>MU858816.1:524875-538528 GCA_033297175.1 Cladorrhinum sp. PSN332 | reverse complement strand
ACGCACCCCCCCCCCCCCCCCCCCCCCCCCCCCCCCCCCCCCCCCCCCCCCCCCCCCCCCCCCCCCCCCCCGCCCCCCCCCCCCCTAGGCATAGGGCAACGGAGTTTGTTTCATTTTTGGTTTGTTTTGTTTTCAATTTGCAATGTACCCTTTCTGCGGAACGGAACAGAACAGAACTTGTCAAAAATTCGCCTTTTAGATACCACATCATATATTTCATTCTCGACATGTTGTCTGAGGGATTATCTATCTACATCTTTGTCGGAGGGAGTGCGGTTTTTATAGATATATAATTTTTTTTAGAAAGTAATAATTGAGTCTTTGTACTATTCTTCCTCGTTTACTTGAATATTGGCCAAATGAGTTTAGGGGGTAATGTATGTAGGTGATGGGAAAGGGGGGGGGGGGGTTTCTCGCTCCGGACCGGCACCAAAACATTACCGAAAACCGATATTAACTCCCGAGAGAACTTTGGGGGGAATAAAGTTGGTCCCTTTTTTTTTTTCCCCTCTAAGATAGTTTAGGTAATCCTGCGTCATCCCCAGAGCTACGGGTACCAAAGTTTACAAAGCAGCTTTGACCCCCTCACAATTCGCTCGGGAGTTTGAAGCGGGGATGCTGGATTCTCCATTTAAATATCTCCACCACATGGATTTCCCCTCCTGGGGACTGGGGACGACCGACTGGGGACTTGAACTGGGGAAGAGGGGGGGGGGGGGGGTTTGGAGAAATAATTATGTCATTTGACGGATTGAGTTATTGAGATTCACAGGGCGGGCGAGCGGGTGGGCGGGCTTGCTTCATATACATACAAAAACGAGGTTCTGCAGCCTATTTTTACTTGTAATTTTCAATAAAGACCTTATTTAAATTCCCAGAAGGCCCGTCATCTTTTTAGGAATGCATAGCGCTAACAAACGTTCCCAAGGGGGTGGGTGGGTTGTACTGTAGTTCAAATCCGCTTGGGTGTTATGTAGGTTGTGGAGAGAAACGAAGAAGAAAAAGTGTGTGTGTGTGTGGACGGGATGCTTGGATGAATTCGTCGGGGATCTCTTTTCCCGCCGCTCGTTCATTTTTTTTCTTTTTCGACAGACAGATAGATAGATGGATGGATGAGACCGACCGACGGGAGCAACACCCGGCCGGCCGGCTCAAAGAAAAAAACCTAAAACTGACATATATCAATCAACCTTGAGAATTATCCGTTTCTTTCCTCCTGGACATACAAAAACTATATACAGTTATTGAATTACCTACATAGCACACCAACGAACTTTCGGTTCTCATTTTGGATATTGCCACCCCCTTCTTCCTGATACCTACCTGATCATCACCCCAACAACATATACACACATACACGATGGGTTCAGATTCATCAGTCCCGCCGCAGGGAAATGCGCCTCCCCCGCTTCTCGACCTCACAATCGACAACATCACGCCCAACACGATCCGCATCAACTCTCAGAGCTCGGATGCGCGCCTCACGTACTTGATGTCTCGGCTGGTCACGCACCTGCACGACTTTGCGCGCGAGACCAGGCTGAGCACGGATGAGTGGATGAAGGCGATAGAGTTCCTGATTGGCTGTGGCAAGATTTGTAGTGATGTTCGCAATGTATGTACCCACCTTTTATACAACAACTTGCGAGTTTAACCAAACTGATTCCCCTCCCAGGAATTCATCCTCCTCTCCGACGTGCTGGGCCTTTCACTCCTGGTAGACAGCATCAACCACCCCAAACCGCCCCAAGGCACCGAGGGTTCGGTCCTGGGTCCCTTCCACACCCATGACGCGCCCGTCCTCCCCAACGGCTCCAGCATGACTTCTGATCCTGA
Source organism: Cladorrhinum sp. PSN332 (assembly GCA_033297175.1). Lineage (NCBI taxonomy): Eukaryota > Fungi > Ascomycota > Sordariomycetes > Sordariales > Podosporaceae > Cladorrhinum > Cladorrhinum sp. PSN332. The sequence continues at coordinate 536,692 of MU858816.1, read as the reverse complement.
TGGCGAGCCCATGCTGGCTGTTTGCACCGTCAAGGACACCCAGGGCAGGCCTGTGCCCGGCGTGCACGTTGATATCTGGGAGACGGACAGTTCCGGGCATTACGACGTGCAGCATTCCGAGAGGAACGAGCCGAGCGAGCGGTGCGTCATGATCACTGATGACGAGGGGAGGTTCTGGTTCAGGGGTCTGAAGCCCGTGTCTTATCCTATTCCGCATGACGGACCGGTCGGAAAACTGCTCGAGAGGTTGAAGAGGCACTGTTGGAGGCCGGCGCACGTGCATTTCATGTTTGGGAAGGAGGGGTGGGATAAGTTGATTACGTGAGTTCTTTTTTTCCCCAATTCATTCTAAGGGGGGGGACAGAAAAGAGAGCTAACGAATTTGCCAGTGCATTGTACCTCCGGGGTGACCCGTATGAGACTTCAGATGCCGTGTTTGGCGTCAAGAAGAGCTTGGTGATTGATTTGGACAAGGCGGACAAGGAGGCGGCAGAGAAGTACGGAGTAGAAGAAGGGATTTGGTTGCTTAGGCATGACTTTGTGCTCACGACGGAGGAGGAGACGCAGAAGTTGAGGGATGAGCTGGCTACCGAGGCGCTGGCAAAGTTGGGTCTGAACTTGAAGCTCGTGGATCACTTGCCGGTTCCTGATCTGGACTAAGATGTCGGTATTTCCAGGCCCCAGTTTAATATTTGACTCGCAATGGGACTGTTTGGTGTCCCAATCCAGGTGTATTTTCTTTTTGTGCCTAGTGTGCGGCTGTAGATGTGCTACCTGGTTTCAAAAGCTTGATCACGCTATCCAGGTAGCCGGCTGTTCCTCCATACTTCTCTACTATTGACTGGATGTCGACATCTGCTTCGTGTCTGCGTCGTCGCCCAATGATGGCCGCATTCCGTGTGCTGGGTATCCGCATCATCTCCTCTTCGGCTTCCCACCCGCAATCTTCTGCGATCTGGGAAACCCAAACGACCAAGGATGCGTAGGTAGAAACCGCCTTCGTCTTGTCCTTGGGCACTGGCGCTCGAAATTTAGCACCGGCCAAGTCGTGACTGCAACAAGGTATCGCAATAAATGGACATTCGGAGATGGTGGCGAGGATGGGCGTCCACGGTGTTAGCTCGTCGGCGTGGTTGGAAATGATAAATGTTCCCTCGGGGAAGCGGCCGTCGTGAATCATTTGCTCGTTGAAGTTATCGGTTGACATCTCGGCCAACCCTGCTCTGCTCACCGGCGGCGGAAGCAGGACCAGCTCCCGCAGCGAATCCTCCTCCCCCCCGGCAGGAGTTTTCAGTTTTGTGTTGTAGTTGGCCCAGGACTTCCTCGCTCTGGCATCGAAGCCCCATCCCCTGAAACCTTCCAGATTCAAGATGTAGACAAGGAGCCCGTTGCCGCATCCAATGTCCACGAACCCAGGGAAGGCCTCGCTGGCGTACATGTCGGCCCACAGCTCCAGCAGGAAAGCGGCAATGCAGAGATCCTCAAAGACATGCTTGTCTGGGTCTGTTACCTCGGCCCAGCTCGTAATGAGACTCCGCGCGTGCTTTTGCTTGAGCCTGGTGTATGTGTCCTGCAGCCGGGCCTGTGGAATCAGCACGTCGTGATGGACTCTCTTCTGGTAGCCCTTCGCCCGGCCCTGACCGTGCTTGTGCACAACCTGCAACAAGTTCAGGGCCGTCCTCGTGAGCTTCTCAACCGACCGGTCGGCCTGGTCAAAGTAGAGATAAGAGAGGGAAATGGTGCCCGACGATTTGGAAGCCGACCAATCGTGAAGAAATGCGACCCCGCGAACCTTTGGGTGGTAGTATGGCATCTCATCCGGCGAAGCCACGTGTGGGAGGTAGATGAGCAGGGTTCGTTGATTTTCTTCATCTTGAGGAGTGCTCCTGTGAATGAGACAGGTCTGTTCCATGGGCCTGTCTCTCATGGTGTTTCGGGGGATGAGCCTGCGAACTATGCATTGTCGCAGATCAAAGCCGACAAATGCTGGAATGGCCGAAAAGGGGTCTGTTGGAGCTTCCGGTCCGTCGTGGAGAATATCGGCTCGAAAGAGCCACGAAGAGTTGATGTTTGGATTCCTGATGAGATTGGCCACCACGCTGTCGAAGATGGCCGGACCGAATGTGCAATCGTGAGTGAAAAGAGGCTGCCATGTTGTCGTTTCGCTCTCATCGAAAATTAATGGGTCCGCATCGGCCGCGGCCTCTATCGGCGTGAAACCCATTTCAAGAACTTTGTTGACGGTGCAAGAATTGGGCGAGAAAAAAATATTCAACTGTATCAATGGGGTTTTGTTTGTGGTTTCTGAAATGCCAAGACAGCAAACAAATTCCAAAAATCAGCAATTTCAATCCATGCTTTTCCCGAGTTTGATAATTTCGCGGCATTCGATTCATGATTTTACTTGATGCAGTTTTCTGCCATGAAGATTACAGATCAGAATTAAATTTTTCATTCTAGCCACCCAGAGAGAAGAACTACCACCAAAGCACAAACCAGGACAACAGAAACCTCCGACGCTACGCAATGACGCTCGAAGAATTATAACAGATACCCAAACCCCTTAAACTCCAGCGCCATCAACGCACAGCCAGCCTACCCAGTGGTCACATTTTCCGACGATGTCGGGGGAAAAGAAAATCCAAACTGCAAGAAAAGAGCAAAGGTTTGAGAAGCAAAGAAAAAAGAAGAAAATCAGATGACATTATTCCCGTACTCCATGATTCGCAAGGCCAACCTGAAGGCCACATCGCTCAATTTGTTGATTATGTTGACCAGGGGAATGCTGCCGTAGCCGGATCGGTTCGAGTGCAGCTGGGCCAGCAAGGCGACCATGCTGATAAAACTGGCAATCGAGAAGGCGCTGATCGAAGCGCGCGTTTCCTTCCGGATGTTGATCTTTGTGTGGACCATATGATAAAGGCCCGTCAAAGTCTGGGAATCCGTACGTTAGTCACGGGCAAAGGAGGCGCTGGGCGAGACGAGAAGCCACGAACCGTAGCGATAAGAATCCAGCTTGGAAGAAGGAGACGAGGGTCCTCGGAGGCCCCCGTTAGGAACAGGACCCAAGACGTAGCGTAACCGTTGATGGCGTTTATGGCGAGCAGACGAATGATGGTACCAATCGGCGTGTAGTTGAGCAGCCACCGGGACATGAGACAATCGGTGAAGAAAAAAGAGAGGTAGGAGGATGCGCCGCACTGTATTCGTCTTGGTTAGAGGAAGCAAGGGAAAATGGGAAAGTGGTTTCGGAGAAGACGCACCCATATTGTCGCTAGTAGTGTCTCAGTAAGACGCAGGCGAGTCTCAAAGGCCATGTCGAAGCCTGCAGGTGTTATCGGAGGGCTGGTCGATGATCCCGAGGAGGAGGGGGGCGTGCACGACGCTGCTGCGCTCGAAGGTATCCTTCCAAAGGCGAATGCGAATATGTTCTGGCCGTTGCCGTGGCCGTGGTCGTCGGTGACTTGTCCGAAGGTCAAGAGATGGATCATGGCAAGCAGGCGCAGTACGCTAGGCAGGCCATATAAAACGCCCGGAACAATCGAGACGAGGCGACAGATAAAGAGGAGGATCTGCCATTTCGTCGAGATGCCGAGAAGGACAGCGATGCGGGGTCTGAGAACCGAGGACGAAAGCGTATTTACAGCGGCTGGGGCGCCAGGTGTTGTTGCGACGTTGGGTATAGGAGTGGGAGTGTATGCGGGCGGTTTCTCTCCATTGTACCGTCGAGCTGCGCTGCCGGAGGTGAAAGCAGCCGTGTTGTTGATGCTATTCGGATCGTGGTTTGCGCTTGCACCGAGTGAGCTATCCGCCCGCCGCTGGGGTGCGGTTGTCCTCGCAAAGTTGGACATGAAGATTTCTGGTTTCTAGACCCATGGAGCAAAACGTGAAAACGGGATTTACTCCATGAACCATCTATATAATCTAGTGACGGGATGGGAGGGGGGAGGGGGGGAGGTTATCTTTCCCGCCTCAATTGCCCAATTGCGCTGGCTGCACCGCACTGGACAGTCCCGTCAGGGCACAGGGTGTTCCTGGATGCTCTGGACCCACAGCTTATTATCATTGGTCAGATTTGGTTTGTGCAGTCCAGCGTGGAATGCAAGCTTTCGGATGGGAGGCTTCCAAGGTTCGAGGGAGCTCAAACAGAGCTTCTGAACCCACAATTTTTCCGCATCGGCTCAGCGCCCGCAACACCTGGACCCACCGAAATTTTGAAGCTGCCGTCCCTCCGGATCACGAACCGGGTGCCCGCATTAGAGAGCTTTCGATTACGACGGGTCCTGGGACTCTACGGCAATGCATGTTGGACGACGATAGCCCTTCCCGACAATAATCACAGCAAATATTATTATATAGCGCCGAACCCGGCCCCGCACAGCTAATTTCGAGCAGCCAAGCAGGGGTCGAGAACGATGGCTTCGTCAAGCACACTGGGCCTGCGTGCCTGCGACATGTTGTCGGCGAGGTCGGCCAGGATAATACCAGGAACTGCCAGCTGGACCACAAGATGCTCCTTTAGCACCTCCCAGAGAAAGTTGGGCCCCGGCGGGGGTCAAACGAGAAGGGCACTCGACAAAATGAATAAGAGCATCGGCAGTGGTACACCCTCACCAAGGAGATCGCAAGCCATGAAGCAAACGCGAGGTAGTGGTGATTTCTCGTCCGCAGCCATCAGCATCGTTTTCCCAGGTAAGCCCTCACATTTTGGTTCCGTTCGCGTCTTGGCCGGGTTTCTTGCTGACCACCTCCCTCATGCTCAAAACAGCCACCTTCGTCCGTCCACCCCTTTCACAGTTTCCAAAAAGTCCAGGGAAATGGCTACGATTCCTGAAGCACATGATTTGGGCAAAGACGCAAGAAAAGCTCCAACAGATTCTCATGAAGGTCCAATCTAAGCCGACTCTGCTTAAGCGCGCCCGTTGGCAGCGTAACAACTCGGCCGTGATCCTCACGGCCAAGGGGCTCCACAGATCAATGGCCGAGGCCTTCGCATCGGGCGACAAAACAACCATCCGAAACGTCTGCACCGCCAATTTGGGCACTCCGCTGCTTGCGGCGATTGACAACCGCCCACGGACTCGTCGCTATGGTTGGGAGCTGGTCGAATACACCAAGAAGATGGCATATCCGTCAATCCGTGCCTCTCGTATCATGCCCGCCTCCAAAGATCCCAACGCAATAATTGTGCGTCAGGTCGTCGTGGCCATTGCAAGCAAGCAGCGCCGTGTCGAGTACGACGATTCCGCTCGCGGCGGTGGACGGATTGTGCCCGGCAGCGAGAAGGAGCTCGAGGTCGTTGAGAATGTTGCTATTGCGCAGGCTATCAACCCTCACACCTGGGAAGGGGGTGAATGGCGTCTTTTGGGCACCGTAAAGCCCACGACCCTTGAGGACTGGGAGACTGAGATGGCGCTGACCAAGGAGGTCGAGACAGCCGAGGCTTTCGGTAGATAAAGCGAGATGTATTATTGTATTTGCTGGGCACGGAGGGCCCTCCCCTCCTGGCTCTACCTGTCACAATTGATGCAGGAGAGTTTGAGGGGGGCACTATGTTGTATTGATATTTAGATGTAAAAGCGATGAAGCAGGTTATAACTGCGCTTTGACTGGCTGGTATCTACAGTGGTGAATGCTCGGTACGTCCAGACCTTTGTTTGTTTCCGCCCCTTAACCCCTATCCAGATTGCGCTTGCGTCACCGAGATCTCCAACAGGAGCACAAACCTTTTCAACTGAAAAAGCAGTGCTTCTGATATTTCTCTGGTCAATAAACAACTCTCCCTCTCCCAACGAACGCGGAACGCCCAATTACCCTCGAAATCATTTTTTCCGCCACGCTTTTGATAAGACTCGACCCGATATCTTTGACATTTATAAAAAATAAAAATAAAAAAAAAAGCACAAGTCCCCACCGCCTGTTGTCCATCCTGGACCTCCCGGGCATCATCATTCATTCTCGTAGCTCCTCAACGTCCTGCTCAACAAGCACTGCGTAGGATTCCAGTGCGGGTCCGCAAGGATGATACACAGATCGATCAGCATCTCCAGCTCAGATTTCAGCTCCTCAATCTTCCAATCTACGTCTTCGTACATGCTGGCTGCGGCCATGGCGATATCGCGCAAGGTTTTTCTGGGTGTTTTGTCCTTTTGCGCGTATGCCTTCCACTGAATGCACGAAGCGTGGACGTCCTCAACGTTTGGCAGCAACATGAGGGCCCGTCTTTCGTCGTAAAGCCAGTTCTCGGCGAGGAGGATCTCTTGGGCGGCAGCCCTTTTTTTCGGGTTCCGTTCAGCCTGGATGTATTCCTCGATTTCGTCGTCGTCGGTGGTGATGCCCAGAGCGACGGCCTTCTCGGCCAGGGCTATGGCTGCTTTTCTGGCTTGGTCCCTGCACTCCTGCTCGGCCGTCCCCAGTTCCGGTATCCTGCGCCAAAGACGGTGGAGGTTCCTCTCGGCGAAAATGCGGCGGAAGACGTTTGACATGTCGGATAAGAAATGAAGTACAATAATACGTGAGACGTAATCAACATGATTTGTTTGCCTTTTTTTTTTTTTTTTTTCTGTATTTTTTTTTAAAAAAAAAACACGCTGAGGAGAGAAAGAGTCCCTTTACTTTAACTCAGGGGACCACCATCACAAGCAGAAAGGCCAGCCATGAATTCGCGCTTGCCAGAACCAGATTATGTTCAACAGTGGAAGTTCCGAGTTTGTTTGCTTGGAACCAAACCTACCTACGTTCCACCGGTTAACATCATGAGTCCAACGTCCCCGCATCAAGGGAGAAGGAAAGAGAGAGAGAGAGAGAGCCAGAGAGATGACTCCCAGCTTCACAACAATACGGAGTGTTTGCATCTCTCAGTTGCACATGACCCAACAGAACTGAACCGCAGGAGTCAGGACATGCTTCTCGTCGAAAGAAGTCACATTCTCCTGACAGGTAACGTGCATCTAGAAAATGCAAGCTGAAACTGCTCTCTCCCTCCCTGTGTGATAGCGCATGCTGTCATCCTTTCTTTTTTAGCCCCGGTTATCTCCCCCTCCCCTTTCCCCATGGGACTCCTCTCAATGGTACCTGCCGTGTTTACTTTTACGGCCGAAACTAAAGAAACTTTGATGAATGGACGGTTCGGATGGGGCCACTTCCAACAGAGGAGACCAGTCCCCACGTTGAGAACGTTTAGACGCCGATGCCAGCTCCCACGTTGTGTCTGAACTGGCCCTGGCAGATTTCCCCTCAAAGCAGAACGCCACCATTCTCATCACTCTGACTCGGGTTGAGTTCACACCCGACTGCCATCGGATGCCACGCAGGCCCTTGCAATCAAACAAGCAGCAGCAGCAACATCCAAAGCAAGGAGGCTTATCAGGAGGGGTGACAGTCTGCGCGAGATTGCAACACCATGATATGCCGTGCCTCATGTATATTGTACATGTAAATCCTGAACTTGACAATCACAGACAGGGTCCCGCTCCAGAAAGCATTTGCTCAGATGAGAAGGAATGACTGACAAGGAACCGAAAGAGCTAAAAACGTCTATAAACTTAGACGCCATAAGATATGCAGATGAGCGCGTCTGGATGATACTGACAAACGGGAGTCACAATGTATTCACGACAAAAAGACCACAAATGCATCACAGCGTGAACCGACGACTCCTTCATTATCAGTGAAAAAAAGGGCCAAATCATATTCTTAAACTACCTACAGACCCCCAAAAAAAGCAAAAAGAAGCACACGTTATTTCAGTGTAAACTAAATCACGGTGACAAACTCCATCTAATCCCAACAACACCAATAATAAACGAGTGTGGAACGTCCACAACCCCCCGTGCCCCTATTTCCAAAATGACACAGCCAACAACTCTAGAAAAGAGAAATAGGACAAAAAAAAAAGAATTCAGCCACCGTAACCAAATTTACCTGTGTCACCTCCTCATTATCGTCATCATCATGAAAGTCTGACCCCACTGCTATACCTTGTACTCATCCCAGCACGCCTCGCTCGCAATTTCCTGGCGCTGCCACTTCCGCTGCCGTTCCTCCTCCTCCTCCTCCTCATCCTCCGAGCTCTCATCCTCAATCTTCCGCTTCCGCTGCCGCTGCTGCTCCTCCTCCGAGCTCTTATCCTCATTCTTCCGCTTCAAGCTCCACTGCGGCTTCTCCTCCTCCTCATTCTTCTGCTCCTCATTCTTCTGCTCCTCATTCTTCTGCTCCTCATTCTTCTTCTTCTCCTCCTCCTGCTCCTCTTCATCCTTCTCATCACCTCCTTCAGCACCGTCATCACTTTCACTCCCCTGCCCACCAGCCGAACCATCCTCGTGATCATTCTCCACACATCTACACGCTTCCAACCCCACAACATCCAGCCCCCGGAAAATATCACGTATGCCCACCACCTCCCGCCCCAACTTGACCGCCTGCTCCTCAAGCAGATCTATGTACATGTCCACTTCTCCCAGGGCATCCCGCATCTGACCGTCCGTCAACCCGTCCAACTGAGCCAGTACGCTCTCGTAAAGAGGGAGGTGGATGTCCGTCGAGCGGGTCCCGGCGCTTTCGGGGGCAGGTGTATGGGTAAGCGTGTGGATCATTTCCACCAGGAGCTTAAAATGCCCGAACAAGGGCTGGGCGGTGATGTCGGCGGACTGCACGGCGAGATAGAGAGGGTGAAATTTGTCCGTTGCGTGGTAGATCATGGCATGTGCCGCGATCTGCTGAGGGGCGCGGTGTGCTTTGATGGCGTGAAACAGGCGGCCGCGGACAAAATCGTGTTGGTGTTCGATCTCTCCAAGTTTGCGAATGGTAGAAATGAGGTGATGTGTGTGTGACCTGAGGGTCTCACGGAGCCGGATCAGCTTGAGGTGCTGGGCGTAGAGAGTGGTGGTGCAGGTGGTGCTGACAGAGGGAGCAACGGAAGACATATTTGACGATGTTGTTGTTGTTTTACGCGCTTGTTGAGCGTTGTGAATAATAATGTGAATCCGAGTGCTGTTGAACGTTGATGCCAAAAGGGGGGAGAAGGTGAGGTAGATAGAGATAGCCGTCCGAGATCAGAGCAAGAGACAGAGGAGATGGAGGAGACAGGAAGAGAGGGGGAGAGAGAGAAGTGAGAAGGTGCTCCTCCTCGGAACTGCAAAATCCCCAGAGCAGAGCAGACGAGAACAGATCATCGCGATCTCGGAGGTGTCCATGGAAAAGCATCGAGATACCAAAGCCCGTACAGGTCCAGGTACAGGTACAGGTACAAGTGCCTACGTCGCAGAGTGAAAAGTGATAGAGGCGTCTTGCTTGGTGAAGGGGTTTCATTTTCAGCTCTCCCTGCACGGAAATCAGGCCATCGTAACCTGTCCACCTCCTTGCGGTGTTTGGTGAACACGGATCAACATTCACGACAGGTCATCGTCGACTCGGTCACGCTCCCAGCGGGGGCGGCCGGGTGGAATGTGTGCGCAATGTTTGCTTCGAAATCTGACATCCCTGACATCCTGATGTCCGCCGCCTTGCATTCTGAGAATGTTTATTTTTTTCTGACCGCCTCCTGCCGTGCCAGCGGATTCCAAAAGTTCCCCCAAATCATCATGGTCTAGCCCACCCAGCTATTACATAGCTGCTCCGCGAAGTTCCCAGTTCTTTTTTCTTTTCTTTTTTGTTTGTTTGTTTCTGCTCCGCCGTGGCCAGCCATGTTGGATATCGGATATAACATCTCAGTGAGCGATATCATGATGAATGTTTAGTGTTGATCACCTGTGCGACACAAAAAAAAAAAAAAAAAAAAAAAAAAAGTCTAAATCAAACTGCGTCCAGTTCCACTTGTCAATCTCGTAGCCCAGTGCCGATCTTAAGGCCGGTAGAATCAGAATCAGAACCAGACCGGGCCGTTCCACGTGGGTGGGTGGCAGGGGCTTAGTTTGGCACCGTCTGGGACAGAAAAGCTTGAAGGTGACATCGGCTTTGTTGAAAGCAAAGGAGGGGCAAGACCCACATGGACAGGCCGCGGACATGTCGACGGCGGCTGAGAAGCAGTTTGATGCAAACTTCTCTCTCCCGGCCTGTGTGAGATTAGTGAGAGTGATAGATCGCAAGACAGGGAAGCTACTGCTGGTGCATTCGGACCGAGCACCACAGCTGGAAGGTTCTTGGGGAAGGAACGGAGGCGTTTGGCGTTATCTCGTGTCCAGACCCAGCAGAGCTGGTGCTGACGTAGACGCTGGCCGAGAGATCTTTGTTCCTTCCTTCTGTGGGTATCTGAATGACAGCAAGAGGAGGGGGTTTCAGAGGGGGCGTGTGTGTGAAGCACCAAAATTTGAGATGGGGCGCCACACTGCATGATCAAAGACGACATTTGGAGTTGGGATTGAGAAGATAGCTAATAACACAGAAACTACCTATCGAGTGCAATTGCTTAATTCCAACAAACAGTTCAACACCTTAGGCCCCTGATCCGCCTGAATGCCCACTCTCAAGTTTCACCATCTCTTCCATCACCGGAGGAGGGGCTGTTGGCTTTTGCATTCTTGGCCTTCTTGGTCTGCTTCTGTTCCTCGTCGTTAGCTAGAGTCTCCTCAATCTCCCAGAGAAATAGAATGACGTACCCTCGGCCTAGAATTATCGGCAGAAGATCTCTTCCGCTTCGCAGAAGAAGCTGCGGGGGGTTCCTGGTCAACATTTTGGGGCACAATACTACCAACTTGATTTCGTGAGGGGGGCTCAATCTCGTCCATAATCATCCCGCGCTCCGCTATGGGAGGCTCGGGAGATTGGGGATTCCAGCCATCAGGATTGAAGAGCGTATCGACATCAAAAAGATTGGGGGGGTCTGCTGGCGAGTAGTGCCGGACCTGGTCCTGCGGGGATGTTGTAACGCTCAGGCTCGGAGAACCATGAAAGGCATCTGGTGCCGGTGTCGAAGCGAAGCCTGGCCCCATGTACGCTGGGGGCATTGTGACAGAAATGCCTGGTACCGAGGCTGCCAGAGCCCAGTCGGTTGACCTGTCCGGTCCCTTCCCTTTGTTCTGGTCCTCAAAAACTATGGGGTTGGCTGAAATCGTTGACGCCCATAGAGTTCCTGGAGGGGTTGGTGACGCATAGGGCATAGAGGGCATTGGTGTGATAGGGAAGATGGGCGACGTTCCAGGCCAGGATGCCATAGGAAACGTCTGAGCTGTGGGAACGTAGGGAGCTGTGAAAGGATTCATTACCCCTACACTGTTCTGCTGCTGGTTCAGGAAGAATGGTGTTTCTGGCTGTAGTGATGACCCCATGGCGAAGTTCATGCCCCCAAAGAATCCAGGCATCTGGGGGCTGGGAAGAAGACCCATGCTCTGGGTCTGAGTGGTGAGTAGACCGGGGTTCATCACAGTTGGCGGCGGAAGAGTTTGGTACGCAGTGGCCGGCGCAGACACGTCATTGCCGGTTGACTCCCCGTCCAGGGCAGTGGACAGAGGCTCCTGGAGGTCCTCCCCATGGATACCGTCCACCAGGGTTGCGTTGCCCGTTGCCGTGGTTGCTGGTTCCTCATAGACCTCGTCCATAATCTTGTCCAGCTGGAGGGAGTGGATGAATATTTTTACAATTTTGAGATCCTTTCTCATCTGGTCATAGATTTTAGCCATCCGCTCTCCGAGCGCTGCGGTTCGGGGCCATTGGGTGTAATCGTGTTGGAGAGGCAGCGGATTGGGGCATCCATCGCTCTTCATTGCGACCGCCAGTTGGTGTTGCCTGGGGGGACAGTTAGCAAAAGCCGGGGGGGGGGGGGGGGGGGGGGGGGGGGGGGGGGGGGGGGGGGGGGGGGGGGGGGGGGGGGGGGGGGGGGGC
>MU858816.1:348854-524865 GCA_033297175.1 Cladorrhinum sp. PSN332 | reverse complement strand
GGCTGTTGGTTTTTTTGGTTTTTTTTTGGTGGGGTTTTGGGCCTACATCGCCTTTTTTTTGCCCCCCCATGTTGTTTGGGGGGGGGGGGCTTTTTACAAAACCCCCCCCCCCCCCCCCCCCCCCCCCAAGATGAGGTGAAGATACAATACATACCAATCCACGGCCAGGGGCTTCTGGCGGATTGCTCTCTCGTCAGATTGTCTCCATCGGGCAATCTCGCTGAGAGTGGCGGCCGCCCGTTTTATCTGGTTCGCAACTGTAAACAGAGAGTTGATCAGCAGCTGCTTCATGTCGGAGACCCGTTCTGGTACATACCAAAAGCCTCGTTGTCCAAATCCACCATTGTTTCTGCAAGAGCCACAATAGTTGTCGGATCCGTCTCGAGACCGACCGAAACCGCCTCTGATTGTGATAGGCGAAAGCGAAAGGTTTTGGCACGGTCATTGAGCTCCTTGAAAAGCTTGCCATCGTACCTTGACATGATTTGTCAGTAACTCTCAGATCAGACCTGAGTCTTGGAGGGATCCAACCCACTCAGCATAACTAGCTACCGTTTGTCTGACGGTTACAGGATCATCGCCAACGAAATGGGTATAAGCCGCGTGATAAGAGTTGTTTGGCTGTATGGCCGCAACGGAACGGCGAGTCTTGGGCGTCATCTCTCCTTGTCTCTGGGGATGTCTGAGATGTCTTTGTTGCAGAGGTAGTGTTGAGCGTATGAGAACATGGAAGGAGAAAAGACAGAAGGCCACTGGCCATTTTAACCAAGTCAGATAAAGTTGGGCTGCATGAACGAGATCATGCGTCGTCGAACATGCCCGGAGCTGGGAGATGCCATGATCCATGTCGGAAGAGGAGAGGGTTACATTACCAGAAGCACATTCCATCAGGTGTGACATTCGAGTACGTTAACTTGGCGCCATTTCATCGAAGCTCCTGAAGTCCTGAAGCTCAGAGAATATGACAGGTAGGTAGGCATCTTGTTGGTAGGCACACCCCCCTTCAGGTACATGTACCTCGTACCAACCCCTCTCCTTGCCTGTGTGGTGGCGTTTTCCTTCTTTCTCGAACGACCAAGTGACCCGCGCATCAGCCGGCAAGTCAATTCAGGGCAAGATAACTGTGATGGATGCAAGGAAGCAACGAAGCAATGATCGTGTTTGTCAATTTGAGGCATTCCACCCGAAAGAGTTTAAGCGGCAGGAACATGTTTGCAACAGGCGGCGAGAATTAGCAAAAGGAAAGAGTCCATCCCAAGCCCAGAATCACAACCACCCCATTGAAAATCTGGAACCCGAACCCTCCGTTTCCAGCCTGTCACACAAATGATTGTTCCATCTTAGAAGAATTTACCAATGCTTTTGGCAATTCCCGGGGTCTCCGAAACGGTATCCTCCTCGTCGGCTGGATGGCCGACCCCACCAGCATCACCACGAACCAGCTGCTCATCCACCTGCTTGGGCTTGTCCAAAGCGTCAAACCGCACACCCTTGCGCTTCGCAATGATGAACTGGACGCTCAATCTCAAAGCCAACGCCCCAAAACCCCAGAGCACACCTCCAACAGGGGCGGCAACAAAGGCTCCGAAGCAACCCCAGTCACCAGTAAACAAGCCTTGCTGGAGAAGCATCAACTCTGCTCCCTGCTTTGCGTTGCCGTAGTAGATAGTACCAAAGATGAAGACGGTCAGCAAGCCACCCAGCCCGCCAACAACAACCTCGAATCCTCTCCACCAGTAAGCCTTCTCCCACAAGCCGAGCACAAGCACGGGGATCGTAGCCGCCGAAACGAGATCGGAAATGAGATAGATCTGTAGAATAGACGGAGCCCGAATAGCAATCGACACGACGGGGATCATGATGAGCACCACTCCCAGTCGGATATACCAGATGTTGAGCCTGTTGCGGAAGACGTCATTGCTGACGCTCGTGACCATGGCCGACTGGAATGAGTCAAATGCTGCAGTGCTGAGAGTGACGACCATTACAAGTACAATGCCAACCACCCAGCTTGGGAGCTGTTCAAGAAGTGCAAAGAAAACTATGGCGCCGTCAACAGGGTTCTCAGGGTCCGAGCCGGGGTATACACCCGACCAGGCCGCAATGAGACCAGTTGAGCCGACAAGAGTGATGATAATAAGGACTGCGGTGGCGGCAATGGTGATGCCAATCCAGAGATCCTTGTCGGTCTTGGAGGCGAAGGTGCGGAGCCAAAAGTGAGACTGGACAAAGGCCGAGTTAATTACCAGTAGAAACAATCGATGGGAAGAGAAGCGCATACAAGGAAGAAGTCGTTGGTAAGAATTGCAATCGGAAGGATGTAGAGGAGCTGCCATCCCAGCAAGCTGGGCTTGGTCAATCCAGAAGGATCGATCAGGCTCGTGTCGATCTTGGTCTCAACTCCGATGGAGACTGTGGCAATAATGATGAGGCCGACAACCATCACTCCCTGGATGTTGTCCGTAAAAAAGGAGATCTGGAAGCCACCCAAAGCTACAGCAGATGTTAGTGCCAAGCTCGCCGATACCACCCCAGACTATACAGCCGGGTGAAAAGGGAAAAAGACGTACAGGTATAGATGGTCGTGATGACACACTCCACGATGAGCACAGGAAGCCCATCGATTCCGGTCAACAGAGTCACGACCTGCCCAACAGCAGACAGTTCTGAAACCATGTAAAGAAACAAGGTGACACAGGTCATGAAGCTGAGGTACAGGGCTGCGATGTGTCCATAGCGCTGTCTGGTCCACTCGGTGAGGACAAAGCCTTCGGGACACTTGCGTCGAATGATGGGGCCTAGCGCTGCGAAGATGAAGAGAGGGAGCGCCGACGACAGAGCATAGGTGACAACGCCCTGAACGCCCGCAATCGTTGCAAGTTGAGGATATGCGAATAGAATAGCCGAGCCGAGAGCTACACAAATTAGTCATCTCAAAACGGGGGACAGTTCGGGAAGAGGAAGGAGGATAAGGGGAGATCGAAGAGCGGCAGCACGTTTCCCACGCAAGCATTAACTTGATCGAGTAATCACGGTACAATCTCAGCTTCGTTTCCGCAAGCCCTTCCACAGACTCACAATCACAACAATGGTCCAAGAAAAATGGAACGCATTGAGGTACGCGAGAGAGTGTGAGACTTGCTGGAACTCAGCGCCCGTAGTGAGCCGCAATCTTCACCACCAACCCTCGAGATACAAATGTTACCTTTCCTGGCAGACCCTCACCGTCATGTTTTCACGATAAGCTAAGAGATGTGCCAAGGAGGTCGCTCGTGCCAAGAGGGTGGGCGTGAAGACTTGGTGAGGTTAGGATGACGAACCTGTGGTCTGGTGTGGTCTTGCTTATCATGGCAGTTATCTCACCACCCCCCAGTCATTACCTCGCGTTCCGCAGGTAGTTTCGATTCCAGATGACTGGTTTTCTTCCCACTGCCCTCTCGGTGCCGTGTCGTGTTGCTTCCATCTGTTGCCGCCAATGCTTTGGTCGATTGTTGCTACCGCTCTGATCGGTGGGTTTCCATCCATGGGAACCCATCTCGAGGATTTCGATTCGGTTTTCTTTCACTCACCAGAAGCAATAAAGTTCAGAGCAAGCGGCACGGCTAATAAAAAGCAACTCGTAGTTAGTGATCCATATCGTCCAAACAACCAACTCAAGGAGGAAGGAAGCCGGTGAGGCCCCCGGCTGAAAGGAGAGACGGCCGCGAGCCTTGTGATCCTCCCTCCCTCCTGACAAATTGGAGCAGCATCAAAGAACTCTTTCTAACCCGTCTGAGTTCTGTTGCCAGCCAGGAACTCCCCCTTGGACTGGTTCCTGAATTTCCAAGCAACACCCGTTCCCATCAACCTACAAGAGAGTGTTAGAAAATGCGATCATATGGGGGAAAATATATTCTCACAGAAATGCTCCATATGTCAAGTAGACAATGGCGTGGGACGCCTCAAGCGATGGCTGTCCCATATTTTCTGTCGTCGTCGTCGGCTGTTGATATTCCGAGATGGGTGGGTGATGATGGCGGGGTCTTATCGGCTGGTGTTGATCTTGTGTAACAATTGAAGATTGAAGAATTCCGATGACGGAATACTTCTGTTCGTTATTTGGCGACACACCAGCCTTCGTTTTATACGAAACAAGAGTAGGGAAAAAAAAAAGGCCCGGCTCTTTCGCTCAACAAAACCACCCATGTTTTTTTCACCTGTTTAACCACCAAACCAAATCCGCCTCAAAGACCGCGTGGGGGTGTCACCACACCAAAAACCTGAACCCTGGTGGCAAAGTGGAGATCTCCTGCTCACTAACGAATCTCTTCACCAAATATTATTAATTCTGTTAGCTATACTGTCATGCCCGAGGAGATGATTTCGTGATGCCAAGCCATAGCTGAGCTCGAACCCCATGGCGCCCAGGGAGCCCGGCCAATACCCCCAACCAAGAAACCTGTCACCTGGACCGCATGTAACCATTCCGAACCGAGCGACAACAAGCAAGCAAGCAAAATCAGCACAAATTTTCCCAAAAAAAAGATTTTCATTTTTTTTTTCTGCGACCATAATGAAATAGCCTTTTCTACGTTTTCCCTTATTTAGAAATGATCAATTCCTTCAGCCCCGAGGAAATTAATTCACGCTTTCCCCAGCGCGTTTCCTGCAACGCCGGCAGGCGATGACATCTTGGACCGAGATGGAAAGCCTAAAAGTGTTCCGCTCGACACAGTCGTCAACTATCTGCTGAACCTCAGCCGGGCCGCTGTCCCTTGGGGTATCCGGCGGGTCCTTATCGTTGATGACTCCCCTTTTGGGTGATTCTTTTTTCTGAATTCATTGCCATGACCATTTTCTCTTCAAAACCTCATCGTAATTTACGAGAACCGCGCACCCAAAGGATTCCGCAACCGCAGGAAAGGCCCCATTCCCGGCTCAGAGGGACTGAAGGACGACAAAACTAATCCGGAAGTGGTTGACAGTGGCGGACGTGGCGTCTCAAAGCAGGCCCAGGACTAGTGTGCAGTGCGTTTGAAGATTTAGACCCAACAGCGCACAGAAGTAAATTGCGTGTTGCTCATGCTCGGTGCGGAGACGGAAGTTTGAGCACTGCAGACCGGACAGATGGCAGGCGGCAGGTGGCAGAAGCGGGCAGGACGCGGTATCATAGCCCTCGATACGTTGCCATTGGCGATGGGTTTTGTTGGGATCGTTTGCCTTGTTTCAGAAAGGGGGAGCAGATTGTCGACGACTGCTCACCGGGGATTTGGGATTTTTGGAGCCACTGGCCAGCCAAGTATCTGAATGCCGAGAGACCTCCAATGTGGGCTCTTATTGAGAAGGCCTGACTTCGGATCTCCTGGAGCCTGGCAATGAGCTCCTGCCTTGCGATGGGGAGGGCTTGCTAGCCGCCAGCATAGTTGCGCGGCTACGAAAAGACAGTTAGCTCTGCACCTTGATTGAAGAGGGAGGAAGGACACGTTACTTACTTGAGCACGGAGCTGGACTTGAATTGATTTGACCGTTCTCACCACTGAAGCCCCCTAGGCCCTCAAATCCTCCGTTCCTGCCACAAATCTTCATAAAAGGAGAGGGGCGAACTCCATCAACAAGCCGCAGGAAACCTTGCCGAGGACTTCAGAGAAGACTCTCAGGCTGTAGCGCTGCGAGGTGCTGTCTGAGCCCACGTCGAGGATGGTGTCTCCATTGGGATCGGTGTTGACACCGCCGCAGGAGTTTTGTTGGTGCGGAAGGAAAGACAAAAGTCACTCCCCAGAAATTGGCCAGAACCTATACTCGAGTAACGAGTATGGACAACCCCACGCTTTCCACGCTCACACCGCGATCGCTGTTCAAGCACCCGTTGCTTTGTACCATGGAGCACCCAATTATCTAGGCCCTGAACAAACGGCTTGATACACAGTATTGCCGGAGCGCACGCAGCATGGCGCAACTTCGAGATCATGCTGATTGCGGTCCATCCGCCACCTCCCCCTCAACAGCTTAAACTCCCCAGGGTTATCAGGTTAAATAGGCTGTGCGGTGATGTATATCTTCGCATTGGGGGCAGCGTGTTCCCTCGCGTTAGAAATCATCTGTTTGACCTCCTCGTAGGTCGCTCTGGACAGAATAACAAGAGTCGAGAGCGAATTCGGACCTCAGTTTTGCGCATTTGCCTCAACCTGAATGAAGGACTGACGCTGGCCGGCTTCTCAAAGCAGATAACCAAGTCGCACATCAATCCCTTCCTCGAGCACGCTCGTAGCAACCAGCAAGTTGATTTTGCCCTTACGGAAATGATGCAGGGAGAGATGATGCTCCATTTCTCTGGATTGAACTTCTTGTACCGGACCAGATTGTTGCAGAAAGAGTTAAGGATGAACCATCGAACTTGCCGTTGTTGATCCTCCCAGCACCAGCATGTTCGCTCCTGCTTCGGCTCTCCTGTCTTCTCGCCCGTCTGCTGCCTCTGGAGGTAGACACAAGCACAAGGTTCCCACTTCTCGCAAGAGAAACACTTCTCCTTGGCCTTGTCGAAGAAACCGGCGAAAACATCGGTAAAGTCGTCAGAGGCGCTGCAATGCTCGGCACCCTTCCCGTCCTCTCCTGTCCCCAGTCCCGTGAGAAAGGGGATTATTACCTCCTGTTTCGGCTCCAACCGTGCAAGCTTTATGGGTTTCCCCAGAGATCCTCCACCAAGACGGAGATGCGGGTGAGGCACGGCGTATCCCGCCCAATATGCTCGGCAATACCAAGAAGAGAGTCTCGCAGGCAGATAGGATATTCGAGTAAGAAGCGTGTCGATGTTTCTGATATCGGCATTTGTATGCCTTGCGCTTGAGAATAGCGGGGTCCAGGTCCTCATCATCGTTGTTCTCATCGTTGTGGCTGTCCTGATTCTCGGTGTTCTTGGTCTCAGCGTTATCGGCAGCCTCCTGGTGGGTCTTCCTGTCCTCAGAGCGGCCGTTCTTGGCATGCTGGTGATGCTTCATGTCGTCGTTGTGGTCAGCGTCGTTGTCGCGGCGGCTGTCCGAGAATTTCTACAGCACCCAGATTGAGGAGATGCCGATGAACGTGGCTGACCTCATCTAAGCGTTCTTCTGCATGCGCTTGGTGGGCTTGCCTGAGCGGGTGCACTAGAAATCAGCCAGGACATCTACCAGGTCTGGGTAGGCGTGGACGAGAGACTGCTCCTCAACATCGACATTAGACTTGAGAACATGCTTGAGCTTCCCGTCGGGCCCACGAGTTAAGCACACACCCGTCCGCACACCACTGTAAAGCGCTGAGGCAGGCTTCTGGTAGTAGGGTGCAAGGGACCTACTCCCAGGCCCGGCTTGACCGCACCTCCAACTCCAGGCAGCCTCTGATTACAAGAGGCTAGGCCATCGGCAGTTGATATGGCGCTCACGACTCCAAAGAGAAAGCACCGGCAATCGCGACGGCTCAGTGCTGCATCGACTATTATCTCGAAAAATCATGAACCAACGCCGCCGCTGCCCCGTCCGCCTTCTCAGCTGCGAGATCCTTCTTTTGAAGTGGCGTTTATGCAGCCCTGTTGGAGTGCGTCATAGTCGTCGTTTGCGCTGCTGTAAGGTTGTCATTGCCCATTCCTGCCAGGCCTGTTGGGCAGCCAGTCGGAACCTTTGCTTCGCGGTGACCCGGTGAACGGGATACTGTGGATATTCTAACCAAACAGCCATGTCGGTAGGTCCTAGGCGGAATAAGAAGGAAGAAAGTCGTGGTCAAGAGAAAGACGCAGGGCAGGCGCTTGCTTCCTGGGGAGAAAGGAAGAGGGTTTGCCGCACGGTCAGTTTAGATCCCGTAGGGATCGGCGATGGCGGTGAGGTCTCAGCTCGTTCGTTTGTCTGTCACAACCGCTGCGTGAAAAGCAAGGGTTAGCAATACCGTTGATCCTTGAGTGGAAGGCCTCAGAAGAGAGAGATGAGGTGGTACCGAGACAATGCTGCGATGAGCCTTCAGCAGCGCGAGTGGTTGCCCACTCTACCGAGATAATCTCGGCAAGAAGCCTCGTCAGGAGCAAAACGTGAATCCGTTTTGTTCGTGAGTCATCGGCCCCAAACGAGATTGTTGGGATATACAGTGCCCAGGCCAAAACTTTCGGCATCTGCTGTGCAAATCTGCTGTTGATAATACCAAGTCCAAGGTATACTTCATTGACCTCACGATTGAGTAGCTGAGGACCGCGTCGATTACGGTAAGTTGACGGTGCTTTGACTAAAGTATTTGGTGTTACTTGATCTTGATCTTAAATACAGGCTTGCTCGTGGCTGATGAGAGCTGTTCCCTTTAGTCTCCCGATTCAATTCCCAGCTGAAAAGAAAAGAAAGAGAAAAGACTAGAAGGAGAACCTTGGTATATGTTGTACAAAATCCGAGCAAAAACAAAAGAGATCATTGTAGATCAATGTGATCGCACCCTCAGGTGCGCTTGCAGCCTCCCCCATGACCTTTTGGTCTCCCATTCCTCTCCACAAGAACGAAAAGTGTAGGACAGCAGTCACCTGCTGCCTTCCTCTCGAACCTCTTCCTCCACCCCCAACCCCATCACCCCCACTACCTGGTGTCTAGTTTTATATTTTTATATTTTTATTTTTTTTGTGAGGAGACACCAGGAGTCTGGGGTGACTCTAGTTGAGTCGAGCACCCCGCTGCTTTGGCGAGCCAGAGTCGCTCGAGCCAGAGCTGGAGGAGCGACGGGAGTTCACACCGCGACGAGAAGAAGGTGCACCACGCTGGATAGGGCGGTGGGGCAGATCCATCATCGCACCAGAAGTCGAGTGATTAACCGGCATGTGAGATGTGCCAGGAGCACCAGGCATGCCGGACATGAGAGTTGGTGGGAAAGCCCATCCACAGATGCCGGTGATGGGGTCGACATATGGGACCATGCCGGGTGGAACACCCCAGCCACCGGCCATGGCAGGGTTGTGAGGGGGGGCCGTAGGCGAAGCCGAAGACGCATGACTGTTGAAATGGGTTTGATGGTTGGTTGCACCAGGTGGGATATTATAGCCTGCGACGTGTCCATGAGGGGGAGCAGGCGCCATATGCTGGCCGGCATTCGCCATCCCAAAGCCAGGGGCAGGGCCACCGGAGAAGTTGTGGGGATGGCGCTGGGCCGAGTGATGGGCCTGCGCATTGGTGTATTGGTTCATGTCCGTTGAGCCTTGACGGCGGTGACCACTGGTAGGCTCACGGTGGCCATGGGCACGAACAGGCGTGTCAGGAAGCTGGCCCGTTGGAGTTCGCATCGCCGTGGAATGATTGTCACGGGGAGGGGTATCCGTAGCACCCTTGGTAATCTTGCGCTGCACCTTGATTTGGTAACCGAGGAAGTTGGCGTCATTCTATTCGTGGAAAGTCAGTATCACAGTTGGCATTGGTGAATAAAGTAAGGGACGGCTTACCAGGGTTGCGATCGCCTCCGGAGCAGAGCGGGTGTCTGCGAACTCGATAAAGCCGAAGACGCGAATCAGAACGCCAGTCTGTGGGTGGTGCCGCATCACCACATCAATCTTGTTGATGGTACCAATGCGCTCAAAGAAGGCGCGCAGCTGATTCTGCGTTGTATCGGCTGGGAGGTTTGAGACAAACACCGAACGGCGATCTTGATCGTATCTACGGAGGAAGTCTTCATCTCGATTGGCGCGAGAGGAAGCACTGCGTCGAGGGTCAAAGACCTCTACCCGATAATCACGGCTGTTGCCAACGAGGTTCATACGGATATCCTTGACGTGAGGTGTTAGCGCCACACAGAGGGCAAAATAACGTGGACTCTGAAAAAGACTCACAGCTGCAAGATTGCGGGTCCGCTCAAACTGAGAGAACTCAATCAAGACCGCATTCTGGAGACCATGGGCCGCGGCGAGGCCGTCATCCAAGCGCTCGATCTTGGAAAAGCGACCATAAGGCATGAGGATATCGCCAGCCTGCTGGATTTCCAAGGGCTGACGGTCGTTCCTGTACACGACATAGGTTCCTGCCAACAACTTGTCAGATGATCACATCAATATCAGTCATGAGGCTAGAGGATGACTCACGGTTGGCCCGAACCATCTCGGTGCGGCAAGGACGGCCAAGGATCATGGCGTTGCGGCCTTCGACCTCAGCACGTCTAGCATCCTCCTCGCTCTGGAAATTGTCAGAAATTTGTAGATGTGTTGGCAGAAAAGATCAACTTACAGTGTACTGTGCGAAAGCGAAGGGCATGTGTGTGGCATCGCGACGGATCTTGACGAACACGGTACCGAAGCGACTGAAGGCACGGGTAACGGCAGCCTCGAGGGCGAGGTCATCCTTGGGCTCGGGCAAACTGTTGATGGGCCAATGTTAGTATGATTAAGCTCAAGGTGTGATGCAAATGATGGGGGAAGCGACTTCGTGATGCGGCGGTCGGGTGCAAATACGAAGGACAGTTTGAGGTGCAAGTGATTGAGACTGCCAAAAAAATAAAAAATAAACAAGCAACTTACTTGGCCACAAACACACAGGCGGTTGAAGGATAGATGCCTTGAGCATCAAGACGGGCCGTTGCAGCCGGGTCAAGGCATCGCATTGCGACAGCTGTACCAGTGACCGGCATACTGGCTTGGCGGTGAGAGGAGCCGAACACGTCGTCCTCATTGCCGTTGTGGCCGATTTGGAATTGGGCGTTGGGGTGTCTGCGAGGGAGGGAGAGAAGTAGGTCAGTTTTGGACTTGTTGCTAAGGTGGGTGCGGGTGTAGAAGTGCTTACCCATTGTACGCATCTTCATTGGCAGCATTGGCAATGGTGACCTGATTGTTGTTGTTGTTTGCTGTTGAGAAGCTGTTTATTTACGAATTAGTAAATCTGATCAATGTAAAGAGTAATAGGAGCGGTCCTCATCCGAGCATAACGGGCAAAAATCAGGCCATGGGCACCCAAACCAAAAATCATACACTCTCTAAGTGATTTGAAATGTACTTACGGGGTCTGAGGAGACTCGGACATGTCCGTGCTCTCGAAGGAGCGGCTCGTGCGAATCTGGGGCCCAGAGGAGGCTGTCTCGCGAGCACCGGTGTTGTTGGAGGGGGAGCGGTGCTCAGAAGCTAGAAGCATGTTAGTACAAAGAGGAACAGAGAAAACACGGGCATTGAAATATGACTTGCTCTCATTGGAACTGGGAGACGAGGCCGTACTGGGAAGGCTTGAAGAGCGAGCCAGGCGGCGCTGGCCATTGCCATTGCCGTTGGTGTTGGCCTGATTGGCGCGGTTGAGGCCAGACATCTTGAAGGAGATAGACTTGAGGTTATAGAGCGTAAAGATTGCTTGAAGTATCCTGGAGTCTCAGATGAGTCGGTCTTGGTCTTGAGAGCTTGGAGGCAGTGTTTCCTTGAATGGAAGAATTGAAGGAGCTTGCGTCGTTAGCTGCGAACTATGGCGACCTCGACCGCGCTGCAGAGTGGAGTGTCTTCCAAAGTGCTTTGATAGTCTGCCGGTGCCGGGATGGCACGTAGTCTCCCGGTGGGAAGGCCAAGGGCACCTTCTGAGTTGTCTGAAGGCAGCAGGTCGGTTGGAAGGCTGCGGACCTGAAGTCTGTTAGCAACTGTCGATGCGGGAAGTCAATGCTTGAAGAGGTTGAGAACGAAGGAAGGTAAGAAGGAAGGGAGAGGAGGTAGAATAAGTACTAGAGGTGGAGGAGTACATAAATCAGGGACGATGTGTATGTTGTGAATTGGGTAAATAAGAGAGGGGGAACGATTGGCGACCCATGAGTCGGAGGGAGGACTGGGACAATAGAAGTTGAATGAGAAGGGAGGATACAATAGAAAGGTCAACCAACGCGACGAAGTCATCAAGAGCAATCCTATTGATCGATCGCGTACCTTAGGCGCAGTCGATAATTGAGCGAGAGCGACTAGTGAGAAGGGGAAGACGGCCTCGGCTCGGACGGCAACAACACCATGAAGATGTAATGATATTTGATAGAAGACGAAGATGAAGAGGTAATAGTGATGAAGGTGCCGCCTCAAGGTAGTATAAACTTACTCGGAGGAGTGGGTGTGGAAGTATGTTGGGACCTGGGTGATAGTGTGGGTGGCTTCGAGGAATGCTTGGAAGCGACTTTTGGGTGTCGGTGGTTTGGGAAAGAAGAAGGAAGAGGATTTGGGGGAGGTGCAAGGTTTTTGTATTTAAAATTCGTCCCAGCGTGGGGAGGGCAGGACTCAAACTCCCGCCTGTCATTGAGGTTTCTGCCCTCGTGGATGCGGAAGGTACAGGAATTTGCCTTGGATGCAAGGCCGTCGGCATCAATATCAGCTGTATTTTGGGAAGGAGCAGGCGGGATGAGCTGTTATGTGTAGTAGATTGCGGAGCTTTAGACCTAGGCCGCAGCGCTGCCCGGTGGACGAGGGGTATGGCTTCCCTTTCAGGAAGGGGCCAGCCAGTGTTCCTGCCCCATGACCTCTTCATGGTATGTCATACGATACAATACAACCTGGAACTTGAAGCTGCCTGGCATCCCTATGTTTGATACCAGCTGGAGGCAGGCAAACTGAGGTAACTATGTATTCTTGAGCCTTTCGGAACCTGTGAACTTTTGACTGCTGTCAAAGCTGTCATCACAAATGGGTTGAACTAGAAGAATAGGTATATACCTAAGCTTGACAACAGACTTGGGCAATAGATTCGTTTCATGATACTGACTTGGAGGTCTTAGAGCCAAACCGTCAGAAAGGAAAGACCTCATACCCTCATGACACAGCTAAGAAATACTCAAAATGCGAGCTTAACCTGAATGAGCTCCTGAATGAGCTATGCGATATAAATAGGAGGTATGTAGCAGAGAGAGGCTGTTCAAAGAATCTCAAAGACCTCAGCCGTTAATCTCTGCTGGGTTGCATTCTCAAAGACATTGATTTCGTTAAATGATACGCTCTTTATAATGCGAGGCAGATGGCATATAGAACATAGCTAGCATTAACTTGGTGATATTGCTATTACCTGAGGTATATGATAGAATTGATGAATTGATGCCGAAAAGTTCATCAGAATGTCAGAAGTTCTATCCCCGTCCTCGACTCGCTATTGTTTCATCAATGGCCGTTACACCAATACCCACCTTCAAAGACTGAATTATTAGACTTTAAGTATCGCCTACAAATAACATGCAGAAGAGGACTTGCTCATAGAGAGGAAATACTCAGGTAAACTTCCAATTTGTGAGAGTAAAGATAGCACCCCTCCCCTCATTTCAGCACCGGGTTCAAGCTGAATGGCACAGTGAATGAAATGGCGGAGGGCAAGTGCGGCCCGCTTCAACCTAACAGCAATTCAGGCAGTCGTGATGAGCCAACTGCAAGATGAATCCGAAACGTTCCTAGAAAAAAGCGAGGGGCACTGTTCTGCCAGCTGCAGATGAGGAACCCTTCTAGGTAGGAACTTGATATTCATCAATGCCTGGAAAATAAGGTAGCGTAATGTTGTCATTGACAGCGAAAATGTGGCCATCAAAACATTTCCAATCTTCTATACAGGAATGGGGGAAAATCAGTCTATACCGCATTGTTCCGGACTTGATGGCAGCGTCATTGACCGGAATTTTCCAACTCGGACGGCCACAAGGGGGCCATATTCCACACGCCATGCGATAACAGATAGCCACGATCATAGTGGTGAATGACTAGAATTTATTGACTTTTGGGATCTCAATGTTTTTATTGTTTTCGAGATGCCCTCAATTGTTTAGTACGAGCACCACTAGGACCCACCCGCTCCGCTCCGGAATCCCCATCACGGATGTAGTCAAATTTCGGCTTCCGGTCCGATAAGTGGGGCACAGCCTTTGTCTGAACCAGCTTACCGATAAGAAGAATCTTATGTAAGTATGGGCCCAATTGCAGTCACCCGGATTGAAGCATCGACTGTCGAAACAAAGTCTGTGCAGGTTCATGAAGTTTAAACCTGTAATACCTGAAGATAGCGCAACGACAGGTCTTCACTGGCATAAGAACGTGAAGGTATTTTCTTTCGTTCCGGGCCACACATTTTACTCTGGGGCAATGGTTGAACCATCCTGAAGAGGATCAATGGATTTATTGCCGATTTAGGTATGCCGAGTTAAGCCAGCATGATCGGCAATCTATTTTGGGAGTTGGCAGCGCAAGTTCCATGTCATCCTCCTGGTTGAGCCTTGGAAGCACTTGCCAATTACTGGAGCTCACCACAAACGTTCTGGGTAAGCAATGTGACCAAGTTCTTGTGAAATTGGATTCCCGTGACCTTGAGGTTGCTCGTGTGAAAATACTGAATGGAACAGACAGCATTTATGAGTCATGAGATCTCAACTTTGAAGTGACATATGCCACTGGCAGCATAATGTCGAACAAAGCACTTCGGTCGCACGCCATTCGCTCATTTATTGGGGCACAATCGATATTTACCTGGTCTTTTAATTATTTGTATAAAACACTGCATCTCATCAGGCCTCGGCCAACAACCCCCTTTTCACCAACTCGGGTACAGTACCCTGATTTCTTACATGCTGCGTGACATGAGTTCTTGTGAAAAACAAGATGCCGTGTAACATGAGAGCTGTATTGTGTAACCTGAGGAAGTTGCTCCCCTCCAATGAAAACTGATGAGCACCCATGGCAGCTGTCACGAAGCAAAAGGTCAAAGACGGGTACCACACCCGGACTGACAGCTTGCAGAGGACAGCTGGCAAAAGGAGGGGCACTGTGCCCGTGTTGCAGCTCTCTCACTGCCCGTGTCGCTATTTTTCACAAAGAATCAGTGCTGTACCCCGGGCTGATCGGTTGGCGGTTGGGCGATGCTAATGTCAGCTGCTCGCTTCCATGACCAACGTTTATCTTTTTTTACTGTTCTTTTTGTACTCGTACCCAAAATAAGGTAGAATCTTTCGGGTTGCTCTTACGGTCAGCAACATCGCATGCATCATTCTCACACGAGTTGCAGTTTTCGGCAATACTGATATGGATTAATTGCAGGTAATTTAGTCGATCTCTGAACCCCCCTTCAAGTCACGCAGAAGAGCTTATGAAGAGATCGGGTCTCATTCTTTTTTGACTGTAGCTTTGTTGTTTGTGGACATGATTCCCTCCCTCTCCTTGATGAAGTGACAATGGTCAGTGAGCGAATCTACGAAATATTTTTATGGGACATGTTTCCCTGAATTCCAAATTTGGAGCCCACGAACAAGACAAACAAGTATAGCCACGCAAGTAAGACAGCTTGGTGAGAGAACCCAAGATGTGATGTGTTATTGAGCCATAATTATATCAGGGTTACTCAACGCTAAAAGCCTGTCCTACCGTAGCCATTGGCAGTTACCCTGGATATCTGAGGAAATATTGGACGGACTGCTCAAAATCTGCGTCATCAATATTCTTGAGCCTTCAACAACTTTATTGTGACACCGAGTTGGAGTAAATTAGTCACTACCTGACTGATGGATGAGAATCGTGCACTTAACCCAGGGTCATGTCAATTTGTCACACTTTTTTTTTGGTTCTTTCGGGATCACTATTCACGTATTCTAGTATTTAGCTGTCACCTGAACCAACCAAAACCCGCGACTTGAGAAGCGGGATTGTCTGCCCAGAGCGATCTTTTCAATCTTGCATAGGTATATTTGATCGGCCTGGCAGCCATACCCTGCCCGCTCCACCATCTACTAGCGAGCGAGTCAACGTCCACCGACACTACTTTCAATATTCCTTATTGAATTCAGGGCAAGTGATGGCGATACTGTTTTATCCTGTGTCGATTTTCCCAAAGGCTAACAATCCAGTTACAAGTCTCTCCCTTGAAACCTCTGCCAAGGCCATGCCCCGCTCAGCTGAGAACCATAACGCCTAGCAGGCGTCCAGCTCGCCCGGCGAGATTGCGGTAAGAGATAGTGAGAGTCCTCAGACGAGCGCGGCAACCAAGGTTGAGTGTGACGATGACTCCGAGTCTATGAATTCGTGCATTTATGTGGGAGGTCGAGCCCTATACGAAGCGCCGCACGGAAACCCTCTGGATAGCGGCATCAAGAAAGAGAACGTCATCATGGACGATGAGGAGCAACACGAGACTCGGAGCGAGATTATTTGGGTGAGCATCATACTGATATTCTGTGCCCACGTCATAGATGTGAACACAAGCTGACCAGAGTAATCATTTCCGGTAGACCTGGGATTCTCATGAACTTCCTTCCCCAGAAACCACACAAGAGCTTGCAATGATGAACGGCTGCGAGGTTCGAAAGGGTCAGGTGGTTTATGACTACCTAGGCAGCGATGACGAGACGTGGAACTCGGTTAACGCAACACCTTCCCGGTGGATGTATGACCGAAAGCCAGATGGACTCATC
The DNA here is from genome assembly GCA_033297175.1 of Cladorrhinum sp. PSN332. Lineage (NCBI taxonomy): Eukaryota > Fungi > Ascomycota > Sordariomycetes > Sordariales > Podosporaceae > Cladorrhinum > Cladorrhinum sp. PSN332. The sequence goes on along the minus strand of MU858816.1, from coordinate 508,524 downwards.
AAGCTCGATGGCGACGGTGTCCACATCAAAAAGGAGACGATCCCTGATCCTTCTGTTGAAGTGCATTATCGCCTCAATTTCCACGATCCAGCCAGTCGCAATGATGACCCACCAGACGACTGCTTCCAGAGCCGTCTCGGCATTCCAGGGGTTAAAAATGGAATGGTCAACAAGGACCAAGTCAACTTGCCCGTTGAGGCAAATGCCAGGACTGCGTCGCTGATCTACCTCGTGGGCCAGATCCGCCTTGGAGACGCGCGCTGCGATCGGTGCAAACAGCACGAAGTTACCAGAGAGGGCTTTTCGCACCCGGCTATTACGCATATTAACAACCCGATCCCATTCTGCACGACGGCCGTCTCGTATTTCAATGGTATCTGTAGCCCTTGCTTTGCTGAGGGCGGGACCGAAGAAGACATGCTACGTCGGTGCTCCGTCGCTCGGCGCAACAATGACAAGGTGATGGAAATACTGGAACAGGACGGTCATCCTCTTGCAAAGGTGGTTGGCAGCCCAGTGTTGATTGGCATTGGATCTGAACATGAGAGGGCCGCAGTTCGCGAAGCTCTGTTCGGAGATTTGCCTGTCAATGTCGATGCGTTGGAGTCATGACTAGATTAGTAGTAACTTGGAGGGAGATGATTGGTTTGACAAATCTGCGCCGTAGTCTCCAGGAAACCGGTACACCACCAATGCATGCATTGCACGCATCATTCTTGCTTGCTGTGTGCCGGCTTACTTGGTTTCCAGTAATTCAAAGACATCAACCTTGATGAGCTAGAATCTTCTGAAATTATTGCCACAGGTTTTTTTTTTTTTTTTTTTTTTTTTTGGGTTTTGTTCAGCGGCATCAAAAAGACGAGGACAGAGTCTGTTCCATGACAATGGATGGATAATGAAAGTCATATACTTGAATGATAATTGCGGCATTTGTTGCGGAGAAGACCACGACTCCTTCTCTTCCACCCGGAAATCTGATATTTCTTGAGCGAGGCGGAAAATAAAATTAAAATGGGGGAGCCTTGTATGTGCTATTAACTGACAGTTGTCGTTAAAAAAAATTAAAAAGAATGAACAGACTCCTCCGGGAAGGCTCGAACTTCCAACCTCCTGATTAACAGTCAGACGCGCTAGCCAATTGCGCCACAGAGGACAAAGTCCAGAATACAGCAGATGATTATTGTTCAGCGTTTGGATTTAGGCATATATCGAGGAATTAAGGAGAGGGGTTTAGGACCTTAGTCATCCACATCGGGTGATCGGTAGGAGCTGCAGCCCTGCTTCTCAGAAATGCGTTGGACATGGCATGTAGGCTCCATTTAAACCAGACTGGAAGGCAATTTATTACTGTAGACAATCATGCATCGGCTTCATGCAGCCCAGTGCAGGCGCAGACTGAATTATCTATAACAAAATGAATGCAGGCGGCGGGGCTCCACTGGAAATCGTCTGGACTCGCAACTTTTCGTGTTGAATCCGACTTCTTTATCTCCCCTAACCCACAACGCGCTAGAACAATTCTAGAATATCCCGTCTCCACATTTGACGACCAATTCTCATTTCAGCATTGTGACAGGCTCTCATGCGCCTGTCATGAGATAAGATCAGTAATTGCAGTTGAAGCTCATGTCGAATGATCACAACTTTTAGCTGAAAATCTTTGGCCTCCACCTTTTTTGGTCTTGGCTCTCTCTTTAGGTCAATCAATCTGTGCATCCGATTTAGACCAGCCGCAGGGTGTCAAGATGCCATTGAAGAACATATGGACTAGACATAGTTCTGCGGTGATGGGAACTCACTCTTGATGACTTGGAAGCCAGCATAGGAGACCAGAACGGTCATGATCTCATCCCCTCAGATGTGCTGATGAGCTGAAATACTATACCCTAAGCAATTGATGAGCAGACGTTCCTGTAGAGGCTTCTGCATTGATGACTCCACATGTTTGATGTTTTGGGCGAGTATATGACTACATCTGGTACTCCGGTTTGCAAAAACCTTGAACTTGCAGTGAAGATTGGTTTGCCCAGATAAGGCAACCTTAAATCGCCGGATTCCCCACTGTCCCTTCCCAAGATATAAAAAGTCATCCGGGTTTCCATCGACCGACTCCCACAGGTTTTTACATTGTTTATCGGGTATCAGTTCTTCCTCCATCACAGTATCTCTTCAGTACAGTTCTACGATTCAGGCTGTCCTTCAACATAAACATCTGCAAAAGCATCATGAATTCACTACCCCCACCCCCAGCCCCACGCACAAACACCCCGACCCCTCGGACCACGTCCGCTGGTCCCCAATGTCTTTCCGCGCTCAAACCGACCCGGAAGAGAGCGCAGTCCCCAAGCTGGTTGTCATCAACAGGTAGTTTCGCAAAGAGACCGAGACCCACGCCTTCCACGATAGTAACCGCCTCGTCATCGACTTTCGAAGTGTCGCGTTCTCCTCGAGCTCCAGGCTTCAATGTGAGGCCGTTAAAAACCCACGAGCCCTACGATCAAGGGCCAATTTATCACTCGAGCGGCATTCTGAACGATGATGGGGGTACAGTGACAGATCCCAGTGGCTGGATGCTGTGCCAACCATTTAAGAACAAATACGATCCTGTTCGCGACCAGTATTGCTCAGACTTCCTACAGAATTCTCACGGTCCAGCTCAATATCGCCGTTCTAAACCCAATAAACATGATATAGCCCCGTCACTGTATACCGAGGCTTCGAATCACTATACACACCTTCCTGAGCAGCGTCAATCCCCCCCATTTCCGAGACCGCCTCCTGTGTGCCACTCCCAGCCGCCATCGTTCAGAAATTGGTACACACCGCCACCGTCAAGAATTGACTGCAATGGTTCGCCCCCTATCCCGCCTGTACGCGCACCCGAACTCGCCCAACAACGGCTGGAAACTAGAAGGCACACTCTACCATCGCTATCGGCGTCCGAATACCTCGAGCTAGTTCCTCCGCAGCCATCCTTTAAGCACCTCCAGAGTCCAATCTATATCTTTCGCGAACGATTTGACAGAGCGCAGCGTCCTTTGAGTCTGAACCCAAAGGTAATGGCCTGTAGCATGGAGCAGGCGGCTCATAGAGCCAGGAGGGAAGGATTTGAGGCCATGTTTTGGCCTCGCTGGGCGAACTACTACCAGACAATGTATTGCTTGGCCTACAACGAGATCCAGGAACTGAAGGAGGATCTTTCATCAGCCCGACACAGCAACCGTGAGCTTGGTCATCTTTATGACGATGCAACTCGTCGAGCAAAACAGTTGCAAGATGAGGTTGGTCACCACTACGCGGTCCATTCACAGACATTCAAACCGGAAGACTGCAACTCCAGGCCGAGAAAACTTCCAAGTATATGGCCACTGATTAAGGTCGATACCCCGGCAACTGTTTTCTCAAAAGAGACTGAATCTGCAAAGGGTTGATGGAGTTTCGGTCTTGTAACGCTTTCATATATTTCCCTAAGAAGCCGTTAGCTTTGCAAGCATGACACAGGCAATAATATAATACGAGCACTGGTGAGTTCTATTGGAGTCTTGGAGCGTTTGGACTGGGTGGCTGCTTGATTTGTGGTTGCTAACTGCTAATTTCTCAAACTTCTAGGACGCTGTCAGGGCCGTCGACGAACCATTCGGACTAGCATGATTGCACGAGCGAACCAACAGACAGAGCGTAACAATCACCAATTCGTTGTTATGGATGTCCTCCTCGCCTACGGAGCATTTCGACGCTTCCCAGTATCTGTCACATTGGGCCAGCAATCTTCAAGTGTAGAGGAAAGGGCAAAATATACCAATACAAAAGTTAGTCAGAGGTGCGTCATTAAAAGATTTTGGACAACGGCATCAGTGAACAGGAACTGATCGATGAAAATAGAGATTTCCTCGGCCGTGCTGTTATGTGTGGGCATGGAAACTAGCATAGGAGGAGATGGACACGGCAAGGATAATGACACAACCCTAACCCGCGGACTGCGTGGTCGGGTATTGCTTCTGGAGCATCATGTAAACCGAGACGCGCAAATTGGCACAAGGCGCATCATGAACTGCATAGATTGAAGAGTGTGAAATCAGATTTAAAGGGTCCACCGAACTTGCATTGGTGTGATGCACATGTGCTTGCAGTCGTCGAGGGGGAACAGTGACCAGGCCCACCCCTGGGGTGCACATAATGCAAGATCCATGGATGACGTCCTGTCAAAACCAATTGAACTGGAGCTCCAAAAACCAAAAGAAACAAAACGGAATTGAATGCCCAAGGTTGAGAAGCGTCTCTCCTCCGATTCTCGATATACCAAGTGCGCCTAATATTTTAAGAATGCAGACGAGATTCTGAGTCATTCGCTGAGTGCTTGCGCTCTCGCTTTGGACACCCAATTCTTCTCACTCGGGGCTGCCAGACCAGCGCATCTCGAACTTCATCCAGCCGGGTATTTCACCAAACCGCTCCAAACTTCCCACCCTCCACATCCACCCACGATGCAAGCAACAAGGTGTCTCCAATACAAAAGCTTCTGGGGCCGCAGTCTAGACGAGTTCAAGCGGCTCTCGGGCATCGGTAAACCTTTTTCTCTCCCTCTCCTCGCCTCGCCATCCTGACTGAGCTCGTCTTCCCGCAGCGTTCAAACTCGAAGGCATCAAAGGCGCCACAACCCCATACGAGCTTCACAAATTTGACTCGCCCTCCTCCCTGCAAGACTGCAAAGTCTTCACCGACGAAGAAATCGGCGGCACCTCGACGGCACGGCTCGACTTCGTTCCTCCGTCTTCGCCCAGATCCCCCCAACCGTTCGCGAGGTTCCACGGCAACATCTCGACGTCCCTGCCAAAAGACCGCCCAGACATCAAAAGAACAGGCTACGCGGCCTTCCGCACGCGCGACCGCCCGCCCACCGTATTCGGCCGCAGCCTCTGGAACATTGATCCGTACGTCTACCTCGCCCTGCGCGTCAAGTCGGATGGGAGGAGCTACTTCGTCAACGTGCAGACCGAGTCTGTGATCCCCACAGATTTGCACCAGCACAGGTTGTTCGTCAAGAAGCCGGGAGAGTGGGAGACGGTTCTGATCAAGTGGAACATGTTTGTGCGTACGAACCACGGATTCGTGGTGGAGCCGCAGACGGAGATACTGAGGCAGAAAGTCAAGAGCATCGGGTTTGGGTTGACGGACAGGATACCGGGCCCGTTTGAGCTTTGCGTGCAGAGGGTGTGGGCTACCAACGACGAGAGGGATGCCGATGGCGGGGTCGTCATTGGGGAAGGGGAGGAAGCGAGTGCGGCGGGGACGAAGGAGGGCAGCGCGTTGAAAACGAAGCAGGGGCAAAAGGTTGCTTGGGGGAGTCGATGATTGGGAAAAAGGTGGTGGTGGTGGTGGTGGTGGTGAAGATTCGGTTGTAACGGAGGAGGACTGGAAGAGATAAGTAGGAATCCAAGATGACTAAATTATGTTCAGCGGGTTTAGTGGGCTAGATTGTCGGTAATTTTGTATATAATTGCCGGGATACCAAATATGGGATGTATATAAGAGCAAGAAAAGAAAAAGGGGATAACAAGGTTGGAGGCCCAAGGTTTAGGTAAAATTTGGAACAGAGAGAAACACACGGCTGCATCTGGTTGAGGGCCTCGTTGTTAATACCAGAAGAGTTTCATGCTTTATCTCTAAATCTAACGAAAGCCAAGGCATCATGCCGTCAGCCGTCCTTGTGCCTCGGCAGGCGCCTGCATCTAGATGCTCACCCCCGTGTTGATAACGCCAGAAAGTGCCCGATAACCGCTCAATTTAACCCAACTTGAATGCAGATATCCAGTCAAGTCAAACAACCCAACGCCAGAAATGCGGAAATATGCGTAAAAAGTCAAGACAGGCAGATGATTTACATCCTGATCATGTGGAATCATCCTTGCCCCTATCCCATTCCCGCTGTCCTCCAGCTTTCGTCCAGCGAACATCATCTATATCCTTCTCTCCGCCCTTCTCCCATCTCTTTATCTGCTCCTCCGTAAAGCCAGCAGCGCGAAGCCTCTGCGCTCCTTGCTGCTTCCACTTTTGGCGGTCACGGAAGCCTTCCACAGCGTCCTCCCAATTTGCGGAAGTGGTTGCTGCCGAGTCGACATTGATGTCTGCTGCTGGGTCGTAGTTCTCGGAAAATTTGCTATCCATTGCGGCCGCTCCCCTGATAGCGCCTCTTCCTCGCTTCCGGACGGGCGATATGGACGGAGGCGCTGGCCCAATGAACTCATCGAGAGGATCCGAATCGTGGGGGAGCCCTTCGTCTTTGTCGGCTAACCGGTCGCTACGGTTTGGGCGACTCGATCGCGACTTCTTCGTGGCATCAGCGTCAGAGGAGCAATAGCCGTCATCCAAACGACCATGATCAGCTCTCCCTTTGCCCTTGGATGCCCCGCTCCCAAACAGGTCATCATTACGCGAGCGATCGCCGTCCTTATCTGACCTCCTCTTGTTCTGCTGGTGTGATTTGGTTCGGTGATGCGAATGTCCGTCTTCCGTTTCGCTGCTGCTGAGGGGAGAGCGGTCCCTATGTTTGTGCCCCCTGTGCGCAGGAGAGCGTGACCTCTCGGATCGGTGGCGATGATGGTGATGCTCGCGCGCCGTCGTCCTCTCCTCTCCTTCTCTTCGACGTGACCGGTGTGGGGTGTGCTCGTCGTCCTTCCCCTTCGTATGTCCGTCACTGCCGCCTCGCCGCTCCTTGGGCAGGAACTCTGACTCTTTTTTTTGTTCACCCCTTTCTAGCTTGCTATCTTTCCGTGCGGTCTTGCTATCGCGCTCTTTTCCGTCGTCACCAGCACTGCGTCGCTTGCGACCTTGTAGGATGGACGAGATGTCGCCGAGCTGGCGGCGCCGTATATCTGATGAGCTGGGGTTGAGCTTGCGGCGCTTCTTCTCTTCAGCCTCGGTGAGCTTGTCCAGTCGCGCCTGCGCCTCTGCAGCCTCTCGCGCCAGGAGAGCAGCATTGTGATTTGTCGTCTCCTTGATGATGCGCCCGAGAAATCGGGTGTTGGGCTTCGCTTTGTTGGAGGGTCTATGAAGGATTCGTTAACGAGGTTCTGGTCGCTTGTATGGCGCCGAAGTGCGAGAGATAGGTGCATACTTGGTCGATCGGAAAGCCTCGAGTCCCATAGAAGAGTACTTTATTGACGCATCGTTCGCTTCCTCGGCCAGCAGTTCGGCGACGTAGTCATCGGTTAGGAGGGTGTTGTTGGCCATATCGGAGGATGTAGTAAAATTAGTCGAGGGCGGGAATATGTACAAATACTAAAGCCATGAAAAAAAGGGAAAGAAATTATGACACTGAAAGCCCGAGATCAATGAAAAGCGACCGCTACAGACGTTGAATGTTGGGAATCAGTCCTGCGCCTTGTGATCTCTTCCACTGGTTCCTTATCTCAATCATTGCAGGGGTTTCCAGGGACCCACTCTGTCTTATCGATTGGCGGAAGTATCTGACGGGGAAGACAGGCTTGGCACCGGGGGGATTTTTGCCATGCCCTGCAACACTCGAAGCTGACTTGCCATGGCCTGGAATGAGGCCATGCTTACACGGGAACCGTATGATTTTGTTTTTACGCGTAGACCTGATTGCACGACATTGTAACTCATTTTGTGTCTTTGTTCGTGAATCAAGTCATCGATTCTTTTCCCAGGGCACTGGCGCCGCTTGGTATGATTGCTGTGAACCTTAAGGAGCCCAGGTCCAGATGTTCAGCCGGGCACGAAGAATACCGTCACTGCAATACCTCCCACACTTCAACCCAACACATATCCTGGTTTCTTGGTGCCGATGTAATTAGCTGATAGCAAGACAGCGCGCCATTGGATGTAATGGCACCTGAAAGTGATGATAGTATGATATGGATAGGTGCATTCCCGGTCGTCCCTTTGAGCTGGAAGTTCATGGGTCCCCGTCAAGGGTGTGTGTGCAAGGAAGAAAATGGGACACAGGGGACATCCAACTGCCAGATTTTGGATGCCCCACCCCTACCTGGGCATCTGCATGCCGCTAGAAAAGCTAAACCCTTCCAGCCCAGCCCCTCAATTAGTGTTTCGCGTCGGCGGTCCATCTGACCACAGGTTGCAACTGCCCAGGACAGCACCAGCACGTCTAGCACGGGCCAGCGCACCTCACAAACCGCCCCGGCCGTTCACACAATCTTAGAAAGCTAAATGCCCGATGTGTCACTCATTCGACACAATTGCGCTGTGTGAAGAAACACCACCATCCGCCCCTTTCATTCGATGCTCGGCCAGTCGGGGACCTGCTGCCTCGCTGCGTCGCACCCTCGCGCCGCGCCAACTGGAAGAACAGGGCGAAAGAAATAATGGCCGAACTGCATGGCAAAGTCGACTCGATTGGCTCTGAAGTGGGCTCAATCACTGCTGCCCTGAGAGGTCTCTTGGAAGAAGGACGTGTTTCCAAGGACCGCAAAATCAAGACACTGGGAACCCAGGTCGTGCAAAGCTTTCTCGGAGATCTTCTTGGCCGCCTCGACCGAGTAAACAGCGATCTTGCTGATATCGGCAAGGTCACATCGCACATTTCACCGCCGCCGCCTGTTCATGGCCCAGACACGCCCCTTTCATACAATTCTCCAGTATCTCAACCTGCTTTGCCCCCGGATGGGCCACCACCACATGAGAAGGCATTAGACCAACCAAACCACCAGAATCAACAGATTGAGCAACAATCATTAGAGCAACAACCAAATCATCCGCCACATCATCAGCCAGAGCAACAGCCGGATCCGCAACCAGAGCCGCACCCAGAAGAGTCCCATCAACAGACCGAAGAAGAACCAAAGGTCCAAGACAGCCAACAACATCAGGCAAACGATGTTTCTCCCCCCGAAGACGATGCAACTCAGACTGAGACATGCCATCATGTTGAGCCTCAATTTGTTTCTACTCAGACTCCGGCTGTTGAGGCGGAGCCACTTCAGTCGGAACTACCCACCGTCAACACGGTGGTATCCGAGAGTGGCATTGCTTTCGAGGACCAAACAGCCCTAGAGCCTGTGGATACGGCACGAGCATCATCAATACCACCCTCGCCCTCACTGCCGGTTGATCAGCAGTCTGCACACTCCGATCCCTCAAGCCATGTTCCGACAACATTGTCCAACGGATCCGTCTATCTCGACCCAGTGATTCAGGACCGTGCGTCGCCCATGTTTAGCTGTGCCTACAAGGACGTCAACAAACTCAACGAAGAGCTATTCGAGCGGTACTCCAGCCATCCCGTTGTGCGAGATCGGGGCTATTTCAAGCTTCAGGTTCGAGATCTACCGCCGCTTGCTGTCCATGAGGTCAGCCGCCCCGGCAAGTTTCATGCCACCTCGTTTACCTATCAAATTGACCAGCATGGCCTTGTCAAGGTCGACACGGGCAAAAAGATCAGGTTCAAGGCGCCGCATCTTCCATTTCCTACAAGTAAAAAGAAGCATTGGACATTTGAAGAGCAAAAAGAGCTATGGAACTCATCTGCAGCTCGGCCACCAAGAGGCTCTCGACCGTATATCATCGGAAATCCACTCTTTGAAGATATCGATTTGCATCCCGGTGAGAAACTGAAGCGAAGAGGCCGGACAGTCCTCGAAGGCATCAACACTCAGTATGTCTACTTCAATCTTACTGGAAAGACAATCACGACTATGCACAGGGAGGATGCCCACGTGCGATCTGAGAATTTGCTCCGCTCGGGCGAGCATAAGTTCTGGTGTTTTATTAAACCGGCATTTGCCGCCAAATTTGAGGAACGGATGCAGCTGGAGTACCGAGAAATGCGCCGTTGTTCGCAGGCTGTCCGCCACCTCAGCCGCCATATCCCGCCATCTGTCTTGGAAGCTTGGGGCATCGAGTATACACTCGATTACTGCTACCCTGGACAGGCTGTGGTTACAGAGCCAGGAACATACCACCAAGTTCTTAATCTTGGGCCGAACTATGCCCTGGCAGTCAACATGGAGTATGAGTCGTCACCTGACCATCCTCCGAACTACAAATTCTGCGACAACCATTGTCCTGATAAGTTCGCGATGAAAGCTGCCGACTTTCGTCTCTATGAGGAGCTGTATAACGATAAGTGGGGAGAGCGGAGTGAAAACGGTGGACCAGGGGTGCGATCGTCCATGGCCATTCAGTCGTCAATGGCACCAGCAGCACAGTCCTCAATGTTGGCCACAAAACGCTCTTCCATGGCACCTACATCGCGGTCCTCCATGGCCCCTGCACCACCAGCAGTAAAGCGCAAAAGAGGGCGGCCACCAAAGGCAAAGCCTATCCCAGAGCCAGAGGTTTCCGATGTCTCAATGACAGACGTGCCAATGGCAGATGTTTCAATGGCAGATGCATCCTCGCAGCCCGCACCAATCTCCATATCCGTTCCAGAGCCAGAGGGGCCGTTGCAAGCTGTAACTTTTTCGGGTGAACTGTCAAAGCCTGGAGCAGATTTAGAGCCATTATCCCAGCACGAGCTCTTGCCATCAGAGAAGCCTTCTCCGTTGCCAATTCCCAACCAGGCACCGACACCAGGGCCCGTGCAGTCAGTTACACCGCCGCCGGAGCAAAGCGTATCGAGCCTGTCCGCCCCTGCGCTCTCAGAATCAGCGCCATCACCGCAATCCAGCTCGAATGGCCGTGAGCTGGAAACACCATCTCCTGCTGTCGACAAGCCACATGGGGAGCAGCACCAGCAGCGACTACAGCAACAACAGAAGCAAGACGATGGATCAAGGCCTGTAGCAGCAGAGGAAACTCCGGTTCGACCTCCGATGGCAACTCCAGCACCAACCGTTGCACCGGAAACAAGGACGGCACCATCACTCCCTGCCTTTCTTCAACGACCGCTTTTATATGCTCCCATACCTGAACGTCCTGAACCATTGCGGTCATCCTCGTTATCAAGTATACGAGGCCTTGCTCCTCCGCCGAACTTCTTGGGAACTCCAATCTCTTGTTTGCGGTCCCCGGCAAGAGGCGAACAAGATCCATCAACTCTTCCTCCTTTCCATAACCATCACTTCCCATCAGGCCTGTCAGCACCTTTACCAGCACCTGACCCACCATCACGGCCCGACCCACCATCACAAATTGAGCCACCATCACAGCTTGAGCCACCGTCACGGCCCGCCCCAACACCCTTCAGGAAAACAGCAAGGATGTTGGGAAATAAACGACCTGCCGAAGCCTCGCCACCACCCTCGCTCCTTAAGAAACCACGATTATCCAAGACGCAGTCCTCGATGGAGCCTCGTTTCGCGCCGAAACCACAGGTGACAGAGGCTCTCCCAACTCAGCATCCAATGCCCGAGCCTCATTTTGTCCTGGCTTCACCTCTGTCAGAGTCCCCGTCTCTGGAGGAGTCACCAGCTGTAGAAATACAAACAGAAGAAAGATGCGCCACGGGGCGTCAAGATGATTCTGAGAGACAGGATTTTGCGCCTCTGCCTGTGTTACAGCCGCCACAAATGATGCTTCAGTATCATCCAGAGGCAGAAGAGGGGAGTCCTCAAAGCCCCTCAGATCTGCTATTCGACATGGAAGATCAAGCTTACGCGGGACCGCCGGAAACGGAGCCTATGAGTATACCACTCCCACAGGAGGTAGCACCTGAACCAGTCCTGGACACCCCACCAGAGATGGCTACAGCGCAACTCAACACGTTAATTCACAGCTCTGTTATTTCCAGATTCATTTCATCGCCTGATCAAGTCTGCGGCAAGCCAGCCTTTGATCGACTTGCTCGCTTGTTTGAGGGCTGGAGAGGATATTGCAAGTCATCCCATGTGGAGCTCGGGGGTATCAACCTGGTTAATCTTGTTGAGCAAATGCCCGGCGACAACCCTGAGTTGTATACCTTCCTTGTCCGCTTTTGCAAAATGAGACTCGCCGAGAAATTTGACGGAATGCCCAAGGGTAGAAGGAATTCAGCAAGAAAACCCGAGGACGCTATGAACGCCCTGCTTGCTGAACTGGACTGGGACGAATCTCAACGCCACCGGCTGCATGATTACCTCCGTGAGGGCAAATGCTGGTTAACTCTCACGGATCGTTTTGAGGGTCTTCTCCCAATCCTGCCCTCCGGTTCCGATGCGGAGGCACTGGAGCTGGCACTTTTTGAGGATCAAGTCAAGAGTTTTCAAAAACAGCTCAAGACTGTATTTGCCAAGAAGCTATGTGCTGTCGGCAAGACGCTCCAGGACTCGATTTGGAACTGCCGTGAACTCCCCGAGTATGTTTTCGAAAGTGCATACAGGCCTTGGTTCACTGTTCAGCAGATCATGCCCTTGCTCAAGAAGTTCACTCTGCTCAAGGAAACCTTTTACGACGCTAAGCTTCCATATCACTGGGGCCTCCGACCTTCAAAAAAATGGAGCCTCTTCTGGGGCTGGCCCAGCAACCCCGTTGCTGTACCAGCTCATGTCAGGTGGTGCGATGCTCCAGGTTGCAGGCGGAGGATGAACTGCAGGTGTGTTTCGAGGTTGATTCCTGATGTGCCACGGATCTCAATCAACGGCCCAAGAGGACCTGGCATTCGGGCCGTTGGTTCGTTTAAGCCTGGTGAGATTCTCGGCGAACTTACAGGAGAGATTGTTCCCGCGGGGATGTTTGCTGGTTCGGGCGAGTGGACGTGGGAGATTCGCCGGCCCGACGTCGATGGTGATGTGGTTGGTGAAATTTGGCCGAGAGAACGAGGGAATTGGGTCCGACTTGTGCCCCACAGCCTCACTCCTACGGCTGAATACCAATTGAAGAAGATGACAGGGATGTGGCGTACAGTTTTGGTTGCTCTGGATACCATCAAGGACGGTGATGAGATCACTGTCAAGTGTGGCTGGGGTTATGATAGGGAGCAACTGTACGCCCTTGTTGAAGGCTTGCAGTGATTTGTCTTACCGTGGACTGTTTCTGCGGAGGCATACGTACATCCCGCCACTCTCGCAAAGCCTTGGAAGCAGGTGCGGATCACGGAGCATTGAGTGGTGTAGTTTTTGATTTGTTAGGCTTTTCGGTTGTCTTTTGTTTCTGCCTGCACTGTTAGTTGATTCAGAGGGTTCACGTCTCTTTTTTTCACATTTTCTTTCTCCTTTTTTTTTCAAGGGCACAGCATCACGATGCCGGCGGAGTATACGGACGGGAGAGAACGCTGGAAGACTAATTCATCCCTTGGCTCTCTCACTGGCTGGTTTTGTCGGCGCCATCATAATAGGGGCTTTTGGTTCTCCCCGCCAGGTTGCATCAAGAATGCTCCTGGCCCCCGGTTTGTGTTTATTTGTCTTTTTTACTCTTTATCTTCTGTTTCGGTTTCCTTTTTAATATGCTTCAAGGGTCTAAAATAGGCACGGTATGATATGGGATTGTATTGGAATCAAAGTGTATAATAATATATTAAGGAGAATTAAAGCGAAGGACTTTTTCACCAACCGTCGCCGTTCTTTTAGTCGACCACATCTGATTACTTCCTTGTTTCATACGAAACCTCCCGCCCCCAAGATCCGATAGCTAAGCGAGTAACCGCACCATTGAAAAATATGTTGTGCAAAGACAAAGCAGCTCAGTGAGTTTTTTTTAGTTTTTCTTTTCCAAAAAGACGTTCAAATGACAAAAGACAAAAGCGGGCGAAGGAAAGAAAGACAGACAGAGAGAGAGAGAGAGATAGAACATCTGGTTTGTGCCGAGCAAAGAAAGGAAGAAAGAAAGAAAGAAAGAGATTAAAAAGGCATAGTAAGAAGTACCGTGTGTAATCAACACATCCAGTGAAGAAGAGGCTTACAATGGCCCTCCCCTTCCCCTTTGGATGTGTTGAAACCACAAAACCAATAAAACCATCAAAAAGCATTAAAAAGCAACGAAGCATCCCAGACATACAACAAAAAAAAAAAAAAAAAAAAAACGCTCGTCCCCTTGTTTTTCTCCGAGATCGAAATCGGGAATGATAAGAATAAAAGACAGGTTGAATGTCAACAGAAGAAAAGGTTTTTGTATAGCATGGGGTGTGCGCGCGGGCGCGTTTGTCACAGGTTTTATAAATAAAACCCCGCCAACCCCCTTAGTTGACCAAGATCTGAAATCACTGGGGAGGGTAACCAACCCCCGTCCTGCTCAACCACTGCGCTGGGCTCGGGGCGGCGGCGGCGGCGGCTGGAACGGAAACCTGGGGATGGCTCTCATCTGCCCCGAGGGCGCCGAGGGCTTGGTCTTGGTCTTGGTCTTGGTTTGGGAGAGCGTCGTCAGGATAATTCATCTGCGGAGGGCAGGAGAAGGTGCGGTTGCATCTCGGGGCGAGGTGACGGTAGGTGTCGAGCTCAAGGACGGTACGGTGAATGGCGAATGGGCGGCGCCGGTTTTGATGGATTGGGGTGCGGAGGGCGGCGGCTCTCTGTTGCTGCTGTGGCTGCTGTTGCTGCTGTTGCTGCTGCTGTTGCTGCTGCTGTTGCTGCTGCTGTTGCTGCTGCTGTTGCTGCTGCTGTTGCTGCTGCTGCTGCTGTTTGGGCAGCTGAGCCCATGTACCTCGAATTGAAGGTGATGTGGTAGCAGAGGAAGGGGCAGCCGTTGCTGGCAGAGTATCAGGCCTTGGCGCATGGACATGGCGTGGCCTCGAAGCGGAAACGAGCAATGAAGGCATTTGCGTGTAGAGCTGGGCATTCTGAATGCGGGGAGTCCGTACCATGGGTTGGGATGTTGGAGGTCCCGGTGTGTAGAGCTGGGCATTCTGGATGCGGGGAGCCATGGGTTGGGGTGTTGGAGGTGCCGGTGTGTAGAGCTGGGCATTCTGAATGCGGGGAGCCATGGGTTGGAGTGTTGGAGGTCCCGGCGAGTAGAGCTGCGCATTCTGAATGAGGGGAGCCCCTGTCAAGGACTGAACGGGGGATGGATTGGGCGGTATGATTCCGGGCGACGGGGAAAGGTCGAAATCAGTCTGCGACATGTGTTAGCAGGTGGGATCATCAAGGGCAAATCCAAGGAAGACTGACCAAATCAGTATCGCCCGGCTGCGGTGTCCCCGGCGGAGTCGGTGGTGTTAGGTTGAGTCGGCTGTTCAAGCTGCTCCCCGGCGCTCCCAGAGACCCGGGACTCGGCGGGTTCAGACCCCACTGGACCGACAAGTATGTTTGAAGGCGCTCGGCATCTCGCAAACGCCTCTGCAGCAGGTCGAGGCGCGAAGTCTCCATGTACTCTTGCAACCCGGCAATCAAGGAGCGCACGTTGTTGTCAGTGTGATCTCGTCTCACCCGAAATTTCTCGAGCTCACGAAGCAATTCCCGGCGAGGAGGCACCTGTGTATATTCATGCACAACGGCAGAACTGCGCGTGAAGGGAGGCACACAATAAACGCTGTCGGGAGGATAGGGATCAATGACGAACGCGTGGCCCGAGCCTGCTGACGAGTATCCAGGGTTCCGTACGCGGATGTGATGGCCTCTGACTTGAGCAGATCGAAGTCCCTCTGCGACGAATTAGCAATCCAAGGCCAAAATAATCAACACAGCCATGACGCTAATGCTTACCACGGAGGGCACACCATTGCGTGCAGCCCCGGACTCTTATCCACCCGGAATGTCGGTCATGCATCTTGATGCAAAATCCATTTACTCCGGGCAAGCCACGATGACTGTTTGACAGTTCCACCAAGAGGTCATGAGCTAACCAGTATATGTCGGAAAAGTCAAGAGGTTCAGGAAGCTGTTGGTTGTTATGGTCAGACAAGAGTTGGTCAAATTAAGCAGAGAGCGCAGCTTGCCTGTATGGTCAAATACATTGGCCCGTCTGCGGGATTCGTTGACCGAATTTTTGTGAACGAAGGGGTAGGCCCGGACATGTTGATATTGGCGGCGAGCTGCGGATATGGAGAAAGAAGTCTGGATTCACAGCGTTTACAGTTGAAGAATGAACTGATATGCGAAGGCACGGGATAAGATGATGGACTGGCGGTGTCATCTCTATCCTCTGAGGCAAGGTCGACAACCTATCTTTATATCAGAGAGCCGGACCACTCCCCAGTCCTGATCTGGGAATTTTCTTGCTTTTTTTTGTGACAGACCGTGCAGGTGGCGTCTTGCTCCGGCCAAATCTGTGGGCAAGACAATTAGTGTTGATCACTTCTGTTTCTTTTTGTATGTCTGTTCTCCGCAAAAGGTCTGTGGCCCGCCGTGTCTGAGGCATTAGACCATCATTCAGACCACGACAACCATGACAGCCACGACTGACAGCATCTATCAGGTCGTTCCTACATCTATCCTCTTGGAAGCATGATATCACGGAATAACTGGTACACCTTTCTTGATGCTCTTGTCCTGACGGCGTGCTTGGGGGGTCGGGATGTCGAGCATCTCTCACTCCTGCGTGCAGGCAAATGGCTGTCGTCTGTTGTAATTGAGCCAATGAAAATCTTGATGACACACTCATTAAATCTATGCCTCGATTCGGACGATTGCAGCCAGACTACGGCAAGAGAAAAAAGCCACAAGATGACAAAGCCATGTTCGTGATGCCAGGGTTTGCCGGGTGACTGTATCAGGAAAAACATGATGGGCTACCGAAAAAGCTACCTAGTACACCTATGTACATTGGTGGTAATCGGGTGTCCCCCATGATGCGGAAAGGAATTACTCGGCGTATATCATGTATATGCACAGATTCCCGGCGCTGGGGTTAGGGTTACTAAGTCTCTGGGTGTCTGGCTTGCTGGGAATGGGTGGGATCCATGTCGTCGATCCAACCATGGCGCTAACCGCTTTGGTGTCATTGTCAACAAATCCCGAATCAAATTCCTCGACGTGTTTGTTGACTTTACCAACTCGCTACGACAACAACATCCTGAAAGCAAACGCAATGCCACGTGCAAACTCACCTTCCAAAACGGATGCGCAGCAGCGCGCTGCCAAAGTCCTCGGTGCCATTCGGGATTTACAATCGGCATCAGGCCACGACGAGCTTACATTCATTCAAATCAGCGAACCAATCTCCTCGGCGGTCTCGAATCCCGTTGTCGCCCGCACCTCGGATGTCTCTACCTCTTCGCTCGACTCGCCCACACCCTCATCGCTCGAAGCAGATCTTCTCCATTACAAAGAGCTCTTCGCCAAACTGCGCTTTTCCTACGTCGAACAGGTCACCAAGGAGAAGTTCATTCGCGCCATTGTTGGCGATCCGCCACTGATCGTCACCCCTCAAGAAAATGCAGACCTCGAATCGTCAAATGCCCAAGCGAAAGCTGCATTGAAGCAGCTGAAAACAGAGGTGGCCAACATGGTTGCAACGCTCGGAACACGCAGCAGTAATTTGGTACAGCGATACGAGCAGATACAGGTCGATACCGCACGGCTACAGCCGGATCAGCTGCCGGCCTCAATCTCCAGACTCGAGAAGGAGATTGAGAATCTCAGAGAGAAACAAAAAGACGGCGATGGAAAGCTGCCACTGGGCGAGACGCTCAGACTTGTTTCGGAGAGAAGGAGGGAAGCGGCCGAACTGGATCGCCAGCTCGCGCAACTTGGGTCTGTGGCGCCGAGGAAAAGAAAAGAGGCCGAGCGCCTGCAGCAAGAGATTGCGGGGCTCGAGGCAAAGAGGGCGAACAGCACGGCTGCTGCGGGAGAAGCAAAACGCAGGAAAGAAAACTCTGTCGAGGGTGGGGGAGAGGACGAATTGGAAGCGCAAGGGCGGTGGTTTAGGGCGGTGGACGCTGTGCTTCGGACTGCGTTGGAGCTCCCACCAGGAGAGGTGTGAGGCCCCTCTTTTCTCCTCTTTTCTCCTCTCTTCTCCTCTTTCTCCTCTTTTTTCCTCATTTTTCCTCTTTTTTCCTCTCTTTTACTCGACAGCTCATTTGACACGTATGGCGGTGGCGTCTGTATTTGCTGCATGTTTTGGGATTTGGCGTAAATGGCAAGGGATGGACGGGAAGGAACCAAGGCAAGATACCAATCGGACACGGGCACACGGGCTGGGTCGGATCCGACGTACTTTTTTTGAATCATCATTTTTATGACCTCTCATATTTGCCTCCGTAACTTTGCAGCTCCCACAAACTTGCCGTGTCTGTCGCAATTTCGACGTGCTTCCGTGTTTCTGGTGCTTGTCTGTGCTTATCATGCACATCTCAGCTTTCTCGCCAAAGATTTCCCATCAGGTCATTACTTGTCTCTCCCAACAATATTCCCAGGTTTCTTGAGCACAGGCATGACGGAAGCATCCGTCCTCGGGCCCAGATCAGCCGAACCGGTACGCAGCACCCTTGACCGACTGTTAGCGTTTAACTTGTTGAAAATACGACAAGACATCTCTGGGTATCAGTCAGGCTCTCTCGAGATCTGAAGTCCCCCGTTAACCCATTTTCGAGGGTGTGCGGATTGGGGGAGGTCTCCCATGATCCATCCCATCTTGATGCCCACCCCACCACACTCCTCCCTGCATTCACAAACCGATAAGGAAGGTCAGCCCCAAGCAAGCCAAGGCTCCCCCGACAACTCCCGGCCGGGGGGGGCAGTTGAGTTGTGGTGGGTGGGGGTTGCGGGTGCGGGTGCCGTGGAATGGAGGAGATTCCTGCGCAGTAGACACGCGACCCCTCATCTGAAAAAAAAGGACCAATCCTGAGACGTTGAAATCCCCTCCTCCTCTTTTCTCAATTCCCGCCCCTTTTTTTGCTTTGTTTTTGCTCGCAAAACAAGCAGCAAACACCTCTCTGGGCTTTCGCTTGTCTTCTCCTCCCTGCCCAATCAGAGTATCACCATGTCTCGCCCACACCTCTGGGAACCGCCCAATGAGCCCGAGAACTGGCTCTCCACCTGCTCCTGTACCCCCGCGGAATGTCTCCACCACCTCCGAGAGTCTTCCACGTCCCCGGTCCCCACCACCGCCGGACGGGAAGCTCCCGGCCGGTACCCAGGCATCCGCTACGCACAAATCATCAAGCTGAAGGAGGGATGCGAGGAGGAGTACACCAAGATGCACGAGCAGGTTTGGCTTGGTGTCCAGCAGGTCATCAAACAGTGCGGAATGCAAGACTGTATGTTTCTTTCCCCCTCGCAATGTCTTGGAATACGTGCAGGTCCCTAATTGGGTGAATACAGACAGCATCTTTTACGATCCCGATACTCGGATCCTCTTTGCAAGCTTCAAGTACGTAGGCGACGACTTTGAGGTCGACATGGCCAAGATGCGGCAGAGCGAGGTGGTGCAGGAGTGGTGGCAGTTGACGGACGCGATGCAGGAGAGCTTCGTGCCCGGCGCCAGGGGGAGCGTGGATGGGGAGCCGGCGTGGTGGAAGCCCATCAAAGAGGTGTTTTATCTGGGCTGAATTCTCTGGGCATTTGGGGAGGCATTCTTTTTTGAGCATTTTCTTTTGCTGCTGTTTGAGGAGAGGCATACCAAGAAAAAAAAAGGAATTCATTATGAAACTATACCTGATATTCAGCGCGTATGACGGGCAGTTGTATGGAGGAGGAAAGAGAAAACCACTCGCTCTAGGACGATCGCAGGCTCAAAGAGAAGAAACATCGGGGAGCATCTGATATATTTTGTTCTTTACTCTGCATAATTCCGATTGCTGTTGAAGCGACCAATTCGTCATGTCATCACAAGTACCTAAGAAACTCTCGACCAGTTTGACCCGTCACCATAACTCATCCGACAGCAAAATACATAAAACCACCTACTTGTACTTCCCATTGGACCTTTCCTCCTTGCCACGGCGAGCCGTCTCCTTGAGAAACTCTGTGATCAACAAATCATCACGGAGTTTCGCCAAATCTGTGACCCTAGCACCTTCATCGACCGGCATCTGCCACTTGGGGTCAAATACCACCAGCGAAGGGACCGCATTGACGCCGTATGTGAGTGCCAAGTCTTCTGCCTGGATGTCCGGGGCGTCGTGGAGAACCTCGAGGAACGCCAGGCCGCCTTCGGCCTCGCCCACCCGGTTCTTGATGTGCTCACGGATGGCTTGCGCCACCTTCGAGGAATCCTTGGACACGGAAGCGGTCCCTGAAGTCATTGTCAGTCTCGGATGAAAACCCGAAATGCTCCCCTCGGGGAAAATGACAGGGTAAACTGACAAACTGTAATGAGGGGCACGATGATGGATCTCATCGGGCCGTAGAATTCTTCGCCGTTCCTGGCGCTGCATGTTGGGGCATATCATGTTAGCCAAGGAGGCTCCGAGGCAGATGGGGTGCACATGTACATACACGCCAAAGATTACATTCTTGGGTTTTTTGTCCGGGCCAGTGTGTAGCAAGAGCTTTCGCGGTGCGAGGGTCTGTATCGGAGGCGGCTGTGTGATGATTTGCTTCTTTGGAAGACTGGTGATGAGACCAGGACGGCTAACGCCAACGAGGCCTGACCGGGCCCGCAGAGAATGAGTGACTCGGAACACAGACATTGTGGGATTGAGAGGAGAGCGAGAGGGTTTAAGCGGTTGGTGTTTGATCAAGAGGGCTGTTCTTCCTCAGGAGTGATGAATGAGAAAAGGGCCAAAAGACAAAAGTTGAGGGGGGCAGCAAACGGGCCTAAATAGCCTTTTGCCTGGTCTGAACTCTTACACACCATTCATTCATTCATTCATTGCCTTCCGCTGTCTTGCATGTTTTCGGAATGCCTCCGCGAGCAGCTGATTCTCATGCTCGGGAAGCGACAAGTCGTGATACTCAGATACATTGATCAGCCCGGTATTGATTCCTTGACTTTCAGATGGTCAGTGGCATCGGGCAAGATGCAGCCCCGACCGGGTTTCACTGCCCCACCTGGCGTCCAGTGAAAGTGTCCAGAAGCTGTCTTGTTATGTTGTCTCATTTTCAAAGCACAAGCACGAGAATGAGGACAATGACGACAAAACAATTTGTGTTGGAGACTTCTCAACACGGGCATTTGTTTACGAAGCATGTGCTGGCAGCTCGGTTTCGATCCCTTGCCGGCCAAAGCCCCGGTCCGAGTCGAACGGTAGGTAACCTAAGGGTGTGGGGGTCTCTCCGATAGTGGGGCTCGCCTGGCCACCAGCCCCGGGCCCCGCTGCCACCAACCACCGCTGGAGAGGAGCACATCTGCCCGGACACCGGGAGGAAGGGACCTATCATCGGTTCACGGGTGAACACGTTTGAAACATCGTCCTGATTCCGAGTCGAAGAGCTATGGTGCTTCTTGATGCCAAACCACAAAACCCCCCTGGTTATGATTATTGTCTGTTTCCCACACCGGGCCCCCTTCTCGAACGTACTTCAAATTTCAGAGTGGCCACAGCGAAGAAATAGCTCATAGCCTTGCCGTGGGGAAGGTCACAGCTACCAGACCGAAGGTTGTTAGACAACCAGATTCAATTACATGGGAGATCTTTCCTTGAATTGAGCTCCTCTATGTTTGTTGTTAGATGTTGATGTCTCGGACAGACTATGGCGGTGAGGTATGCCTAGGGAAAATGCCGTTATGGTTGAGATTCCCTGCTTGGGAGTTAAATCAGGGCTACCAGAGACTAAAAAATACCGAGGATGCGCGGCAGTGGCAAGGGTACCGATTGAGAAAAGGCATGAGCTTCCTGGTGCTCACGCTCTCCTACTTTGGCAACTGACTGGTCGAACCCGGAAAACTCGGGGAAGCATTGGCTTGGTATAAATTATCACCGTGATTGAAGCAAAGACTCCCTTCCAGTCAGAATCACCCAAGGCACTTTGCGGATCCCAGGATCTGTCGTTGTGTGGTCACCAGGCAGGTGAGGCGTCTGCCATGGAAGGGTTCCAAAGCGCGGCGCAAGCAACGGGTGTCAGCAGTTGGCGTCATCCTGCATGATGGAAAATATTCACAGCTCCACAAAAAAGTCAGCTCATGTGAGAGTCGTGACCGTTGTCTCTTGTCGCCTCTGGTCTTTTCGCCATCTCAACACAGTTACCACCAACACTTTTCAATGGCATCGCGTTATCGGCAGACACCATTTGCGGGGGATTAAGGTTGCAATGCAGTAGTTCAACGGGCCCAACGCGGACCCCGGGCGATGGCGGCTCCCATCTCCACCCACAACACCGCCAGGATGGCAGGATAGCAGCCAAAATGTAAGCCTACATATGTAGTAACCTACACACTGCCGCGGGATGATGGGGATAGCGTAGATGGTAACGGGCATCGTCACCGCTGATCGTCTTTCATGGGATCGCCAGCTAAAACCGGGCATCCCGGTTTTTCGGCCCCTCTTGTTCCATCATGAACAGATGCTCTTTGCAGATTTTTGATGCATGACCACCAAAGGCAACTTACGACTCGGTGGATCGTTTTCTTCCAAGATCCCTAGTCGCTTATCGCGCCCAAATGTAGTAAACCACACACCACTGTCCAAGATGCTCCAAGAGGAGACTCAACACCCATCCTGGACATTTCGTGACCGATATCCACGCTGTTTTGTCGAAGCGCCTGCTTGGCCGTCACTTGGCGGACCACGGCCCCATGTCATGAGTCCACGAACAGATGGAGTCTTTTGCTCCGCGCAGGTCGCGTATATCAAGCGTTGTTTGCCCCCTCACTTTGTTGACCTTGCCTACCTGACTTGATCTCTAACTGCCTCGACTCCCACATCCCCACAGGAGCGGGTTGCTGCTCTGTTTGTCGCTCCTGCTAGTTTGGGGAGGCGAGGGTTACCTCAACGTTGAATGACCCGCCCTGTTTCTCGCTTCCAACAAACATTGAAACGCATCAATACCTCATCCCCTTTTTTTGGACGTTTTCCCTATACGCGAAAAATATCAGTACGGATCTATATCCCTAATCGCCATTTAACAACAAAATATAGTTGCCTCCTCCTTTGGGATGGCTGAGGCGCCCGAAGACCAGCAACCTCGGGGATGGCGGTCCTTCTTAGGCCGGGGATCCGGCGAGAAGACACCATCTAGATGGACCATGGGAATCCTGGAGGACAAGGAGACAGTCGAAGTCCCTGGTATGCGCTTCCCAAACAAGCAATCTGCTCCGAACTCGGCTGTAGACTGACCCCCAGAATAGGCTCAGTTTTGCTGCTGGCTCAAGACCGAAACGAACCATTGGGCTTGCGAAATGCCCCAGCGAGGACATCTGTATCATCTATTCCCGTTGGCATACCCCGCCATGCCGGACCAGCAGAAGCTCCTCCCAATCAAGGAGAGGACAAGAAGAGGACCAAAGATGGAATCATCATCTTGGAGCCTCAGCCTGACGACTCGGCCAACGACCCGTTGAACTGGCCGGCATGGCGGAGAGACTCGGCGTTGTTGTCATTGGGGCTGTTCTGCATGGTTGGCGGTGGCATGACGCCAATCCTTGCCGCAGGCTTTACCGACGTTGCTGAGGAGTACGATGTGGATGTTCACTCGGTTTCTCTCACTACAGGACTCTACATGATGGGAATGGGCCTCGGGTCTGTCTTTTTCTCGCCAACTGCCATTCTGTACGGGAAGAGACCTGTGTACCTGTTTGGGTGCGTCCTCTTCATTGTCACATCAATTTGGTGCGCCGTGTCGCCCAACTTTGCGTCCCTGATTGTGGCACGCATCTTGCAGGGCGTCGCGGTCAGCCCGGTCGAGTGTCTGCCCTCTGCTACAATCGCCGAGATCTTTTTCCTACACGAGCGAGCTTTCAGGATTGGCATCTACACTCTGCTGTTGCTTGGCGGAAAGAACCTTGTCCCTCTTGTTAGCGCGGCCGTCATCCAGAACCTTGGGTGGAGATGGGTGTTCTGGGTGGTTGCTATTATCGTTGGCTTCTGCGGCATCATGCTGTTTCTGTTTGTGCCCGAGACCTTCTGGGATCGTGCACCTCGTCCACGGAAGCGAAAGTCAAAGTCTAGGCCTGCCAGTTTGTTCCGGGGGTTCTCAAGACCAGGTTCTCGGCCCGCCTCGAGGCCGGCATCAAGGGGAGGAGATGCTTCTCAACCAATCACACCCGGGCTCCATCCCGTTGATGGCCAGATAGGAACCGAGGTTACACCACCTGCTCCAGCTGCGGCGCGGACCGTCCGCGTGGGCTTTGCTACCCCTGAACTGGAGTTGGATGAGGGCGGAAAGCCTACAGACGACAGTACGATCCCGCCTACCAAAGCGGAGTCATCACCATCGTCGCCGCCAACGGCAGTGCAACCACCGACGCCCACCTCGCCGAAGCCGGCTGGCCCCGAAAAAGTAATCAGCTCTGAGCGGCCACACAGCCAGCGCTTCAACAGCGACATTGATAGTGAGTCACTGTCGAGTTACCGGTCGTCCGGCCGCCAGGCATACACCACGACATTGCGCGACATGCCGCCCCAATCCTTCGCCCAACAGCTCAAACCCTGGAATGGCCGTCTGAGCAAGGATAAGTGGTGGAAGGTCGCTCTGCGTCCCCTGATCCTGTTCTCCTACCCGGCCGTCCTTTGGTCCGCAATCGTCTACTCTTGCTCGGTAGGCTGGTTGATCGTTATAAGCGAGTCAATGGCAGTCATTTACCGTGAAGGAGTCTACCAGTTTGATGCACTTCAGACCGGTCTGGTTTACATTAGCCCCTTTGTCGGTGGCATCCTGGGTACCGCTGTGGCCGGAAAAGTGTCCGATATCATCGTCAAAGCAATGGCCAGACGGAACGGCGGACTATACGAGCCCGAGTTCAGACTTGTCATGGCCATCCCTGTTGCCATTACCACCGTTATTGGACTCATGGGATTTGGCTGGTCTGCGGAGAAGGAGGATCACTGGATGGTACCAACGGCCTTCTTTGGCATCATCTCATTTGGATGCTCGCTCGGTTCAACGACCAGTATCACGTTCTGTGTCGACTCATACAGACAGTACGCCGGTGAAGCGCTCGTAACGCTAAATTTCAGCAAGAATGTCTTCCACGGCTTGGTCTTCAGCCTGTTTGTTACGGGCTGGATGAGCTCGGATGGGCCGAAGATGGTGTACATTTGGCTTGGCATCATTCAGTTGATCTTGCTTCTATTTACGATTCCCATGTACATCTACGGGAAGAGAGCAAGGATGTGGACGGTCAGGAAGAACTTTATGGAGAAGTTCTAGGTGTATCTCGGGGAGTTCATGTTGAGGGGTCGGCTGAAGAGGAGGCATCTGAGGTTTGATGGTGTGAAGTATCAGGGGAGGCTGACGAAAGGAACGGGCTGATCAGGCTTTCTTTCGTCTTTGGCTTTTATTTTTCTTTCTTTCAAATTCCTTGGGTTCAATGACTTTCGTTTACACTGCATTGGCGCGGCGTTGCATTCTTCTTTTTTTGGAGTCCGGCATATTCTTTTTGGTTCCTCGGGGCATGAAGCAGAGGTACCTGGGGGTCTCAACAGACAGGAAAGATAAGGAGAGGGGTAGACTGAGTGTATATGCGTGACGATTGTGGAAATTCACATCATTGGTACAATTACGTCTGAGACATACATATCATATGGTGTGGCTTTTTTTTTCCTAATACAGTTTGTGTCGACGAAGCAAGTCTTGGCACTGCCTATATATGCTTTTCTGTGTGTGTGGGAGCCCCTCTTTTTTTTTCCCTCTCTGATCCCATTTCATATCTCCTCCGCCGCCGTCACCAAAAAGACACTCATATCGACCTCCGCCAAGACCGACGACGAAAAGGGAGCCATGTCATCCAGGATCATTCCAGAGCTCCTCGAGCCCTACCTCTCCGTTCCGGAAGAGAACGGGCTCACGATGATCACTGGTCTCGATTACGCAAATTCCAACTGGCTTGTTTGGCGATTCTTGTACGCCTATCTCAAGTCACCCTCCTCCTCCTCCTCCTCCTCCTCTTCTTCTTCTTCTTCCGCTCCTACCCATGCCAGCACCCAAGATGAAGATTTCTCAGTCGTCTTTGTATCTTTCCTGTTGGACCCCTACGCTCTCAGAGCGGGGATGGCCCGACTGGGCATCAACCTCGAGCACCAAGGGAGCCAGGGAAAGTTTGGATACGTGGACGGGTGCACGGTGCTGGGAAGATGGGACCACGAACCCGCGAGACCGCGGCCGGTAGAGACCGGGTGGAAGCGCACGTGCACGATGGGAACCCCCAGAGAGGTTGTAGAGGCGACGGGAGAACTGGTGGAGCAGATGAGGTCCGCAGGCCGGAAGGTCATTCTGGTCATGAGCGGGGTGGACTTTTTGGCCACCATCTACGGAACGGACATCGACAGTCTGCGAACTGGCGCAGTGGAGACGAGGGATATGGTGATGGATCTAAGAGAGGTATGGGAGAGGATTTCTTTTTTTTTTTTCTTTCCTTTTTCTGCCTTTTCCCCCCCTTTTTCTTTTCATATATATATATCGAACGTGTGCTTGACATGCAAAAGGAGACACACTGACCTAGATATCATCACAACAGCAAGTGCACGCAACAGTTCTTGCGGTGCAAGGCGACTTCCCGCTCATCCAGGGGCAGAATACGCGGTTTGAGTCGGAGCTTGCTTCGATGGCGCTCAGCCTCGCACACGACGCAGGCACCATTCTCAGCCTGGGGGCACTAAAGACAGGACCTGCCACGGAAACGAGCGGCGTCATCAGAATCGCACACAGGGGACATGATGTTGACATGAATAACCACGAGTATCTGTTCCAGCTGGAAAAGGACGACGGCGTTAGAGTATGCGAACGAGGCCAGTCAGAGTAGTATCTCCAGTAAAAAGATGATGATACCCGAAAATTGACTCCCTTTTTATGTGCCTCCCAGCTTTTGCTGCCTTTAAAGGGAAGCTGGCCTGTTCCCTTTGTTCGATACCTCTAAGCTGCCCTCATCACATCAATTTTTGCGCCGCCAAAATCAAGAACCCTGTGTGTGTAGAAAGGAGGTTGATGGTTTCGCAAATGTTACGCCATTTTTCGTGACCTTGCTTTATGATAGACCGTTGAACCAACCCAGTTTCCCGCGCGCGAAAAAAATCATGCCCTTTGTTGTGATGTGGCAGACAAAAGCGAGTCTCAGGTCCGTCCAGAAATCATGTCCAGCCCTTATTACATCGCTTGCCGTAAACGATCCATCCTGTCACCAACCGTTTGCCCCCCAGCCCGTCATGACAACCGCTTAAGCAGAGGTAGTGGCGACGCCCCGCGCACCCTTGGGGACACCAGTCTGGAAACCGTTCTTGAACTTCCGGGAGACCTCGCTGAGGTATCTCATGCGGCCGGTACCGGTGACCTTTCTCCGCTTGGCCTTCTCGGACCAGTTGTCTGTATTTGCCCTATGTCAGCAAGCCTGTTTCCGTGTTTTCGGTCGTCGAGTGTTGATAACGTACACTTGCGGATCTTAGCGGCGGGGTAGCCGCACGAAGCGCAGGTCTTCTTCTGGTTGTGGAGCGAACGGCGACTGTTGAAAGCGGTGATTCGTTAATTTTCCAATCGATGCAGAAGGCCAAAGGTTTCGTCTTCCTTCTTTTCATCTCTCTCCCCGTTGGGTCTGTCGAGGCAAGGGTGGGTGTTTCGTGTCGACTTACCCGCAGCGTCTGCAGAGACCGTGGGTCTTGTTGTGGCTAGCGATGATAGTCAGCAAGATTGTTTCCTTTCATAGAGCCAACCATCCTATAACATACCGCTTGCCAAAGCTGGAGGTACCCTTCGCTGTTTCCAGATGTCAGCGAAACTGATCCGGGTCCATCATGTTTCCATGTTTCCAATCGAGTGGAAATGCGAGCCAAAGGCGAATCAAGATTTGACGGCGATTCGCTCGGGAATAACTTCGCATCGTTCGAGTTTGCAAGGAAGTGGTGTCGGGTGTGGTGTATGAACTCGAAATTCGGTGAAGGTGATGGAAACATGTATTCATCGCGATGGGAAGGGTGTGTACATACTCATTTTGGCGGTGTCTCTGGAAAATTAAATCTGATTAGACTCAATGGCAAGATCGAGAGGACCGGTGGTGGATTCAGCTTACCTACGTCGTCGGCGAGAGGGAGCTTTGTGATGAGGTGCAGAATCTCTCGGGTCTGGGGCGCCGAAATTTTGGGAATGTGTGGCCTACCAGTCTGCTCGTTAGGGCTGCCGAAATCAAGCCACATCTTCTCAGCCGCACGTGGCGCGACTTTCCCTTGGCAGAATGAGTGGGCCCTGCAGCCCCATATAGCCCCACAGTTCTTTAATCGTCACTTTAACAGTGGGGCAGCTTCCAAAATCCCCTGCGACGCGATTTTCCAGATTGAAATCAATGCTATCATCACTGGAATTGTCGTGCATTCGATGATGGATGCCCATGGCTTGCGTTCTCAGGTTTTCTGCGGTTATTTGTAGTTTGTTTGCTTCAACGGCTAAGTCGAAATTTACACCAGGGCCTAACACCCTGTTGAGCGCCAATGACGGAGTCCGGCTTCAGTTCTCGACCGGGGGGACTTTCCGATATTGTTGAGGTCTTGCTGCAATCTGAGCTCTCCCATGACGGAACCCTGGCATTTGTGTACCACTTCTGTTCACTATCCGTCTGTTAGTTCTTCGATCGTGGACTTTTGTACAACTCAGGTGACGGCGTATTAATATGTGAGCAAGCAATTTGCCGCAGTAATCTGTTCTGCGCAAGGCGTCCACACACTGGACAGCCACACGAATGTAACTCATGATGCATTTTCTTCGGATTCGCGGGTGCACTGAGCTTGTGAGTAGCCACAGCCGTGAGATGCGTCTGGAACAAGACTGGGTGATACAGGTCATTTACATCCAGAGGGGTATCAACAGTCAACAATAGCCGGGCAGAAGATGGAGGGGGATCTTGAGGCCAATGGCGGCATCACCGCTTGAAAGGTCGCGAGGGCGTGCTGGGAACATCACTAATTAATGAAGCTTGTGGTCAACTCACCTCAATATTTATCTTTCCAATGATATGGAAACACAGACAAGGCGACCTTCAAAGTGCGGGGAAATGCTTGTCCTCCCCTGCTGACACGGGCCACCCTGCCACCCTTGCATTCCAGTGACGCCGGCTTCCCGGTCCTTTCCGCTGGGCAACATCAACCAGGTTCCAGGTTGATCCACGCCACCTGCTCTTCAGTGGCCGTGAGCTGGAAGCTCTGACGCTTCTACTCACAAGGCGCTCTCATTGCACGCCATTACCCTCATACGCATCGCTTGTCTCTTTCCCCATGTAAACTCCCCTACAAATACCATCACTTCTTCACGACGAACTCTTCTTCGGCGCGATCTCGTCCCCCCTTTTATGAATGATTAGGTGCGGCGCGGCTTGACGGCTCAACAGTAGCTGCCAGTCCACCGACATCGAATCACCAACCCCAACACGGCGAACACACCCCACCGGGGCTCGTCGCGTGCGTCTCTCTTTACACTAGCAGTATCACGACCTCGGCGCATCGACGCTTGCGGCCGTTTCAAGATGAGAACGCCTCGAATCGCCATATTGGTGTTGTTCTTTTCAGCAGCAACCTTTTTGGTTGTCAGGGCTGTTACGTCAATCCGTGACTCGAGCACGGCTGCGGTGCAGTTGGACAAGCAGCAGAACCCAACATCTCCGTCGCCGTTGCGGACCTTCTTTTCCTTCTCCCCTCCGTTCTCCCTCTTCCCGCCGAACGCTGCTATAAGCCTCTTCGAAGACAACAGCACCTTTTTCCCTGCACGGCCTGCCGCATTCGGGCCTCCGCTCCCTTCGGATGGGCTAAGTGGGCAGCTGTGGACAGGCGGCGGCTTTTCTGATGATCACTTTCAGGAAGGAGAGGGAGAAGGCGAGCTGGGCTGTAGTGACATACCAGGATGGGAGGATGGAAGACACAAGGCGGCAGCTAAGGGGCCTGCCGTCAGCAGATCTACCAACACTGCCGGAAGTACAAAGAACATGAAGAGACACGGTAGGGCTGGAGGCTCAGCCCTTGACCACATAGCCAAGGAGAAGCGGCGACCAGAGGGGCACAGCAGCCCCGTTGATGATGGGACTGATGACTACCTCCATGAAGATCTCGAAAAGTCTCGGGGTTCCTACCGTGGGAGTTCCGCTGGCTCTGGTCATGCCGATATTCAGTCAATCCAAGAGACCGCGGAAATCACCGGCAAGATTGCTCTTCTGAGTCGAGGTGGATGTGGGTTTCTTGAAAAGGTCAAGTGGGCTCAACGCCGTGGAGCCGTTGCTCTTATCGTGGGGGATAACCAAAAGGGGGGCCCTTTGATTCAGATGTTTGCCCGAGGCAATGTCGATAACGTCACGATTCCTTCGGTATTCACATCAAGGACGACTGCCAAGCTGCTGTCGTCCCTCATGCAAGAGCCTGGCAGGAACAGTGAAGACCAGGTCGGCAAGCCGATCAAGAAAACGAAGGGGAAAAATGGGGTCCTTCCCATGCCCCGTAAAACGAATCCCAACAAGGAATTCCGTGAGGATTCTATACCCTCAGCTCGAAAGTCTCGCCCACAGCGACGTAGCTGGCTTTCCAACCTCTTCCACTGGGGTGATCGTGACGACACTGCGTCTGAACGGAGCAGACCTCCGAGCAGCGGCCGACTTGACTGGGTTCTAGTCGACGATTGGAGTGACGAAAAGGACAAGACTATCAAGAGCAGCCTCGATAAGGGATCCTCTAAGAGTGGCGCAGAAACCCGTGCATCTTCCGATTCTGACAAGCCCTCCAAAGACGGCTTCCAAATTGGAGTACAAGACTGGCGCGACCCCGACCTTGTCGAGTCTTCGTCAAACAGTGATAGCTCTTCATCACAGTCCAAAGGGAGTGCGACGAGCGATAAGACACGCTCTAGCACGCCAGTGGATGCTGGAGAGTCGATCAATACCCCTGAATCTGATCATGAGGAACCAGATGACCGAGAAGGCCTGTGGGTCACCGTTACGCCAACCGGAAGTGTCAGCCCGTTCTTCGACACGCTCATGGTTTTAGTTGTCAGCCCCCTCATAACATTAACAGTTGTGTATGCTCTCCTCATGGTACGAGCGAAAATCAGGAGGCGAAGATGGAGGGCACCTAAGTCCGTCGTCGCCAAGCTACCAGTCCGGACATATCAAACATACCACTCAACGACGCAGTCAAACCCGCAGCCTGCCAGGGTACCTGCGCCAAGTAGCACTTCTCCTTTGACACCTCTGCTGCAGGCCCCTGAGCAGTCAGATTTATCTCGGCAGGACGATGCCTCACAGACACCCCGTTCAGATTCTCTTGACGAGGCTTTCCCATCAAGACAGGT
This sequence comes from Cladorrhinum sp. PSN332, assembly GCA_033297175.1. Lineage (NCBI taxonomy): Eukaryota > Fungi > Ascomycota > Sordariomycetes > Sordariales > Podosporaceae > Cladorrhinum > Cladorrhinum sp. PSN332. Next base: position 477,412 of record MU858816.1, on the reverse strand, counting down.
GGATTGCGTGATTTGTTTAGAGGAGTATGTCGATGGCGTAAGCCAAGTGATGCGTTTACCATGTGGCCATGAGTTCCATAAAGAGTGCATGTGAGTCACCGATGCATATATTGAAGGCTTTTTACACGCATCTCATCAGCAGCATGCTAACTCATTTCTAGATCTCCATGGCTAATCACTCGCCGGCGAACCTGTCCGATCTGCAAGGGTGACGTCGTTAAGGCTTTGGCTAGGCGGTTCACTGATCAGGAAGAGGGTTGGATCCGAGAGGCGGCACGTCGTCGTGCCGATCCGACTTCCCCAGAGAGTATACAGGCTGCAGTTGAGCGATGGCTTCCAAACCCATACACATCATACCACAACAGACCCCAATACACTGTCGAAAATATACCGATTTACATACCAGCTCCGGACCGAGACTTTTAAGAGAGGGGGGTTATTGGCCGATGCCCCCTCCTCTGAAGTGAGGTTGTATAGCACGGCGGCCTGCGTTTACTTTTTTTTTGGAAAAGTAAGTCCTTCATGGGTCTGAGCAAACGCTCCGGTCTAGGGAACGGAGGACTGCCGGGTTCCTAGTATTAACTGCTCTGGGCGTCCTCGACAGCGGTCTCTTTTTTTTCTTTTTTTTTCTTTTTTTCTTTCTTTTTTTTCTTCTTCTTCCTTTTGGGTCGTATGTCTGTTTTGGGAAGGTCCAGGATGCTGGGGCGGGAGGCTTCCCTCTTTTTCTTGCAGCCTATTATCTTGGATGACTTGTTAGGTATGTTTGTTATTATTAAGGATGGCCCAGGGGAACCTGTTAGGATTATACCCTGGAAGTCTCAGCAAGAGATTCCGCAGATTTGGACAACCTCTCCTATTTATGATTTGAATGACATTTTTTTTTCTCCTTTTATTTGTTCACAAGATCAATTGCAGCGCATTGCACACGTATTTTCCAAGCCTATATATGCGGCCACAATGCAATTGAAGTGCATATACCCATATTTCTATGCTTGCGAATGTGCACAACTTGCCTAGGGAAGGGTGTGGATGTGCTTGGCCGAGTGTGGATGCGCGGTGGCCAGGGTTATGTGCGGCCAAGGTTGCGTGTGGCCAGGGTTGTGGGTGGCCAGGGTTGTGGGTGGCCAGGGTTGCATGTGAGTGCACGCCTGAGCCAGTGACTGCTTTGGTGCAAAAATCCAGCTATTGTATATGCGGGGCCTTTGGTATAGGCCTACTCACTCAAACACTGCCAACAAGCGCGTGCATTCACCCCATCGCGACTTTGATGATCAAAGGACGGAAAGTGATGAGGGTCCTGCCGAAATGAAATTTCTGGTGCGACTTGCGCCTGCAAGTTAAAGTCGCTGTAAACAGAGAGAGGACTTTGCCTCCGGTACTCATTTGCAAAGGCTGCAGACAGCCCTGGGCTGGCCTTTATCAACACAACCATCGCTCAACTTCTTAAACTCAATGACTGCTTGATTTCCACCTCGCGCCGCCAATCGTCTCATACTCTCTCTCTCTCGTATAAAAAGAAGGTGAAATGTCCCAATACCTCACTCCGGCCAAGATTGGGCTTCTCGCCCTCATCGAACTCTACGTGGAAGGCGCAGTCCCCAACGTCGCCATCTGCCCAATCATCGATTTCCTCGCGTCCCATTTGCTCGACTGCGACCTTCAAAATACACCAGACGACCACCCCGCCCTGCGATGGAAAAAGGCCGAGGGTTTGATACGCCTCGTCGTGTCAATCAAGGACTTTGAACAGCTCCTCCTTGCCTGGCCGGCAGCAGATAAAATCCCCGGCCTGCGACTATGGGACCGCTTCCTCGAGAAGCTGTGGGGGATAGACTCCCTTGACGGAATGCACGCATTCTTTGACTGGCTGCCTAATCTGCTGATCAAGACCAAGGATGAACTTGCAGAAATGGCGCAGATGGGGGAGGCGCAACCCGGACCGGAGGAAGGAATCATGTTCTTGCTGTCACGGACCTCGCCGTTTGGCAGCTTCATTCGGAAGGCGCACCTGGAGTTTGTCCGCATGCAGTTTGACGATGTGGTGGAGCTATGGAAGATGCTGGTGAGATACAGGCAACCAACTTCCAACTATTGGAAGCGAAGGCACCCCTCAAGCGGGAGGTTGAACTTCGATAGTGTGTTGCTGGCGGGAGAGCACGAGTGGGGAGTACACAAGACGATGCAGCTGGCCGTAGGAGCATATGGGAACATGTTGTTGGCTGGGGATCACGAGAAGGTGCTTCCGGTCAGCACGGATGATGTGGAAGGGTTATTGGAGTGGCAGATTGAGCAGATACAGAGTGAGTGTCATTCCCGAGTTTAGTCTCGGAGAAGTGCGTCTTCTTACTGACTCGGAACAGAATATGGAAACAGGATACCGCCAGAAATAACCCAGCGGTTTCAACGGCTGCTCAAGGACAGCCCTCTTGTCCCAAGTTTATCACACTATCTCAGGTATATCTTCCTCCGCTTCCCGGCCTTTCAACTGCTAACGTCCTCAGCTTCTCCGATGCCTGGCGGTCAGGAGACTTCCCAACATCATTTGACTACCTCCACCGTTATTTCGATTACACTATGCAAAACCGAGACCGCACCTTCTACCAATATGCCCTTATGAACCTTGCAATAGTCCAGTCCGACTTTGGCTGCCACAAAGAAGCCGTGGCCACCATGCTCGAGACGGTGGCGACGGCCCGCGAGAATCGAGACATGACATGCCTCAACTTTGCCCTCAATTGGTTCTTTCACTTTGGCCGTGCTCACCCCAAGCTGGTTCGTGAGCTCGAAAACAACAGCATGTTGGGTAGTGGCAAGGAGTCTCTGGCCTTCCTGCGTGCCAAAGCGAAAGAATCGGGCATGTGGATCCTCTGGAGTTCATCCCTCCTGAGCGAAGCCAAACTGAACATGGCTAACGGCGAGAGTGTCTCGGCCGCCCTCGAGCACATGGTGCGCAGCTCGCATGTTATTGTTGCGCGCAACATGAAGACCATGATGGGTGCGCAGCTGTCCATGGTTATCACGCTGTGGGACCGACTCGGGCTCGCGCCGCTCTCGACCATGGCGTGCGAAGTCTTTCTCAGGTGCCATGCTGCTAACTCGGTTTTTGAGGACGAGCTGAGAATCACTTGCCGACTTGCAGGGCTGCTTGCTGCCAAAGGGAAATATCAAGAGGCGTTTCAAAAGATGGAAGAGATGAATGCCAACTCCTTGCGGTCTGCGAAGCCCCACCAGTATTGGAATCTGTATAGGGGGTTGTTGAAGCTGCGCCGGGATTTGCATCATAATAACCTTGATGCCGCTGATGCCATGCTGGCTCAGCTTCTGCAGACTGGGCCAGAGGATCTGGAGCCGGACTTGGTCTTTGTCATTGACTCGCTCCATATCGAGGCTTTGGTCCGTAAGAAGGACTTCGAGACGGCCTTTATGAAGGTCGAAAAGCAGATTCAGGAGCTGCGGGAGAACAACCGAGACATAGCGCTGCGTGTGCGGCTACTATTAACCAAGGCTCACCTGTTGGACTGCGTCGGCCGGCCGGAAAAGGGGTTCAGCATTGCCATGCGCGCCGCGAGCATGTCGTGGCGAGCCAGGTTGGTTCCGCTGTTGTGGCAATCCATGGGGGCTGTGGCCAACATTCTGACCTCGCTGAGCGAGTTTGAAGCTGCCGAAGGGATCTTGGTGTCCGTCCTACCCCGGGTGCTTGAAGCGGATGTGGGTTTCACCTCGGGAACGCTGTACGGCTTGCTGGCGGACGCGAGGATGGGACGAGCTGGCAAGGCGGCGCTGAACGGAACAAGCGATTTCAAGAACAAGAAGAGAAACGAGTTCCTGCTCAAGGCGCACGAGGCGCTGGAGAGCGCAGTCCAGCACTTTGCGGCCGTTGAGGACCTGCAGAAGCAGTGCGAGATGCTGGCCAAAATGGCGACGATTATGAGGGTGCTTGGAGACGGGAAGGTGGCTGAGGATTATGCTGCTAGATACGTGGCGCTCAAGAAAGAGGCGGAGGCAATACAGGGGAATTAGCTGGATAGATGGATACGGGGCGCATGACGGTCTGTATATATATATATATATATATATATATATATATATTACCCTACGTTGGGAAAGGGGCGGATGGTGGACATGGATAATGGCGTTTAATATTGCTGGCCGTTCTTATAAAAGAACAAAATCGGGGCGAATACTGTCAGTTCTCTTATCTTAGTTAGAAATACCCGCAATGGTTAACTGCCCTCCCAGGTGTGTGAGGGTCATTCTGATACCCCTTTCCCTCTTGTCAAAGAGAAACTTGGAATGAGTTTCACCATGCAGTGCCAATCTCTGGTTGGGCAGCAGGACGCAAATAAAGACACAAAGAATGATGCAATCGACTTAGTTTATCGGACAAATCATGAGTTCAAGAAGAAACCGTGTGAAATTGTGCTTGACTCTAGGAAACATGTACAGGTTTTGTTGTTGTCCGGTTTCTTTCCTCCTCTTCTCTTCATCTCTCTGTGGGCCCCGTCTCTTAGATCCGACCATCCCTTCTGTCAACGCCCGTCTATCCAGTAGATTCCAAGACCCCTTGTGTTTGGTCAAAATGGTCAAGCCATTTACGTGGTCTTGTCCTTGTTGTGGTAGTTGACACTGTCGTTCCAGAAGACGGTCTGGAGATCAGAAGAGTGTCAGTAAAACTGCGGCCAAAGTGGCCAGGAAATGTCAACCCACCTTGTCACCATCGCCCCAGCAGTAGTTGCGGGTGCGGATGTTCTGGTATGGATACTCGACGCGCTCCTCAAGAGGGGGCATGTGAGACCAATGCTCCCAATGCTCGTTCCAGAGCCAGTAGGCGTTGACGCTGGCAAGGAGGAGAGCGGGGGGGACGGAGCTGTAGGGGTTAAAGCCGTTAGCTTTTGGGCTTGTCATTTGGTTTCGGTCTTGTCTTGGCAGATGTTCGTGAGAGAATCCCACGCTCTTCCTTGTAGGCTCTCCTCCCCTTGAACCGCATCCACTGCATTACACTTTATAACAACTTTATCGGTTCAAGGGATTGGATGCGGGGGCCGGCATGGGAAACAACGCATTCGGACCGGATAAAGACAGGAGTCGGGGTGTGGCATACTAGACGGAGATCTTGCGCCAGAGCTCTGTTTCCAAATAGTTAGCTGCTGGTCAATGCTATCCTGTTCGAGCAAACATGAGCTCACCAGTGGTGCCGGCGGCGTGCTCCTTGACGTGGCGGCGCTCGCGGACGAAAGCGTTCTCGCCAGCGGGACCGGTGCTGGCAAGGCGGCGCTGAGCCTGGGCGCGGAGCTGCGCAGTCAAGCGCTGAGCAACACGCTGGGTGAACATCGTGGTGGTTGGTGGTTGTGCGTGCCGGTTGACGGGGGGTTCTCGTGGCTGCGTGGATGGTTGCGTCAATTGGATGGCCAGAGCTTGGTTAGCAAAGATGAAGCAACTGACCCGCTTTTGCCCATGAGCTTGCTGGTGAGGTCAGACCTGGATCAGCTCATTTTCGGTTGCACCTCGGGTGTGTGCACTGATCGCCAAGATTGATGACATAAGTCTGGCTAAAATGGGTTTCGCTGGTGGCCACTCCTGTCAGCTGACCTCGCGACGTGAAGGCGGCAGGTCACGGGAAGAGCAAGGAACCTCTTCTGCTGCATCTTCACAGGCGCGCTGCAGCACTTGCGAGAGAGCTAGAGCCAATCCAGTGAAGGATGCAGTGGTCTTATAGCGCCATATCACTACCCACCACCTTATTCTGGGTTGACATCTCAACTTTGAATTGACCATCCCACACGTGAAGCCACCAGCCAATCTTCAAATCCAGACTCCGCATGTAATTCCTTGACGGCCCTACCCGCGCCTTCCGATGGGCAGCTCATCCCATCTTTCTGGATCCCTCCGAGTCTCTCCCGCAGTGCAGCAGTGCGGCAGGATTCGTAATTTTTGATCCACCCGCCTAAACCCCAGATCCCAGCCAACTGGGAAGCTATAAGTTCGCCAAGATGCCGTTCCGAATTACCACCTGGAATGGTGAGCCTCTTTCCTTATGAAGTACCATCATGTGTGTCCACCCCTTCTAATAACTCATTCACAGTCAATGGCATCAGGAATCCATTTGGATATCAGCCATGGCGAGAGAACCGCACCTTTCAGGCCATGTTTGACACCCTTGAGGCAGACATTGTTGTCATGCAAGAGGCCAAGATCCAGCGCAAGGATTTGAAGGACGACATGGTTCTGGTGCCAGGATGGGATGTCTACTTTAGTCTGCCGAAACATAAGAAAGGTGTGTTGGTCGTTGCATCTCCTTCTGGGTATTTACAGCTAACAGGTGTGCCTCAGGATACTCCGGGGTTGCAATATACACCCGCTCCTCCAAATGCTCCCCGATCAGAGCAGAAGAAGGTATCACCGGTGTTCTCTGCCCTCCCAACTCTTCAACCAAGTTCCGAGATCTACCTCTCGACCAACAAATTGGAGGATACCCCAAGCCCGGTCAGCTTTCAGACGTTGTTGATGATGCTACCCTCGATTCAGAAGGTCGCTGTGTCATCCTAGAGTTTCCGGCTTTCGTCCTCATTGGAGTCTACAGCCCAGCAACCCGAGATGAAACAAGAGTCGAATTCCGCCAAGCATACATTGATGCCATCGACACCAGGGTACGAAACTTGGCTGCCCTCGGAAAGCAAGTGTTCCTTTGCGGCGATCTCAATATCATACGCTCCGAGCTCGACACCGCTGGCTTGGCGGACCAGCTAAGAAAGGAAGCCATGACCATTGAGGATTTTCTGTCAACGCCATCCCGCCGCTTCTTGAACCAGATTGTCTTTGGAGGTCAGGTCTTTGGGGAGAGAGATGCGGGCCGTGAGAAGCCCGTTCTGTGGGATATATGCAGAGAGTTCCATCCCACTCGCGCCGGAATGTACACTTGTTGGGATACAAGGAAGAACGCCAGGCCAGGCAACTTCGGTAGCCGGATAGACTACGTTCTGTGCACTTCTGGAATCAAAGATTGGTTCATCGACTCAAACATCCAGGAGGGCCTTCTAGGTTCTGATCACTGCCCTGTGTACGCCACTGTCGGAGACACAGTCAGCCGCAACGGCACTCAGGTACCCATCACGGACCTAATGAACCCCAGTGGCGTGTTCAAGGGCGGCGAACGCCAGCGCGAGTGGACAGCCAAGGATCTTTTGCCTACCTCAGCAAAGCTGATCCCGGAGTTCGACCGTCGTCGAAGCATCAAGGACATGTTCTTCAAGAAGGCCACTGTCGCTCGAAGGCCGGGCAGTGCGCCATCATCACAGCCAGTTACCCCCCAGTCTTCTCCCGGAAACTCGAACACACCGGTCCCAAACTCTCCCTCGAAGGACGAGTCGACTCCTGCTTCACAGAAGCTCTCGCAATCTAGATCCGTTCCTCAAAGCTCTAACAGTACAACAGAAAGCTCGCCGCAGAAGCCCTCTGCTTCGAAACGCCCGGCCGAATCCTCCTCTGCCTCGAGCCGTCCACAGAAGAGGGGCAAGGCCACTTTGACCAAAGAGACTTCGAAATCGGGAGCAGGTGCTGGGCAAAAAAGCCTCATGGGCTTCTTCAAGCCTAAAAATCCTGTGGCACAGAGCAATTCAGCAACAGATGCCAAAGTCACAGAGAAACCAATGTTCCAAGAAGGTGACGCCAATACCTCAGCAGAATCTCGAGACCAGGAAGGAGGCTCTGAGCCGGGTACAAATACTGCTGGCGAAGAGGGGCCAGACAAGACCCCCAAAACGAGCAGCCAACCCTCAGAGAAGGTGCACGATCCCATCGTAGCGAAGGAATCGTGGTCGAAGATTCTAGGAAAGCGTGTTGTGCCCAGGTGCGAGCACGGAGAGGACTGCCAAAGCTTAGTTACCAAAAAGCCAGGTATCAATTGTGGTACGTATTTTCCTCTTTTCCTGTCCACTGTTGCAGATGATCTTTCACCCCACCGTTGTGTTGTTGTCATGGCCGTCTCAGCCTTCTCCGTCCCGTCTAGTATCACACCATCGTCTTCTCACCTTTTGTCTGGACTTCTCCGTTTTTTTCTGCTCGTCCATGCTAGTTTCAGTCCAAAAATTGCATCTTCAGTTCCTTGCTCATAATCGTGCCGTCGCTAACATTTTCTTCCAGGCAGGTCCTTCTTTGTGTGCGCTCGCCCAACGGGGCCGTCGGGAGGGAAGGAAAAGAACACCGAGTTCCGCTGCTCGACATTCATTTGGAGCAGTGATTGGAACGGCCGACCATGAGGCCCTCATCTCGCAGAGGTCTATGTTTCTGTTGGCAGGGTTTAACTGGTGGTCTCGATAGAGCAGGACATGGACAGGAATAATGGATCTTCGGTTTGCTCTGGGGATAACAAGCACTGCATGGGGGATTCGGGCTATCTGCTTTCCATGATGTGGAGAGACTAGATTTGCCTCGGGAAGATATCTCAGCTAGCTTTGACGTTCGTGTTGCTTTAGTGAAAACATGATCGCCAACAACTTTGTTGTTCCCGGCGATCTGCATGCTGCCACTCGGGCCCGTGTCCCTCCCCCCCTCTCGTGTGTGCCTTCTTTCGTGTATCATTTTTTCTCAGCCCACGTTGGGCTTTTTGTTGGAAACTGGCCGGTTCCGGTGCTTGCCGGCACTTGTTGTCCTTGATCTTGACCCCGAATCTCCTAGCATACTAATACCAAACAACCTTGAATGTGTCAGTATTCTCCCGCTGTTACCTATTCGGCTACTGTTATTCGTTGCCTACGTCCTCGCCCGGCTCGAAGCATGCCATGTCTCCGTTTTCTTTTTTCTTCTTTTTTTTCCTTTTTTTGGGGGGTCTCCCTCAAATCTCCAGGCTCCTTCCTCTCTGTGTGCTCTGTTCTAGTTTAATCTTGATGATCCCTTGTTGCTTGTGTTTGACATTGAGACGTCTCGCCGGAGAGAGGAAGTCGGACTTGCCGTCTGGAGAATGCGTGCGTTCAGTCGCCTGCCTCAGCCTCACTTTTCCATGGTGTATTGCCGTGGGAAGGGACGAAAGTTTGTTTAAAAGAAAGCCAGAATAACACATCTTTGCTTTTTCTCGATAGTCTTTTTTTTTTCTCCTCATTCTAATAAAGAAAAGCAAAAAAAAAAAAAGAAGAAAACAGACCTTAGCACACCCAACAAACCGATGGCATTTGTTGTTTTCATCGAGTTTCTGCCAGGTTAGTGGGCTGTAAAGAGGAAGCCCAGACTCTGAACTTGCACTCGGAGACAACATGACAATCACATAATCACGCAAAGACAAGGTATGCGCAAGTTTTAAAAGCCCACCCATTGTTGTTCCCTCTTCGCTACATTGCCGATCGTTTAAAAAAAATATGTAATAAAAAGCAAAAACTAGGCGTATCCATGGGCATTGGTCCCAGATCCTGTATCCATCCCTCTGATCCCAAACCCCATCTAAATTCGGCCGCCCGAAGACCAACAAAATCTGTAAGAGAATGAAACAAAGATCGCATGCCACCATATACCTGTTTGAAGATCCCCCACTCCAAAGACCGCCTCAGTTCAATTCCAACTTCCTCACCCAAGAACCTAATCCCAGGGAGTATAGACCAAACGGCAAACCCATTAGATTGCTCCGAGCAAACCGTAATGGATAACCAGTGCCCGCGTCGAATAAGTAAGAAAGAGAGATAGACCTAGAAGAAGGAAAAGCGACAACCATGTTGGTGACACCGAGGTCAAGAGAGACGATAAGGGTAAGCGACAAGCAGACCATGATGGACTGCAACAACCCTTGAATGTTGCCATGTTTGTATGGTAAAGATGACATCTCCTTTCTCGAGTTGCTCAACGCTCAATTGATGGCTAAAAGGCCACAAGAGACACGTCTTCACGCCCTGTCTGTCAGAAAAGACATGCGGACTAGCGCAACCGAGAAGAAACCATGAGAAGTCGAAACCGTGTCCGGCATAAAAAGGAAAACATATGAAACGAACTGCTGTAAAACGGCTTTAAGTAGACTGTATAGCCCGATCGAACGATGGGAGTTGTCTGGGAAGCCGAACGGTAGCGGTTGGGGCTGTTTGTGAGAAGCAAGTTAGCATATCGAACTGGGAGAGCATTGGCCGCAGCATTGTCACACGATTGGGGATAAGGTTGGGGTGTAGGCGCATAAATAGAGAACTTACCAAATGGATTGGGCATATGATCATCAACGTCGGGCCTCTATTTGTTGGGCTTTGTTGTTGGAGACGCTGCCGAAGGGAGCCGAATACTCAGAGGCAATCAAGATACAGCCCACCCAATGTCGAAACAGAGGGCTGGGTGACCAAGAAGCAAGAGATAGGGTCTCGCAGAGGACGCTGAAGCATGACTTAGAAGCCATCCACCATGTGGCTGGCAACAATCTCCTGAGTGGTGAAAGGGACCGACTTAGTCGCGGAAGCACGAATGTGTCTGTCAATGCGGGGCTGTCCAGCTTCATAGCGATAACCAGGAAAGCGGACCTTGTGCACACGGTCCTCATGATCAGCCAAAGCCTTGAAGTGAGCCTTCACGCTAGGCTTCTCGGCATGCCACATCTGCGACACGACTTGGGCTATGAATTATTAGCAACCGGTTGTGTGGCACGGATATTAATGAGAGCTTACAGATGCTGCCTGCAGTGAGGCCGGGGTTCTCGGCCTGAAGGCGAGTAGACATCCACTGGCGGTAGATGATGAACTGGTTACGCGGGCGAGGGATGCGACCATTCTTGGCGATGCGCTGGGAACTCACCATGGGGATTGCGTGGATGGTCTTGGTCGCGGCGGGGAGGGCGACAATGTTCTCTTAAGCCTGATTAGCGATTGCAAATTGAAGTAATGTTGTGTGAGTGGACTTACGATAGGTGGTGGACAAAACCACAAAAATATCAGTGTCGAGCGACATAGCGAGTGAATAGGACACAATGTAGTAGACCCTGGTTCCCCGACGCTGAATCAGAGCAGTGTCGCGGTCATTGATGAAGTAACTATCAAGGATTAGTCAAAAGAAAATCGAATCTCCAATTGATCATCTTACCTGAACTTCTTCGCGACCGGGCGAAGGAATGTCACGATGTTGTCGTGAGCATCATCCTCGGCGATGCACTGAACAATCAACTCGTTTCCCCAGAAAACAAAGGAGAGAGGAGTGCTGTCATTGATCTGTCCAGCGGCCATGTTGATCTGAGTGGTGAGAGACATTTTGCTAATGACAGATGTCGAAACTCTTGGAGTGGGATGTTGGGAAGGTGAGAGAAAAGTGAGGTACGGCTTTTTCCAAGAAAAAACCGACTAATTTTTGTAAATCTTTGATGAGATAAACCACACAGGGTCGCGATTCTAATGAGAAGTTGTGATGGTTGTAAGTGACGGAAAGTCGTGAAGGTTGTGAGGTTTGAGAAGTGGAAGAGGGAGAGTTTGGAGAGAAAAGAAAACGTCGTGGTTGTGGGAAAAGATTTTGGTGGGGGTGGTTTTTTGAAAAAGCGACCTGTAGGATTAGGTATCAAGAAAAGTCGAGAATTTTGGGGGGGGCTGGGAATGGGGGAGGAAGGTAGGTCAGGCAGGTGCGATGCGCGAGGCAAGAACAATACTAAGGTCCGCTGCAGGTTCCCATTCATGTTTCCTAGTTACGCACAATGCAAAAGGGCCTGAACCTCTGCCATTGTTTACTTTCCAGAGCTCTCGGCGTCCTCAAATAATCAACTTGGGTCAAGGCCGACTTTTGTAATTCCCTGTCTTTCAATCACCACACCAAGATCACCATCTTCTCCAGCATACAGTTTTTTGGGAGCTTACATCCCATATTCATTACCGCCATGTCGACGAGCCAACGTGAGCTTGGTCAGGTAAGTTCTTGCAGGATAATTCAACTGTTTGGGAGTATAACTAACGCATCCTGTCTTGTTGTGCGTTCTAGGTTATTCTGAACCTTCAGGTTCTGCATATCCGCTCGACGCTGGCCAAGGAAATCAAGGAACTAGACGCTTGCTTTCGGAAGCTTCTGCAGCAGATCAGCATTTTTCTCCTCGTGACAGAGAAACATTTCCACTCTACCTCCGTCATAATTGTCAATGCAGATACAGTGACGAGTCTCTGTGTACGCTTCATTGGCTATTCCAACAACATCCTCGGGTTCTTGGACTTCCTTGCACAAAAAACAGGACTCTCATCTGGTGGAGATGCACACCTGCAGAAGCAAGTTCAGGCCATGACTTCTTTTGTGAAGAGGTTCCTGGGCGTTCTCATTGCTCACATCAGAGCAGCAGACTCCCCTGGAAGAGAGCTAGGCCTAATCTACAACAAGCATGTCAGTATTGTTGACGGATCTGTCGTGCATCGAAATGGAGACGTCGACGACGATGAAGAGATCATCGATTTCAGCAACCCAAACATGGATCCTTTTATCCTACTCCACAATTTCCATCTTGAGCCAATTGGATATCCCTTGGCTCATGTTCCAGGCACCCAGTGGCACAAGTTCTTTGGCAACATCAGTCCTATTCGTCGATTCCAGCCAGCAGAGCTGTTCAAGGCAAGAGAGTATGAGAACGGGTTTGTGATTTGCATTCCCTCAACGCTTGAGTGGATAGAGGATGATATCTGCGAGCAATATCGAAGTTTCGATGAGGTTTTCGATGTGGTGAGTTTTATCATAGACTTCACGTCTAGAACACTCTGGCAACTAATACTCATTTCAGGTAGGCCATGGGCCATTGCAGCCACTTCAACCAGCTGTCCAAGAGGTAAGCAACCGCCGCCCAGTATTTGGATGATTTTACGATATACTAAGATCGAGTAGCAGAGAGTAGAGAGAATCCAGCAACGCTTGATGAATTACTTTGAAGGAGCATACCGCAGTATTCACCAAGTATTTCACTACGATGAGAACACCAGCGAGGTAAATTGGGCTCACTGTTTTTACACCCTGTCACACAATCAGCATACTAACAGATTCTTCTACAGATCTCTTGCCCTCAATATGATCTTTTGGGTAGGGTCCGATTTGAAGCCCTTAATCTTGAGATTAATACCCCCGAATTGGACGGGGCGGCACTTTTGGGAGGAGATGCACACGGGACTGTTGATTATTTGGAGTCTGATCAATTGTTCTTTGATTTTCACCCGCCGGTCATCGATGACGACGATGACGACGATGACATCGATGACATCGATGATGAATGGATTTAAGAGTGGGACTTTGAGGGGAAGGGCCTGTTTCTGTAGATGTTGATATAGATGTTGGCTGAAGAAAATCAATGCAATAAATATCAAACTAGTGGCTTTAGAAGGTACTCTACTCGAAAGTAGTCCGTTGCCATTATCTAGTTGCCAAGATCCCACCGAAGGGATAGAAGGATTGCCAGGCTTTGATTTACAAGGATATTATGTAATCAGGTGACTTTCTTTGCCATCTGACTCCAAAGTTCATATGCTTTGTTAATTCAATTGGACCTGTAAATTCTTTGTGGTCTTCCCTGCAGCACCTTGCAACCTACCCAACCCCAAATTTTTACTCGCTCATTTCTTCACAACCGCGACACACGTATCAGTTTACCAGCACCAGTCTACTGACATAATGTCTGGGGTTAATCAAATCGTGGAGACATTCGAAGGCCTAGGTGATGGCGATCGCGCCGAAGCGATGAAAGTTTTGTCGGGCATGATGCGCGATACCCCTCCACGTCAGGCCCCCAAAAAGAAGGTCAATGGGTTCATGGGATACCGAGGTTGGTAATAATTTCCTTACTTTCCGATCATGACCACTAATATTTCACCTTGGTAGCCTACTATTCGTCCTTGTTTAACCAGCTTCCGCAGAAGGAGCGTTCTCCCATCCTCACAATGCTGTGGCAACAAGACCCATTCCACAAAGAATGGGACTTCATGTGCGCTGTATATTCGGCAATCCGCGAGAACCTGACGGAGCAGGAAGTTACCTTGCAGAACTGGATCCAATATGCCGTCGCCCATATGGGCATCCCCCCACGCCAGAATTACATGCAAGCCCTTGGTTGGGACTTGACCCAGAAAGACAACGGCACATATGAGCTTCAGCGGATAGCAGCTCGAGGTTCCACCCACCAGATTCAGCCCGTGAACGGTCTTGGACTCTTCCTGAGTTGTCTGAATGGCGGGCTCCCGGTCACTAACTCGGAACCCATAATTTCCCAGCTCTCGGATCCAGCTTTTGATGTCATTTGCATCAATACTCAATATTCCAATGCGCCGCAGTCTTCTGGAACTACGCCCGCATTCCATCAGTTCGCCAAGCAGAATCCCGCGCTTGCCATGTCGGCCATCTTTGGAGTCTCTTCAAATCATGGGCTTATTACACAGGGAGTTCAGGTTTTGGAGCACACCGGGTCCATCCCTCAAGGCCAACGCTTAGATATCCCGATGCCCTCAGCGGTTTCCACGGACACAGAGCCTGCAAACACAACGAGCGCCGGGATAGCGGATGGCGAGTTTGATGATCTCTTCAGCGGCCTGTGGGCTGCTGATCCGCACGGAAATGCGGACCTGGCAAACATGGGGTTTGAGTTTCTTAATGCTGAGGATGGTAAGTTGCACACTACCCGAGATATCGCAATGCGTTTTTGGTTTTTTACTAATACATCCTAGAGTACCACTGAGACATTAGTGCCACAAAAACCATGATTACCAGGCACTCACAAGGCTTGAAGACTTGCAGTGGGAGGCGGAAATGTCAGAAGGAGCAGGGAGTTGGATCAACAGGAGTCAACCGGACAAGAACAAAGGAAGGGAATGGGGCTATTTGCGGCGAGAGGGGCGTCTTGTAGGGGCCTGATCCCCTGCTTTTCAAGTTTAATCCAGCATTGGGAGTCATCAGGCAGAGAAATGGCATCACGAGGTGTACGCATCGAATGAAGGGTTTTGCATGGATGTGTTGCACACTTATACGAGATATGACATGTCGTTGTTTTAAGACATTTCTGTCTCCACCGCACTAGTGCAAGTGGTCGGTGCGGGTTCCGTGGTTTTTTTTTGTTGGCAATTCAGCCGCAGCAAAGCATTTGCCTGGGGGGGGAGGGGGTGGATTCCTGCCAACCCCCCTTGCTTGTCTGTCATTCCTTCCCCGTAGTTATTTGTTGGGTAGTGGGGTAGCTCCAGCTGCAGCTGCGCAGGATTGGAACGAAAACTAATTGCCAGGTAACTTTGGAATGTCCGCTGTGGAATTTTCCAAATTCAAGCTTCAGTTTGTGTGGGCTGATTGCCCTGTTAAATTTGAATCCGCAGGCAATAAATTTGATATTTAGTGTAGTGGGGCGATTATTTTTGTGGTGGGGATTCCGGGCGGACTTGGCAGCTGTGTGTGCCAGATTAAACTGCCAGGGGTTCAATGCTTGGCGTTGAACTGGCAAGGGGAGGTTTGCCTTTGGTAATGACATCATTGGTGCCTGGGCTGGGGGTCAAGATGGAAACTTCCCAAATGGCAGCGATGTGGTGGGAAGTTTTATGTAATTACTTCCTATAAACTTCTTGAAACGAGAGCTAAATGGCTCGGCCCCGGGAGAGGTTGTCTCTTTGCTGCTGCACAAAGAATAAAGACAAAGCAGTCTTTGGATCTTTCAAGTTTCTTCCGTGATTACCTTGTAGGACATGACTCCGTCGAGCATCCTTATTCGTGCAGCTGACCAATGTCAAAGCCGCATTGTCCAGAACGGAGGGGTCGATCTTCCAAGTCGAGTGTGCATTGCGCTCTTGTGCTTTTTTACCTTTTTTGCAGATGGAGCTAGGCAGTACATACTGGATCCGAAGGTGTTGCTGTCTAGGAGGCTTGAGAAGCTAGAACGGTAGCTCTTCGTTGCAACAAATAGGACACCGCATTTCCCAAAGGGCACAGTCATCTGCAGAGATAACCTGGGGTTCATGGAAAAGCTGAACCTTTTATAGAACGGCCCCCCTGATTACTTTGGTATAGATTAATGGGCGGCACAGACTCGCCACCAGAACCGTGGGATGGTTTACTTGAAGGGAAGCAGGGGTTAGCGTCGCACTGTGACCTTAATAATCTCACCAGAGAAGGACATCGCAGTCAGAGACAGGTGTGGTGGGACACAGATGCCCGGCGCTGGTCACAACGCCTTTCCCGTTCCCTCCACCCGGGTGTCTCGTGACCGTGATGTCGAACTGATGATGGCTGACAATAAGGCAGGCGATCATCGACCAAACATCTTTTTTGGCCGGTTCTGGACAGGATTGTGGCGCTCCTGGAGACACATTATTCTGACCCATTCTGAACTCTTGATCGCTTATTTCGGCCAAGTCTATACTTATAATGTCGTTCGTCATATCACCCAGTGTTGAGTCCCAACCCCCATGAGCTCGTCGTAGAAACAAGGATAATCAATGCTTGAGAAGCCCATACAACAATGCCCCCCTAAGGGATTACTATTTTGAAATGGCCTGTTCATTTTCAGAAAGGCCTACCGGCCGAGGTATTACGCGCTACAAACGTTCAAAGGGTGTATTGTATATCAAATATAAAAGGAAAGAAAAACTAAAGGAGAGAAAACATTACAGTATGCTAACCCACAAAGCCCTGCTGCTGAGTAAAAACCCCAGCCCCCCGAGGGATGGATGTCGCCGGGGTAACTTCTTGCGGTTCGTGTTGAGGCGTGATATCGCCACAAACAAAAGGCCTTGCCATCCCCCTTATACACACCCGTACATCTCCTAGTCTTCCTGGTATGAGATCTTGCGCATCTCACCCAGCCTATGGCGTGCAGCCGCAAGTGAGTTTTCGAGCTGAAGGATTTCGACCTGTGTTGCACAAGCCATGTCAGTTAAAATATCTTGATATGACAGGAATCATCAACCATACCTGTTGCTCCATCTCCCGCACTTTGAACTCGTGGGAGCCGAGCTTGGAATAGTCGACTTGCTCGTCCTCGGACATGCGGTCCTTAATCATGCTTTGTACCTGGCGGACAAGAGCACGGCAAGCCGCGCCGACAGCCTTGCTAGCGGCCTCCAGGTTCTCTTGGCTCTTGCTCATGAAGCCGGCCTTGACACGGCTGGCGGCAACAAGCTGTGCCGTTGAAGCAGCAACATCGTTGGAAGCCACGATAAGCTGTTCGGGGCTGTTCCGGTTGGATAAGACGCCATCGGCCGTCTCAATGAGTGTGTTGGTGGACGATGCCACTGCTTTCGCGGCCGAGATGAGACCTTCTGTCCATCTGTTATTCTTCTTGTAGAATGCTGTCTTGGACGCTGAGCCGCGTCCTGCTTGTACGATCTCCTGCTGCGTAACGGTGGCTGCCTTGATCAATTGCGTGATGGCAGTGGTAATGGCCATGGCAGCATCGAGGATGGAATCGTGCACCTTGAGCTCGTACGTAGAATAACCATCACGAGGCTTATTCCGGAGCTTCATAAGACGGGCAACTGCCGCGGCAATGGCATCAGCGGCCTTGTTGAGTTCTTGATCGACAATTTCCCCCAAATCGCCCTTGTTGGCAAGCTTGCCAAACCCGGGTGCGAAGCCTTCAACCAACTTGTTGAGTTTCTGCAGGTTCATCTGAACCTCGTTGTTGCTGTTGATAACGACATCGGTCTTCTGGAGAGGATCCATGCCGTCCAACCGAAAGCTCAGCAGGCTACGGAAAAACTTGACCGTCGAATGGGCGGACTGGCGCGCGCCGTTCACCAAAGAATCGCTCTTTTTCTCATCCGTAGCGAGGCGAATAAGGCCCTTGGCATTGCTGCAAACATCCGCAATCGCGCCCGAGAAGACGTTGACATTTTTGATCAACTCGGCATGGGTGCTGTTGGGGCCATCTGCGATAAAATTGTTGAACGATGTTGCGAATTCGGTGGCACTGGAAGACGCCTTCTCGATTTGCGATAGCACATAAGAGGGCGATGCGTTCTGGTTGCCAGCCTGCATGGTGGAATCAAGTTCGTAGATGGCATCATCCACGCGCTGGACTCCGGCTTGGAGGACCGAGTCGATGATCTCGTTGATCTTGTCAAACTGTGCTAGAATGATGGCGTCAAGCTGGCCGTCGAGCACATTATCTGTCACGCCCTGGTTGTTCTTCAACTCGTTGAGCTCAATCAGAGTCTGGTCCATGCCAGCCTTGTAAACCTCGAGCTCTTCCTCCTTCTCGCGGAGGAGTGCTTCGAGGTCGGAGCTGCCGTTTCTGAGCTTGGCGTGCGCCTCCTCAAGAGCCCGCGACTTATTCCGCAACGCCTCCTCAAGATCTGCCATCTCTCGGTTATACTTGGAGAGCATGGTAGAAAGTTCATTGCCCTTGCTTCTCTCCAGGTTATCAGCACGATCCAGAGCCATCCGGAGCTCGCGCTTCAGCTTCTCCACCTCATCCTTGTTAGACCCCGACAGCCTGTCCTTCTCGTGGAGTGCCCTGTCACGTTCCCGGATCATGTCGGCAAGTTCAAGATTCTTCGTCTTGATCTCTCGTTCGAGCTTCTCGCGCCTGTCAATCGCCTCTTGAGCAGAAGCAGCCTTCAGCTGGACCGATTTGAACCTTTGAAGAAGATCAAGATGCTCCGACCGGAGCTGAGAGTACAGCTTCGCCAAAGCCTCATATTTTGTCCTCCAGGTATTGACCTGCTCCTGCAGAGCCCTGATCTGATCATCACGGCTGGTGAGCTGTTGCCCAAAGTTGCCCTGTATCTGTGCCAGCTCATTCTCGAGAGCCTTGACTCTTTGGTCGTACTGCTGGAGTAGAAGCTGATCTTGCTCATACTGAGCACGGGCATTGAGGTTTTGCTGTTCCAACTCGGCCAATCTCCCCTGCGTCTGCCACTGCGCTTGCTGGGCCAGCAGCGCCTGCTGTTCCCGCTCTTGCTGTTCCCTCAATTGTCGCTGTTGCTCCTCAAAGTCACGCTGCGCCTGTAATTGGGCTTGCTGTTGCGCCAAAAGCGCATTCTGCTGCTGGGCCTCCAACACCCGCTGTTGCTCCTCGTACTCCCTGTTCTGCCTATCGATCTCACTCTTCCAGAACTCGGACATGTCGTCGGGCTCATCAGACTTGGGTGGCGGTGGAGGTGTTGGTTGTTTCTCGATTTCCTTCTTGGGTCGTGCGGGCAGTGCGGGTGCATTCTCGTCTTCGGCTAGCAGGTTTGGAGGATCTTGGGGCAACTTTGGGATGGTGATGAGGCTGGTAAGGTAACGGAGATTCGAGCATTCGTAGTAGTATTTGACCAGACGGTAGTGCTGGGCGTCGTATCTCTGTCGAAGAGGCTCGAGAGCATCGTTGTCGCCGGTGGCTGGATGGTGTCAGCAGGAGGGAAGCCGGAGACAAGTCAGAGGAGTATCTTACTTGAGTGCATGGCCCGAAGCATACTGGTGATAAACTTGTAAATGCCGTAGCTTTCCGTCACAAGGGGAACCAAAGCAGAGATTCTGCACTCATTGTTGCCGACATTGCGAAAGTGGGAGAATACAAGCTTCTGGAACGAGTCGATCTTGTCTTGTAACGTCATAAGGTCGGTGATGGTCTCGTATCCCTCATTGGGGTCATTGATAGCCTTGAGACTGATATACTCTTCGTATTCGAAGGTTCCGTTGAACTCGGGATGCTGTTGGTGGAACGAGAGCTTCGCGAGCAGGTAATAGACGTATTCCTTGATCAGGGGGCCGTATCCTCGCATGCCCTCGCCCGACGTGCCACGATTCAGGCTGTCGATCCACCCCCTATTGGCCATTGCCTCCCTCAACGTGATGGGATGGCCCTCCTGCAGGACCTTGTGAACGGTGATCAGTGCCTTGAAGGTCTGGACCTCGTCGGCGAGAATGGGCTGGACCTTGAGTCCAGCCCAGAAGGACTGGGAGGATTTGTGATCCCATGTGTATACAATGCAGCTCCGAACATGCTTGCGCTTCGGGGCCGTTTCGTCGGGGCTCGTTGCTTTCTTGATGTTGATGGCCAACTCGGCCTCGGACCTGCGAGGAGGAAGCATCGTCGGTCAGTATGGCAAGGCTTTGCAACATATGATCTGCGCACGATAGTTTGAAAGCAAAGGTAGGTAGGTAAACGCACTTTGTGTGGTCAAGACTACGGATTGTAGCCATGTTGGGCAGCAAGGTAGGTATGGAGCTCCCAATATTATACCTGCTTGCACCTGGGATGTTTCACTGCTGCTGCTGCCACTAAATGCGCCAAATCATGAACGAGGCGAGCACTCAAAGATGTCAACATGCGACAGCACTGGGCGCACCGCCAATATGCGCAGAGCGTGTTCTGGGGGAAGACCAGTTAAGGGAAAGCGGGCTTCACGGAAATTGCAGCAATTCAAGAACTAAAATGCGTCGAACAGCAAGTTATTAGGTCGTGGAGCCCGAAGCTTGCCTCCTGTCGTCGTCAGCCTTCCGCTGCCAAGTTGCAAAGCCATTGACATTGCATCCAATCCAACCTGCGACTGTTCGACAGCTGCCGCCAATCACATGGCCTGGGATTCGCAGCGCGGACGGCCCGGCGCAGTGGGGTTTTGGGGGACCTTGTCAGCTGCCTGCGAAATGAGGCATGTTGACGTCCCTGGTGCAACCCCGCCTCTAGCCTTCTTTAGCCTGCCATTAGACAGGGGCTCCAGGCTGCCTGCGGTGCCCTGCAGGTGATGGGAGAGCTCTCCAAGCGCGGGCGAGGCTGCCTTCCAAGCTCGTCATGCTTCCGGCCGAGCTGTCACGAGGATTCAAGTGCACTTCGTCATCTGGTTTCGACCTTTCTCTCCCACGTACCATCTTGCATCCAATCCGTTGATTCTTGTCTAATAAAGTAGCAAAACTTTATCCATCATTCAAAAGAGAAAGCCGCCTTTGAAGTCTGGCCCGTTTCAAACTTCGGTGTCTCCCCTTATCTGCAGCGACCTCCATTTAAATACCCCACCCCCGCCCTGTGACTCCGGAAGTAGACTGTCCATCCCATTTCCAACCTGCAGAAGAGAACACAACCGCAGCTATCACGATGAACGTCCTCTACTCCACTGTCAACAGCCTGCGCGACCGGTACATGCCGGCAAGCCATACGTCAACATTCCGAAAGGATGGTTGCATCACTCCCGAGGAGTTCGTCGCCGCCGGCGACTACCTGGTGCACAGGTTCCCGACTTGGTCATGGGCCGATGCCGACGCTCCAGCCAAGCGAAGCAGCCACCTGCCTCCGGGGAAACAGTACTTGGTCACTCGTCATGTTCCATGCAATCGCCGACTGAACGAGGACTTTGCTGGAGATGCAGGCCATGAAGAGGCGGTGGTGGAAGGCGGCAAAAGCAACGACGAGGACGGATGGCTTCGGACCGGCGGCCTGACAAGCTCTCAGCCGCTCAAGCTCAGAGAGGTGCGCACCGTGGACGATGCCGGCAATCTCGGCGACAGGGAGGTGATCGAAGATGATGATATTCCAGACATGGAAGACGACGAAGACGATGAAGCGATCATTCAAGATGCTGCAGCAGGCGGCTCAGCCAGGTATGGACCACCAGCACCGCCTTCACATTCCACATCGCTTGAGCTTTACTAACATGCTGTTCTCCTCAGCGCGAAACGCACGTACTCGCTCTACATCATGTACTCGCCATACTACAGAGTCCCCCGGTTGTACATGTCCGGTTACGCGGCCAACGGCCAACCTCTTGCCCCGCACCTCATGATGGAAGACATCGTGGGCGATTACACAGAAAAGACGGTCACCCTGGAGGATTTCCCCTTCTTCTCCTCAACGGTTAAGATGGCCAGTGTGCACCCTTGCAAGCACGCCCCAGTAATGAAGACACTGCTTGACCGCGCTGATGCGGCCCTCAAGCTGCGGAGGGAGAAGCAAAAGGCTGCGCAGGCTAAGGGTAGCAAGAACGGAGTTGACGCTCTTGCTGCCCAGGTCAACAAGCTCGACGTCAGCGACGCGGATACTGGTGACAACACTGAGGACTGGGAGGAAGTTCAGCCTGATTCCGAGGATCAGGAAGTCGCCATCCGGGTCGATCAGTATCTTGTGGTCTTCCTAAAGGTTTGTCTCTGAAAGCTTCTTATTTTACAAAGAGCATCATTAACACTCTTCTATAGTTCATTGCCAGCGTAACCCCTGGGATTGAGCACGACAATACGATGGCTCTGTGAGACGAATAATATCTTTCTTTCCCAAGTGTTTCTGAATTATTTCTTTCTCGGGGGGTTTATCAAAGATGGCCGGCATTCGGGCTACTTTATTTACAGGTAGACAAGCTCACTTTACGGCGGGGACTAATGGCAGGGATATCGGAGTTTTTATGGTTTGGGTCTTGAAATAGGGTAATGGGACAATCGCTCTTAAACAGCCAACGAGTTGGCGGTATCCAATAGCACACAATGATAGACTTTTAGGTTGGTGGACATCAAACTCTGGGCTCGAGACCGGAGATGGCAGCTTGTGATGTCGCACAGGTGATTGGTAAAAATTTTTAGGCGTGTCAGGTGCACGTCTGGCCCACGAAAATCAAATGACATTTCTTGACCTCGGGTAAATTTCATTTGCTCCCAATTTCTCTTGTTCACCCCATCAAAGTCAAGGGGGGCCGAGCATCTCCCCACAGTTCCCGGCCTCCCCCACATTCCCAGAAAATCCATTATTTTTCAACAGCTGCTTGCTGTATTTAATTATATAATAAAACAGAAACAAATTTTTTATTTTTATTTTTTTGGTGGGAGGGTTCTATTTTTAACACAAATTTCAATCAAAATACATAAGGAGTGACATTGATGATAATAATAATAATAACTAAATGTTCCTAATGATGGTCCTGGACCGGACACCCACACGCACACACACACAAAGCCTTGCATCATCATACCGCCCCCTACTACTGGACTAATAATAGTAATAACCATAATACTACTTCCTAACTAATCAACCAAGGTTGCATGTGGGTAAATTGGAACGGCACCGGCCCGCTGCCGAGCAGCTCCAAGCGGATCGCCCATCCCCTTAGCGCCGCCTGTGGGTAAGTGGGTAGGTTAGTATATATATATATATCTATAAAAGATCCCTGCAATCCATTTCTCACAACCTCAGCAGTGAGGGAGAAGTGAGGGAGAAGAGAAGAGAAGAGAGAGAAAGAGCTGCACTAACCTTTCCTGAGGCATGTTCTCCTTGTCGTCGTCCTTATCGTCTCCACGGGTGACGGTCACGTCACCGTCGTCGTCCTTGTCGTCTCCGCAGATGACGGTCGCGTCGTCGTCCTCGTCGTCCTCGTCGTCCTCTTCATAGAGAACCGTCTCGTCGTCGGTGTAGAGAAGGTCCTGTTCGGTCCAGATATCCTCCATCTCGTCGTCCTCGTCGGAGAGGGCCTCCGATACCGCCATCAGGTATCGAAGGAGGGCCATGCGCGGCACCAGACCGATGTCCTCGGTTTCGGGATCGGCGTTGTAGTCTTGCACATCGTCGTCGTAATCATAGTCATAGTCCGGGATGGGCTCCACTCCGAGCAAGTAGCAAAGCAGGGCCATGCGCGACTCTTGGTCAAAGTGTCCCAGCCAGAGCTCGTACGCGAAGTCTTCGTCCTCGTCCTCGTCCTCGTCCTCGTCCTGGTCAAGGGCGATTCTTATCGTATACTCACTAGCTTCGGTGGGCGTGTTATGACGCCTACTACGCTCGCCGTCGTCGTTGTTCTCTTCGTCCTCCCCGGCGTCCTGCCGCTGGGGGGTAGAGGGGGCGCGGCGGGGGAAGCGGTGGCTGGTTGTCATTTTGAGTGTGTGAGTCAGACGTTGGCGGCGGTGGTGGTGGTGGTGGTGATGGGGAGAGTGAAAGAGCGAAGAAATGAGGAAATGAGAGAGAGAGAGGAGCGGGGAATGGCTGAATGAATGAATGACTGAACGACTGAATGAATGAATGAGTGCCCCGGAAGGAAAAACTTTTCAACTTGAACGGGAGGCTAAGACATGCATTTCAATACTTGAACTGTGTTTGGTCAGCCGGGGCGGGATGGGATGTAGGTCTGAGGGGTATTTCAGCGCCACCGGCCAATGCGATGGCAGAGTTCTCAGAGACTAACTGGAAGATCGTCGATTTGTAACTATCACGCAGAACCAGAAGCGCCTGTTACACCGCGACGGGCAAGCCCAGTTAATGCAAAGGGAGATTTGTAAGTCGTCTGCCGTGTTTTTTCCTCTTTAGGCCAGCCAGCCAGCCAGACAGCCAGACAGCCAGCCAGCCGGCCAGCAGTTGTTCTGGTATCACGTTCACAACGCCGACAACTTGCTTGGGACACTCTTCTCCTACGGGGTCAGAGGCCCTTTGAGAATAAAGATTGGGAAAGCAGCCGTGGTGCGGCATCATGCCTCTGGCGTAACCATAACTCTCTCGAGTCTTGAAGCACTGGCGGCAGGAAATTGGTTGGTGATCGCTTTCTTCAAACCGTCACCTCGACGGTGCCTCCCATTTCATAAAAATAATGCATCCTCATCCTCTGTGGCGCAATTTTGGCTAGCGCGTCTGACTGTTATCTAATCAGGAGGTTGGAAGTTGGAGCCCTTTCCCGGAGGAGATGTCAATATTTTTGGTTTCATTAGACATCTAGATTGTGTGGTTATTGCACCTTCAAAAAAAATTTAAATTTTTTTTTTTATTATTTCTTCCCTTTTCCTCACTCTGAAATCTTTTTGGGTGCAAGCAAACAGCCAGTATTTATTTTCACGTTGCTCGGGGAGGGGGAGTCCCACGCTAAAGTTTTGGAGACAAAAAAAGAAAATGGGTGGCAGGGCATGTTTCACCACCACGTTTAACCCTAACCTGGAAAGCCTCGTGCCATTTTTTGCCCCCTATCCACCCCCTATCCACCCCCCTCCCCCCCCCCTTTTTTTTCTTTTGTTCATTGTTTACTTTCTCTGTTTCGGGCGAAAAAAAATGCGCTCAAAAATCGCCTGTAATCTTTCGATTAGTCACTGCCTCTCCATGATAAGATTGTCGTCAAGGCGACCAAGTGAGTGAGCGGTTGCACACACCGAAATCGCTTCTTCCCATCATACTGGCGCAGAGAAGAAAAAAAAAAATGACCCCCTTCATGATGATGATGATGATGATGTTTTTAGGCAGATTGAAGTTGTCTGTGACGGTTGAGTCAATGCCTAAAAGGAATGCCAGAATTACAAGGTTACCAACCGTCACATTGTCACCTCAAATCTCATTTCTTAACTATTAATACTGAAGGAAAAGAAAGAGTAGATATCCTGGGGTTCGCGTGTGTGTGCGCGCGCGCGCGTGTGTGTGTGTGTGTGTGTGTTACCAATTTGGCCGAGGCCATGCGTGCCTCCATTTTTACTCATGATAATGCTTATTTAGATGGTTCACAAATTCGATGCGCTCATTTTGCAAAAAGACTCGATTTCTTTTTTTCATCATAACATTCTGCTACTCCTGCACCCTATCTGACTACCCACACCCCCCTGCCTCGAAACCTCAAGTTGCCCTCAGACTCATAGCGTACACATACATCATAGCAAACAGGCCGGCGATCCAGTAATAACCATAGACGAATGCCGCGCCGCAGCAGAAGACCATGACTAGCTCGAGAAAAGTGATAAGCAGCCATGACCTGAGGTTGAAACTAGGGATTGGCGACGGGGGAGGAAGCACCTCGATGTAGTAATTTCTGGCGGAGTCGGGAGGGGGGTTTCCTGCAGCCTTTTCAACGTCGGAGAGAGGCTCGCGGGGGATGGGGATGGCAATGACTGCGGAATAGGGAGGTGGCTGTAGCTGCGGAGTTTTGAGCTGCTTGTCAACGTCAGGCAGGGAAGAAAGGGGGGGGGGGGGTACGAAGTGATTACAGTTTCGATCCACTGCCTCAGCCTCTCCTCGTCATGAGGGGCAGCCCGAATGGCAGCCCGAGACTTTGGGGAAGCCAGGTTGGCTGTTTGAATTGTGGGTCCGGGAGTATTTGTGGTGGTATTGGAAGGAATAAGACCAACCGTGAATATGGCTGTTTGATATTATGGAACAATGTGATGAATGGAGTTGAGAAGATGGATACTTATACGGGACAGGGACGAGAAGATGAAAAATGGAAAATGGAAAATGAAAAATGAAAAATGAAAAATGGGCGGGCGCTCTGAACTACCCCAGGCCGCGCACCACGGAACCGTGGAAACCCTACCCATTTGATATTCGATCGAGAGGGTGTGCAAGGCAAACGAGGCTGGAATGCGTTTACCCGAACAATGATAGCAAGCAGACTTGCGTCTCATATTGGGAACACAGCGTCAACCTCATACGTGCCACCACCAATGAAACCGAACGACGTCGCGCACGTCAAGTATGTAGTGCAACTCGAGGTACAAATCAGACTCCGCATCTCGTTATCGTTTATATACTCATAATGTCCATCATGCAATGCGACGCTCACGAATTCGCAGAACAAACAAGCCAGAGCCTGTGAGTCCAGACTCCAGACGTGGATTCCATCCCGCGGGGGTTGCATTGCGTTTGGAGGTGGGGAGTTTTGCGAGTTTCGTGGTTCGGCAATAAGGGAGGAGACAGTGAGAAGCGGCAGACACCCGCATCGTATGATACCTACCGATGCTTGTGTCCGGTTCGAAGAACGTTGATTGCAACGTTAGTTGATCACGGTAGTTTTGCTTCACCCCGGCCGCGCTGGCGGATGGGTAGGAGCAGGACAACTCGGTCGGTGGTTGTGAAGAGATCCCGTCTGGTCCCACCATCACAATTTAAAAAAAGAAAAAAAAAAAAAAAAAAAAAAAAAACCAGTCTGCGTCATGCGGCTGCCGCGGTGGTGGTCTGATCGATGAGGGCAGAAGCAGACAGACTGCTTGACAAAAAATTGCCAACGCATCAAGGGGGGTTGCAGCTGGTTGTTGCAGCTGGTTGTTGCAGCTGGTTGTTGCAGGAGGTGCTCTCCTCTGCGGGTAGTTGCAGCACCGGTGAAGAGATGCAGTATTCTATCAGTGACAGTGAGTGTCCGTCGGCAGCAGTCCCTTCCGTCGCCCCTTCATGCCATTGCCCATCGGAGAATTATGTCGCTACCCGTAAGTGATGAAGGAAAAGTCGACAAGAACCTCCCTCCAAGTGCCTACCGGTCTTCTACCTCTCGATACGAGATCCATAACCTTGTATCCTGCAGGTCAGCTGCCCGGTGCCCAACATCCATCTGCACAATGCAAGGAAACGAGATGAGCTCCCCGACGGACCGCCGGTCATGTCTTCGTGCCCCCCTCTGTCCTCCTCTCCCATCCCCCAATCCCTGCGTGACCAAGAGACCTTCATCACAGTCACTATGACATCACGAGCTGGATCAGATATATTGCCATCATGGTGATGGGATTGCGGCTACCCGAATACGAAGTTTTGGTGTTTGGAGGTCGAGTGGTGCCCGGGGAATGTCGAGAAGGGGCCGGCCCCCTACATTCAGACAAACGAGCAAACAAGCTTGCAAACGAGGCTTGCAAACGAGAGTTCCGGGAGGAAGAGGTGCATTGTGTAACCCGCAGACCGGGGAGCGCAGAAGGGGAGCTGTCATAGTAATTTGAGATACGTCTCCTGGTGCCGAAGTTCAATTGGCCAGCAGCAGCAAAGCTACGGCACAGTTGCTTGACGAAAAGCATGGCGAACAAAGTGCATGTATTCTCTAACCCCACAAAACGGAACCTTTTCATTTGCAGGTATGTTTGTCCAAATCATCAGCCAGCATCCGCCTGCAGCATTGACGCCATGGCGTTGTCGAAACTTTCTACTTCTCCCTGCCCCTGCCACTCCCGCTACCCGGTTCTATGCAAAGCCTATCCGATGGGGATTATCGTGGCCGCTCAAAAAAAAAAAATGAGAAAAAAAATTGCCTCGGGCTGCTTTGCCCGGGGGTCATCGGTGATCTCGGGTGGTAGAATCTGCCTAGCCCACAGTCATGGTAACTACTGGTTCATCTTCTTCACGGGAGATTTTGTTTCCTCCCTTGAGAAACATATCGATATCCAGAGGAGTGCATTTCTCCTATGCGCATGTACATGTACACGGCAGTGTTGGCTACCATCTTCTTTCCCCTCGACTCAGGTCCTGCTATGTCAGTTATTTTATTCTTCTGTGCAAGAGGTGAGAGGCATCGTCAAGTCAACAGACAACGTAAGGGATATGAGATTACTTGAATCCCTTTTGTCAAAGCGAGCCAACTTTCGAACAAACACACTTTGATTTCTCAAAAAAAAACTTTATGTTGGCAAATAATAAGAACATACACACTTGATCCATCCATCCATCCATCCATCCCTAATTATCTCGGCTTTCAACTTTAAGAACCCTTGAATCTTGTTTCCATTTTTTCTCCTCTTCTCCTCTCCTCTCGCCTGTCCTGTCCTTTCAATAGGAACCTGGAACCTCCCGATAGCTCACAATAAAACCTTTTCAAAAAAAAAAAAAAAAAAAAAAAAAAAAAAAAAAAAAAAAAAAAAAGACAAAAAAAAAAAAAAAAAAAAAAAAAAAAAAAAAAAAAAAAAAAAAAAAAAAAAAAAGCAAAAAGAGCAAAAAAAAAAGCAATAACAAAGCTAGGACATACTACGGATAATCAAAAACTAAAAAACTAACAAAAAGAAATTTCATGACTGCAAACACACTATTGGGGTGACAAGTATCTTTAGTCAGCTTCTTCTTCTTCTTATTCTTCTTGTTGTCATGAATATATATATATATATATATATATATATATAAAAGAAAGAAAGAAAAAAAAAAAAAAAAAGAAGAAAATAAGCCTTAGGTTCAATAAAACATACATACCTAGGTAAGCAAGCCTCATTCCCTCCCTCCCTAAACCTAAACCACAGCCTTTAAGCCTTGTACTTCCTGTTGCAAACCCACCGGCACTGGCTCCAGTCCTCCTCCACGTCGACGTACACGGGGTAGTCGTCGATTGTGCAGTCGTAGCCGCTGTACAAGGCAGGCGGGCAGGCCTCGACCCAGGTGGGGATTCGGAGCTCGACATTGCACCTGGAGCAGACGCGTCTCCTGTATGTGCACATTGTTGTGATTTGTGAAATGTGATTGTGGTAGTCTGTTGAAGATTTTTTTTTTTTTTTTAAAGGAATGAGAAAGTTTCTTCTTTGATTTTGTTTGTTATTCAACTGAATTCTTTAATGAACAAGACGTGGGAGAGGAGTTTGGGGGATTTAATAAAAGACGAGGGAGGGAGGGAGGGAGGGGGAAGGGGAGAGTGAAAAAGTCGTTCTGTTTGCTGTTTGCTGTTTGCTTCGTGCATGTTGCCCGGCTACATACATACCCAAGGTAGGGTAGCACCACATCCGGATGATTGATAAAACTGTAGGCTGAGTGAGCTTGCATTTTGATAGGATATTGCCCAATACAAGACGTAAGTAAAATTTGACACGATAACCCAAATCACACATGTCACTCAAGCGCTCTACTCGAGCAAAAATCTTGTCCCTCAGAGACTTGGGAAGCTATCCTTCCTTGTATCAATTTGTAGTTTTTTTTCTTTTTCAGTTATAAAAAAGAGACCAAAAAAGGGGAGAACTGCAAAGCTACCTTCCAGCCAAACATCAACAACAACAGAAGACACCTAACTTATTCCTTCATTCTCCTTAGTCGCCGCAGATTTTTGTTCTCTCCTTAGGAAAAAAAAAAAAAAAAAAAGCCAGGACGCAAGCAATCGGGTATCAAGGTATCCGCGGACACACACACACCACCTACGCCTGATTTTTCTTTTTTTATTTTCTTCTCATCTCCATTCCTCTTTGACATCCCACAAACACATCCCCACCTTTGGAATGTTAATGACACCCACAGATAGTGCGCCCCCCCCCCCAAAAAAAAAACAAAAAGACCCAAGATAGTGACCATTGTTTCCCGACGCCATAAGTTCTGCCACGTACAAAGGAAATAGAGGAGAAGAGAGCCCGTTCTTTTTTTGTCGAGATTCGGATGTCGGATAGTGATTATAAGGATCAAAAGGGGTTTCGATTTGTGGAGTGTGTAGTGGATAATGTTGCAACACAGTAAGACGATTAGACGTCAAATAATTGCAAGGGAAAAATCATCAATGTCATAAGAAATCCGTAGTGTATGGCCGGTGTATTCGTCACAGAATGCTCCCAATGCAGATGAAATGGTTATTGTAGCGATTGACGAGAAGGTAAAAAAAAGAAGAGACCTGATGCCACACGATTATATGCCATCATGGGTTATTATTCGAAGGAAACTCGGACAGTGAGGGTGGTGTTTTCGGCCAAGCCGTTAGGCTCGAGACCTGATTGTCCCCGCAGGGGTAGGTGTCGGTGAAGGGCCGGGATGCTGGTGCATAGCGGCACGTGAGTGGCGGCCACGCTTAGTGCTACCATTCAGAGTGCCAACGTCGTGTTTACCTGATAAGGGGGGTCAGCAATTCTTCTGTGCCAATCTGTCAAGTTGATCACTTACCATCACAGCATGCCCGGACATTTTCTAAACGATCCGACTCGCGATCCTGCCTTTCAATCATCTGCCTCAAATCCTCGGCGCTATCCTGCACTTCGCTAGCCCCATAAAAGCTTTGCGCAGTATCACGCCCGGAAACGCTCCTGCTTCTGAGGCTGCCGATGGTCCCGCTTAGCACCTTGCTGTCTTTCCAGTACCCACTTATCCGGCTTAGAGTTCCGGATGAACGGGCCTGTTGCTGTGACGTTTTGGACCGGGACGGCGTCAAGGTAGGAGGAACGTTCAGGTAGCCATCAATGGTGGGGGATTCGCGGACTGTTCGAGAGTTGTAAGACGAGACTGACGGTGTGGCACGGTTACCGGTGGGCATCCGCTTACCATAAGTTGGGTTGAATTCGTCGACATCCTCCCTGGTAATGTTCCCTGCAATTTCCTCGGCATCTGACTGACCACCCCCGTTGGAAGTGCGGAGGAGGAGATAAGACAAAGCGTTGAACCACGTTTCATGCCGCTGTCCTGTGGTACAAGTAAACTTGATCGTCCTGCCAGGAGAGACGATAACCAGACTCTTTCTGTGAAGACCGGGAGGCATCGGATTGTCATCCGCAACAACACGTACCGCCTCAATAGGGACACTTTTGGCTCTGAGTTCGTGGCGGCCAGCACTTGACGGGTCGCGGTCGCTCCAGTACAAAGTACGCGTATATGGGTGAACCCAGAAATACCTCCGATGTCGGTTCTCCGACATCTCACCACGACCGGCTTTGCGTGTGTATTTCCAGAGGTACTCGCCAATCATAGTCTGGGTAATAGCCTGGATCATTCGAGGATCAGTATTGGGACCCAAGCCGTGAGTGTCATATCCGCCTTCGGCATGGATGTTGAAGCGATTGTCGACCTCAGATGCGAATGATGAGATGGATGACTTCCGGCTGTGGGATGTGAGTCTTGATGGCGAGTGGACCTCGCTTGTGCCGCGGATGGATCCGTTCTTGTAAGAAGCACGGGGAGTGGGAGTTCCACGCCCCGAGGGGACTTGGATGGGGGAAAGAGGCCGCCTGGTGCTGGTGGGAGTACGCGGCCTGAGGGCCGAGGCAGGAAACAACGGAGGTGGCATGCTGTTGATGCTTCCTTGGCCGCCTTGAGCAGATCCACTTCGTGCAGCTTCGATGGCCTCCTTGTGGTTTGCCGGAAGTGGAGGAACATCTTCGGCCGCGCTTCTGATACTAGCAGAGCTCCCTGGCCTCCGTAAAGGCACAAGTTCCTGTGTGTCAATACCAAGATCCGCAGTCTTGCCCCTTGGTCGGATCGGGGTATCGAAGCTTTCTTGGCGAGGGCGATTGACACGGACAGTAGATGGGGTACCCATGCCGAAGAAGGAGCCAGACTTGTCAACATCGTCATCGATATCAAGGGGGGGAGCAGCTGGCTTGAGCATCTGGTCAATAGCAACAGACGTCAAAGTTGTCTGAGCTCCTTGGTCCGTGGTAGATAAGGCCTTCTGTGAGGCCGGCTCATCCGACGAGGATCTGGGATCCGAGCCAACCTCGACATCGCGGGGGATGATGAACCCATCTCTCTTCGGGCTGCGAGATGATTCGACAGGCTCGGTTTGCAAAGATTGTATCGCGGCAATGGAGAGAGATGGCAAAACAACCTTGGGCACCTCAGGAGTGACAGGCTCAACGGCCTGGAACCCGATTGATGAAAGGGAGAGCTCTGGGACAGGAACTGCCGGTTGTTCGACAGGCGCAACCGCTTGCGACTCGATACTTGAAAGCGAGAAAACAGGCACTGGAACCGCTGGTGCCTCCTTCGGCTCAAAATCCCAAGTTTTAATGGTTGAGAGAGATAGTGCAGGTGAGGGAGCCTTGGGTGCTTCGATTGGCTCAACGGCCTGAGCCACAACAGTTGACAGAGATAGAGCAGGCGCAGGGACCTCGGGAGTCTCGACAGGTTCAACAGCTTGCGACTGAATCGAGACCAACGAGAGCACCGTTGCGGGAGCCTCTGGCAGCTCGCGGGGTTCGATATCCCAAGCCTTGATCAATGAGACAGAACATTCAGGCTGAACCTCCTCTCGAGGCTCGACATCCCAAGCCGCAATGGATGACAAAGAAAGGTCAGGCTGGATCACATCTGAAGGTTCAACATCTTGCGACAGGATAGGGGCGACAGCCAGAATGGGTGCGGGCACCTCTGGCTCTTGAAGAGGCTCCACTTCTTCCGCCTTGATCGTGGAGATTGAGAGCTTGGTAGACTCGGTGGGAGGCTCGGTGAGCGGTTCGACGTGCTCAGACACGATTGACGAGAAAGAAAGTGGAGGCGAGACAGGGGCTGCGGTCTTTGAGTCCACAGCCTGCTCCAGGTTCCGCTGGGCCGCGGGCACAGGAATTGGCAGAGGAACAGGAATTGGAAGGGCAGCTGGCTCAACTGGCTCAATCGGCTCAACCTCTTCAGCATGAATGGTCGAGAAAGACAGAGCAGTGGGCTCAGGCTTGTGCTCCGTGATAGGCTCAACATCATGCACTGCATGGACTGTAGAGAATGACAGAGCCTCAGGTGTCGCTTGGAGCTCAGCAATTGCCTCGACTTCTTCAGCGCCGATGGCTGAGAATGACAAGGCAATCGGCTCAGCCTGAAGCTCCTCGATTGGCTCAACATCATGAAGAGCAAAGATGGACGAGAAAGTAAGTGTTTCTGGTTCCGGCTCGGCGACGGGTTCGATATCGTGCACGGCATGAACAGCTGACAGCGACAAGGGAGCCGGCTCAGGCCCAGCGATGGGTTCGATATCGTGCACGGCGTGAACAGCTGACAGCGACAAGGGAGCCGGCTTAGGCCCAGCGATGGGTTCGATATCGTGCACAGCGTGAACAGCTGACAGCGACAAGGGAGCCGGCTTAGGCCCAGCGATGGGTTCGATATCGTGCACAGCGTGAACAGCTGACAGCGACAAGGGAGCCGGCTCAGGCCCAGCGATTGGTTCGATATCGTGCACAGCGTGAACAGCTGACAGCGACAAGGGAGCCGGCTCAGTCTCCGCGATTGGCTCAACTTGTTCAGCAGAAATAGTTGAGAACGACAAGACAATTTGAGTGGGCTCAGGCTCGGCGATTGGCTCAACCTCCTGCGATACAATATCAGGAACGCCGAGTGTGGGCGCAACTGGTGCGAGAGGTTCAACATGCTCTGAGCACACCGAGGAGAGAGCGAGCTCTGGAAGTGGCGCCGATACCGGCTCCGTCTGCTCAGAGAGAATGGTGGACATGGTTAAAGGAGTCGCAGGTGCAGTCTTGGGCTCAATGAGCTCTGACTGAACTGTGGACAGGCTCAGCTCTGGGACAGGGGTGACAACCGCGCCTGGGATTGAGCCGCCTCTTGCAGGTGTTGTGGGGGCTGATGGAATCTCGAACTCGTGCTGGACACTCGCATCGCTGTATGACATGACAGATGGAGCTCTCGTAGAGCCTCCTCTCTTGAGATCGTCTCCCAGCCATTGGACTGATCGCTTCGGCTCGATAACAGACGACGGCAAGGGGCCAATAACAGACTCCATGGACCTCGCCCGCGCCAGGAAGATAGCACTCTGAGGGGATGACTTTGTTACGTCGCTATAATCGTCATAATCCCTTGTCATCTCATCGGGTTCAGCCAGGTCCCTCAAATCCACCGGGTCTGTCATCGTGCCGCTGTCGACCATCATGACTCTGGTGGGCAACCTTGGAACATTGGGTGCCGGGGACAGATGACCCCTAATCAGGCTTCCCGGCGTAACAGGATTGGACCGGATGCTCCTCCGACTAGGAGTTGCAGCACCCATATACGAATCTTCATCGCTGTTGTCCAGTTCACCCAGTTCAGCAAACAAGCTCTGTTGCTGTGGTGTGGAGACCACGCTTTGGCGAGCAGTGATGCTGATAGGGCTGTTCTCAACAGTGCTGGGCTCTTCACTGTACTGTCGGGAACCGCGCTGTATAGAACCGCGATTCATGCGCATGCGCATCCTGTTCGCTTGTTGAGCTGAAGGTGACTTGAGATCGGAGTTGAATCTGTAGTCATCTTCATCGCTTGACGTCGAGGCCGTGCTGTCGAAGGAGTATGCATCTTGACTCGCGGGTAGAAGTGGAGGGCGCCTGATGGATTCTGCGTTCCTTGCTCGCCTCGTGGTGTCGGTTTCGGTCGCGGTATCATCTGACATTTCCTCCACGCCCGTCTGGAAGTCTTCGGTCATGAAGTTGTCGGTGTCCTGCCCAGTCTCATGCTCAGTCTCGTGCTCCGTTTCCTGCTCGGTCTCAGTTTGCCTCTCATGTGCGGTCTCAAAGGCGTCGCTGGCTTCGGTTGACGTGTCAAAATTATGGCCATTCAATTCTGGGATAGGAAGAATACGTCCGAGCAGGCGAGAGGTGGAAGCTGAGGGGAAGTTTGGTAGCATGCGAGGAGACGGCGCCTCTGATTGATCTTCCCAATCAGGGTCTTCGACGACTTCAATCCTACTCGGTCGTACACCACCCAGCTGGGTCACTTTGAAGTTGGGTTTCTTGAACTCTCTTGACTCAACCTTGCGGTTCTTCTTGGTGGGCGGGTTGACCTCACTCCTCATCTTTTCGATTTCGTCGCGGGCATCCTGGAGCATGCGCTTGAGCTCCAGCTTTTCGGTCTTCTCGCGGTGGATGTTGGTTCTGAGAGTCTGGATGGTTCTTTGGGCGTGACCAAGTGACGTCTTGAGAGTTTCGGATTCGAGGGCAGAGTGGCGTGCAGGGGTCATCTTCAGTGGCGAGGGCGGTGGTGAGTGCTCGGGCGTGTTGTGGTCAGAGGCA
The DNA here is from genome assembly GCA_033297175.1 of Cladorrhinum sp. PSN332. NCBI lineage: Eukaryota > Fungi > Ascomycota > Sordariomycetes > Sordariales > Podosporaceae > Cladorrhinum > Cladorrhinum sp. PSN332. The sequence continues at coordinate 442,210 of MU858816.1, read as the reverse complement.
GAGTTGCTCTCCTCACCACTCATGCGCATGGTCGATTCACGCTCCAACATGCGGCCGCGTTGGGCGGAGAAGGCCTTAGCCAGCTCCTGGTTCTGGCTTGTCAACTCATCCACCTTCTTTTGCAAAGCCGTCCGCTCCGTTTCAAACACAACTGCATTGCGCCGGCTAGTGCCGAGCTCAATTTCGAGGTTTCTGATGGCAGCCGAATGTTTCTCCTCCTGCTTAGCCTGGTTCTCCTTGAGTTCCTCCAATTCTCGTTGCGTTGCATTCTTCTCCGCTTGAAGCACTGTAAAGGCCTGGGTGAGCTTCTTCTCGCGTTCTGCTGCGTCCCTTTGTGCTGCCATCAACTCGTGGATTTGGGTCTCGAGGTTCCAGTTTTCATCCTTGTAGCGGCTTTCATTTTCGTCCAGAGTCTTGAGATGTTGTTGAAATCCCTCCACTTCGATTTCGAGCTTGGACTTGTCGGTTTTGGCTTCTTTGAGCTCTTCTTCCCTTTCTGACAGAAGCGCTTGCAGGTTGCGGACTTGAGAAATCAAAGACGTGCTGATTTCGGCGGCGAACTCGATATCGTGGATGCGGCTGGCTGGCTGGTTTCGGACCTTGCGATTGGGCACACTAAACTTTGTCGGAGACGGCGTAGCCAGAGTCTCGAATTTGGAAGGGCTCACGGAGCGCTACAGATGGATCAGCTGAGATTCGGGATGGCGGCGCGAGAATTGGGATAGCACCTACCCTGCCCTTTCCCTCCATGGCATACGGAGAGCCCTGGGACTCATTACTGGGAATTCTCTGCTTTGGAAGCAAAGCGCGGGCGCTATCTCTAGCCACTTCGTTGTAGTCCTTCTCGATCTCAAGCAGACGCTGGCGCAAGTCGGGGTCCAGCTCGGCCTCTGATTGTAGACGTTCCACCTCGCGCAGCTTCTCGGTGAGCTCTTTTTGCTGTTGAACGAGGGCAGTGCCCAGCTTGCCGGCTTCTTCCATGCGGCGCTCGGTATCTCGCAGGTGGGCTTCGATCGCCCGCTTTGTTTGTTCTGCAGATGCGCCGGGCGCAAGCGCAAGGAGGTGGCCATCGAAGTTGGAATGCCGAAGGTGGGTAGGCCCCGAGGGGCTCATCACAAAAGGATCGAAGCCATCGGTGGACAAGGAAGCCACGACGGGCTTGTCAGATGCTACTGACGTCGTCATGCTGTGGCAGCAGGAGCCCCGTACGCACCGCCAAGCTGTGGATGGCGGTGCTGTAGGGGATGCACGGAGCAAACTGCTCTTCTCCTCGCCTAGTTCGACATCAATCGGAAATTTGGAGAGATATACACAGGCCCGGCTGCCTAGGGAGAGTTTAGTGACAGTGGTGTTGCGACAGTGGTGGTGAGAGAGGGTACAAGGGAAAAAAAGGTAATAAAAAATATATAAAAAAAAAAGGTAAAAAGACAAGGTTCGGCAGCGGACAGCGGGTATGGAATGATGACCAAGATCCGGTCAAAAAGAGGATAATAAACGATTAGTATGAAGTAAGTAGTATGTCGTAAGCAAACGAAAGGACAACCAGGAGGTTAAACGGAGACACGTTCGGTGAAGTTTGGTCGGGAAGTTGTTTTTGTTGTCTGTGCAGTCGAACAAGAAGCACGCGACGACCCGGGGCTGTGCCAATCAATGTAATGTTGTTGACTTTTTAGGGGTACAAAGCTGGAACTGCGCTGCTGGGAATGGGGGGGCACAATTGAATTTGACGCGCCGAGAGAGCGAGATGGAGGATCTTCTCAGCAAATCACAACGAGCCGCCCAACTCCCACCTAAAATCACCGCAACAACAACAGGACCAAGGTGCGACGTCGCGCAACCAAGGAAAAGGAGACGACGACCACGACGGCCGAACACGGTCTGCGATTAAAAAAAAAAATTAAAAAGGGAAAATGTTTAAAAAAAGATAAGATACCGAGGTGAGGTGTGTATGTGTGGGATTGAGGGAGCGGATAGTCGAATCCAGCAGCGAGGAAGGCAGGAGTCTGCTGGATATCTTCAAAAGTGTATTTGGCGTCGGGGTGGTGAGGGCCTGGGTGGAAAGGGCAGAGAGGGTCTGGATGTTCCATTCTCAATTCGTGTCTGTCTGCCTCAGGCACGCACATCACACTTGCATTGATTTCCCCACCTTATGAGAGCGCTGCCAAGGCGCCAAACAGCGTCATCTCCCGCTGCTTTTTGGTCCTGCATCAGTGCCATCTTGGTGCTGCAGGGCATTGATCGGACCTGTGAACACACAGGCATTAGTATGAATGTTCTTCATTTTGCAGAATGTTGTATTAAGTTGACAATGAGAACTGGTCTGTGAGCGCGTTGCAAGGAAATCATTCAGCTCAGGAGGTCGTTGAATTGATTGGCATGGGCCCCGCAGACATTGTTCTGGCTTAGTGCATCTGCTGCGGCGTGCCCCTCATCTTGAGAAAACAGGGGCATTTTCGAGCCCTCTCCAGCATTCTGAATAAAGCTAACCCTTGTCCTCTATCTCGAAGAAGAAGAGTCCGTCGATTTCAATTGCGGAAGCATCGCACCGGGCCGTTGTTAGAATAACGACCGCTCACTCTTCACCTCATCGTCCAAATGTGTATCGGAGCTGTCAGGGATCATAGCCCCATCTTAAAGCAGCGATGATTCACAAAGTCCCACTGTCCCACCCCGGAGATGGCATGAAGCTGCAAATTTAAGATTCACGGTTGGTCACCTGCCCCAACCACTTCCAGATCCGAGATAGAAAGAGACAAATCCAAAATGAAGAGCAGATGGTCTGCAAGCCTTGTTGTTTTATCTTTCCATCTCAAGATGCAGGCACATGCAGGCAGAAATTCTGCCCCTGACTCGTCCGGTCTGAGTGGGCAGTGGTCAGTTTCACGAACCGTCACTGGACTTCTGGAAGTTCTGGAATGATGAGATCGGGGGCTGGTTCCACTATTGCCAATTGGCATCTTCCATTCCATGGCCGTTCCAAACATTCTTTCACCAAACAAATCCCGCTGCTGTCGCCCTGCTGACCCACCCGTCAACCGAGGAGTGGGGAGCACAGACAGGGGAAAAGTGGAAGCAGTGTGGACTCCACGGGAATGTGAATCTCGTGGGCCGGCCTCACATTGCTCTGAATTTCGAGAATATGTCAAGGACAATTTTCCGGGCCGTTGCTCAAAACCATGACAAGTGTCTCCCCAACATAAAACAAACTATAAAAATTAGACAGAAGCGCCAAAAAAAAAAAAAAAAAAAAAGGAAAAGAAATGCGTCAGCCGCGAATCGAACGCGGGGCCCATCGATGGCAACGATGGATTTTACCACTAAACCACTGACGCAGACGACGATTGGGAGAGGCTGTATGACTTCTTGGAAGATATTTGTGCATTAAGTATGAGCATGCCGAGCAAGCACACTCAAACCCTAACCCTAGATATTTTGTTCAATAGAATAAAAAAGGCAAAAAAGGATGTGCGTTAGCCGCGAATCAAACCCAGGGCCATGACCGACATGCACTGCCAGACATCTCACCTCGCCAAAAACGACCAAACAGCTCAACTCCGTAAACAGATCCACATTTCATATTCAATATCATGCGTACGATTTGCAATGCCCTACTGCGCCCGTAAATGCCCTCAGAGTAACCTGCTGCTGAAACGCGCTCCTTTTCCCTTCCCTGAATCCAAATACCTGAACATGAAAATCACCACTCCAACTCCTCTAGCTCAATCCTCCCTCCCAATGACTGAACAACCCTGCCCACGTCTCCCTTCAGCCCTTCTACCCTTGCACGGTGCTTCACTCTCGAGTAAAAAACGGGACAGTCCCTGCTCTCGCACGCATCTACCGCCCCCTCTCCTTCGAGCGGCGCAAATCCTGTGCAGCTCTGACACACTCTCACCACGTCGTCATACTTTCTCTCCTCGGCATTTAGTCTTGTCTGCAAAATCACCATGGTAGCAGCCGCGTCCTGAGCACACCTGTCGCACACAGGCAGAGGAGCCTCCCCCGCAATATTGTCGCCCTGACTCGAGGCCTTCATCTTCACGTTGCACGAGATGCAAGAGGTTGACGAAAGAAAGTGCTCCAGGGTCCTCTTCTTGCCGGGATCCCCTCCTTCCTCCGTATCGACTTCCTCTACCTCGGCGGCGGCGGCAGTGGTAGGTAGGGACCGGATTTGCTGGACTTTGGGCATCTCGTCGTACCAGGCTCTCACATTTGCGCCGACGAGGTTGAAGATGCGTTCCAGAGGCGGGATGATATTCTTGGTGATGTAGTACTCCGAATCAAGAGAGGCGTGCGGTGAGTTGAGCAGGTCCTCAGGACCGACGCAACGATCTATTAAACGAGCCCCAGGAGCGCCAGCCATGACGACGTACGGCACCCGTTCGCCGTACTGTGGCTCAGCGCGCATGTCTTCGAGCATACGCTTCGTGGCAATCACGGCGCCGGCTGGTCCGGGGCCTTTGTCACTGTAGGTACCGAGTTTAACTTCTCGGGCAAAGCAAAAGTCTTGGATCGAGACTTGGTTTTGCATTATTTTGCTGCACTGGGACTGGAAGTAGGACTTGACTTGGCTGAGGTCCGCAGTTTCGAAGAGGAGCTTTAGGGCTTTTTCCTCGATTTTCTGCTCAGCTGGAGTACCATCCCGGCGGACAGTCTCGATGCCTTTGGCGTCGAATTCGGGTACCGTTTGATCGCGGGTTTCGTACTTGTAGCCGACATATCGCTTCTTGGCCAGGAGGACGCATGGATGGTATACCTTCTCAAACTTGAGCTTCATCGGCCGGGGGTTCATGTCGGTGATCTCCTTGGCTATCTCGGCGCCAATGTCGAACGCCTGGTCCCGGGTGCGTCCTTTGAGATGGATGAACAGGCTGTCTGTATCACCATACACCACCTCAGCACCCCATCGCTCGACAGAGTGGATGTAGGCGATTGCCCGCTCCAGTGTTTCGCGGCCTGTCTGGACGATACTGTCGGCAATTTCGGAGCAGGGCATCCTGCCAGAGAATGAGGCTGAAGTATATCCGTATGTGACATTGGCAAGCAGCTTCAGAGCAAGCTGTCTATTGTGGAGCAGTTTCTGCAACGCCTTGTCCTCCTTATCCTGCTTCATGCCGCTCTTCACCATGACGCGAGTCTCGAGAATCTCGGTAAGCATCTTTGCGAGAAGTGACTTTCGGACCTCGGGCTTGGTGTACATGACTCCATTAGGAGCAATGTTGATGTGGTCTTTCAGCAACTGAAGCAGTCCCTCCTGCCTCTTGTATTCCGCAATTCCCAACTTGCTCGTTCCTCTCCAGTTCGCAATGCGACCCAGACATGTCGAGTAGCAGTAATTGTAGGCGATCATTACGCTAGGGTAGAGACTCTGAAAGTCCAAGACAAGCAACGGGCCGGGATAGAAGTTGCTCTGAGGCTCCATCACTAGAGGCAAACACTCCAGAGCATTTTGGCCTCCCACCTGTTTTCTGCTTGGCGAGACCAACATGAAGTTCTCGGGTTTGGCGATTCTGAACATGATCGATTCTACCTTGAACTGCGAGCCCCTGGAGAATACAGAAAAGAAATCAACCCCCAGCACCCTGGCCTGTTCACTCGTCCGAGGAATCAGCTCGTTGGCCTCCAAGATCTCAATGTTCATCCGCGCCCTCTTGGAGTAATAGCGAATGACCTTGCTCAGATCTCTGGGTCGCCCGCTCGTGTACCAGGTAGTTAAGGCTCTGTAGGAGAAATGCGGGACCCGGCGGTGCAATAAGTGCCAGGCAACATTCTCCATCGTGTACTGCAGGAGGTTAAGCTCTCCCCGCATGGCCCTCCAGACGTTGATTACGTGCCGGCCAGTAACATGGATCATGGAGGTCGTGTTGAAGCCCCATTTATCGGCCTCCTTGCCAGACTTGCCGAAAGACTCGGATTTCATGCGGGAGAATTCGTTGCACAGATCAAAGTCATACTTTCTCCCGGCCCGCTCAACTAGATACCCCCAAGAGGTGCCGTGGACTTCGTATCCGGTGAGAATATCGGGATCGTGAGTTCGCACAATCTCGACGAGCCTAACCATAAGGTCCAACTCGGTGGACTCCTCGACAACTTCAACAGAGCTGGAACTTTGGTTGCGGATTTGCTTTTTAAGCAAACCATCCTCAGACAAGACGATGATCCCGGACAGAGTGCCGCCCTCGGATTGACTTCCAAAAAGGCATTGCTCATCAGATCCCAAGCACCAGAAGATGCATTGAATTTCGTCTTCCTCCGGGTTTGGCAATAGCTTGCCTCGAGTATTAATGTGCAGCTCGAGGCTCATGGTACTCATGTATTGTGCCTCGTGCTGGACACTTGTTGACTTTTGTTTTGGCGAGTACTTGAAGCCATGGGTGTTCCCTGGCGTTGCCCCTGCGATCTGAGAGAGCAGCCTATTCGGCTTTTGTGTGGCAGCTGGGCCTTTGCCGGAGACAGGGTCTTGATGCCGTGCTTTCTTCTTCTGCTTATCCTTCCACCACTTGCTGACTTGATCAAAAGTGGGAGGCAGGGAAGCGATTTCCCAACTTCGTATCGTGCATTCCCTTCTTTGTTGTCCATACTCCAGCTCGATCACAGCAGAACCAGGGCCAAGTTCTGCGTCTACCCCATACGTCGCTGGAGATAGTCCAGTGGCATCAAAGTCCGGTAAGTAAGGCACGGTATTGCCTTTCAGTCTATACTCCCTCCCCGCATACTCCCTCGAGCGCGCCGGGACGTCTCTGTCTTTGCTATAAAATGCATCCTGATAGATAACATTGGGTAGGCCGGTTTCTTCCATTGTCGAGAAAACCTCCGGACAGGATGGAGGGATACAATTGACAACAAACATGGTTGTTGGTCCATTCCACAGTATTCGCGGTTCCGTAGACGAATGGGGCGATCTTGGTGTCAAGGGGGATTGGCGTGAGCTTGAGACTTCAGAAAATTTTGCCTGGTTCAAGGGGTCGTCCCTTATTGACACCGAAAAGTCAAAGGACACCTTCTTCTCCGGCGTTTCTTCGCCACTTCTTTGGGAGGTATTTTTCTGGCTGAGTCTGAGCTTTGTATTCGGATCGCTTGGATCCTTGACAACGGGAAAATTGAGTTGCTGGCTTCTGCCTGGTTTTGTAGAGCCCTTTTTCGTCGTAGATTTTGTAGGTTGTGACGGCTGGGATGGCTTTGACGGTGTGACCTTGTGATTTCTAGCCTCAAATTGGGCCACATTCAAGGGCCGCTTGGACGCTAGATTGAATATTTCTTCACCTTCAGCAGCAAATTTCCTCTTTTTGATAGGAGCACCTTCTGTCTTGCCTTTTCGGGCTGGGGTCGGACATGCCATACCCACAGACGCAGTTTGGTCAGCCTGACCGGGACAATCTTTCGATGTCAAATCCCATGTTGAAGCAGCGGTAATGAGATTTTTAGAAAGTGGTATGCGAGGCCTCATACCGGTTCGTAGGCCACTGACCGCAATGCCGTTTCCGAGACCATTGATCGTGCGTCTCAGCTCTGTGATTGTCTTGGATGCTTTCTGGCTCGCGCCGGCCCCCGATGCTTCGCCAGCGACTGGGGCTTCATCTCGAGCCTTCACTAAGTCGGCATCAATATCCTTATCCTGTTGAGCTACTGCATCTTCATCTGGAAACAGCTGTTTCGCTTCTTCGCCAGCTTCAAGTTCCAAAATCTTCTCCTTGTCAATTTCGACCTGGCTGGCGACATGCGGATTAGCCTGGAGAATCTTGTCCTCCAGTCCCAAAGCGCGCCGCAGGTTCTCAGGGAACATGTCCTCAACTGACTGGAGTGCAGTTTGAACAATCTCTTGACAAGGTTCTGGTTTGACGAAGTTGGAGAAATTGACGTCCGTGAAGTCATTGTTGCTGTCTTCATTCATCAATTGTTGAAGCTGTTCGCGATGGACTTTTTCGTGTACCCAAGGTGGTGGTTGTGAGTAGCGCGGATCGGCGGACATGGGCACCAGTACCTCAGGCGGAAAGGGGCTGCTGTCAGTTGTTGATTTGCCCATGAGCCTCTTCCTGCGCTTCGTCTCGCTCTTCCAGAGACCGGCCATGCTGTGGACAAGCTTCAAGTCTGAGGGCAGAGGATGCTTCATTTCGGTGAATTCATGATGCAGAGCTCGCTCCTTGATGGCTCTTCGGTTGAGGATATCCTGGACGCAGATATCAAGCTCGATAGAACAGTGGCTGACTCGCGGAAGATCAGGGTCGTCAGTGACGAAATGTGGCGGGATGGTATTGTTGTCCCATATACGAGGAGGATCATCAGGCCCGGCGGGCTCTGGGATGGGAGAGCGAAACCGGGCGTTCCTGACTTTTATGTAGTCGCAGCCGTAGAGATTGTAGTCTGCCATGAACTGGAGGAGGTACTGGAGGTGGGATTCGTAGGGTTGGAACTTGCGGTTCATGATGAGCCCTTGTTGAAGGAGATCCGCCAAGCGGGTCATGACAAGCGGGTTGAGCATATAAATCTTGAGGTAAAAACGATAGCCAACGTGGTAACCATAGAATGGCACCCCTTTGACTAGGGTGATGCGAGCGACAAAACGAGGCTGCTCCTTGGAGGCATCTCTTCGGTAGTTGAGAGCCAAAGCATGGTCGATGGACAGGTGGAGTTTAAGGATGTATTGGGAGACTGTGTTCTTGTCCAACGACCCTCCATATTCGATGTATAAATAGGGAAAGGCGCCATGGATGTGAGCGCACACCTTCTGGCCTGTCTCTGTTGACCCGAACACCCTAATGACAGGGACTCTTGCTTCTTTGGCGGCCTGTGAGGGGTGATAGTCTTTTCGCAGCCGGGGATCGTATCTGGTGGGTGTCGATTGATAATGATCAATGCAATTCAGCCGGATGCGAAAAGTATCCATGATATCGACGTTGCAGTGCTGGCTGATGTGTGGTATGTGTGGTATGTGTGGTATGAATCTGAAAGAAGGGAGTTTGCGATGGCTATCGCTGGATGAACGTATCACCCATCATGTTTGGGATGATGAAAATAAGAACTACTCTAGAAAGCAACTCGGGCGAGGTGTTCTGAGAGGGGAATGAGAATGCATTTTCGGTCGCATCTCCAGTCTTTAGGCACGACGCGTTCGGTGGAACTCACACTGACACCAGTCGCGCCGCACCGGTGGAACCTCAAACACCAAACCACGTGAGACAACAAAGCGAGAATTTTGGAAGTCCCTCTAGTGTGTGGAGAAGGATAAAAGAATACGGCAAAATGGGAACGGTTGCTGAGCCAGTAAATATTCCTTCACGAGCACTGCATTTAGCGGTTTTGCTTGTAACATGACTGGCTGTACGTGGACGTATAAATCTGTTAATACTAAAACACGAGGTGTGAATGATAACGCTGCACAACGAATCAGACTCGAGGAGCTGAAGTCAGTATTTCGTTACTTGAGGAAATGGAGAGAGGGGCTTATAAAAGGCAGAGACTTCAATTTCGACTTTATGGATTGGTTAGCAGTGGCGCTTTTCGCGTGTAAGTCATGATCCCAGAAAACCTGCCCTTTTGGGTGGTGGTGAGGGTTGGGGTTTACTATATTTAGCTAACAGCACCACCACCCCAAAACTTTCTTAGCGCGTGCCAGACCTTGCATTTACATCTGCATCTCAAACCAAAACATCACAACTTGTTGCGAACGAGCGGCAGGATAACGACCACAACAATGCCACCTCCAAGACCCCCATCGCAGGCGGTGATTAAGGGTGCAGCTGAGGCGGAAATTCATGAATCAGACCAAATAGGCGTGGCGCGCAAAGAAGACAACATCTACATTCCGGCATTCATCAGCAAACAACCCTTCTATGTCAGCGGCCTCGACGACCACGAAGATTCCCTTCAGCATCAACGGCGCATCAACTCGGTTGAAACCGATGACGACCGAAAGGTCATTCTTAAAAGGGTCGAGAAAACCGCGACCGCGCGAACAAAATGGGTCAAAGGCTCCTGCGAGAACTGCGGCGCAATGGGCCACAAGAAAAAGGACTGCCTCGAGCGCCCGCGCAAAGTAGGCGCCAAGTACACAGGCAAAGACATCAAAGCCGATCGGACAATCCATGAAACGAAACTGAGTTACGAGGCAAAACGCGATGTATGGGCAGCCTACGACCCGAAGGACTACAAGGAGGTAGTTGAAGAATACAACATGATCGAGGAGGCCCGCCGAAAATTGCACGCCGAAGCCAATCCCGACGCCTCAAACGACGGGGAGGGCAAAGATGCCTATGAACAAGCTTTCAAGTATGCTGAAGAATCCGACCTCGGCAAGGATGGCGCCGTCCCTACAGCCAAGCGCTCCATTCGCCTGCGAGAGGACACGGCCAAATATCTGCTCAATCTCGACAATGACTCAGCCAAATACAACCCGAAGAAGCGAGCCCTCGTCGATGCTGGTGCGATCGCCGACAAGTCTGCCCAGCTATTCGCCGAGGAAAGCTTCCTCCGCGCATCAGGCGAGGCCGCAGAGTTCGAAAGGGCTCAGCGGTACGCGTGGGAAGCGCAGGAGCGGACTGGTGACACAAGCAAGCACCTGCAGGCGAATCCAACCCTCGGCGAGCTGGCACGCAAGAAGGAAGGAGAAGAGAGGGAAGCAAAGCGCAGGAAAAAGGCGGAACTGCTGGCGAGTCAATACGGCGAGCAACCTGCTGTCCCCGAAGCACTCAAAGGCGTCATCAAAGAGTCTGAGACCTTTGTCGAGTACGACGAGGCCGGACTTATCAAGGGAGCACCGAGGAAGGCAGCGAGGTCAAAGTATCCCGAGGATGTCTTCCTCAATAACCACTCCTCCGTATGGGGTAGTTGGTGGTCAGACTTCAAATGGGGGTATGCCTGCTGTCACTCCCTCGTTAAGAACAGTTATTGCACTGGAGAGACAGGAAAACAACTTGCTAAAGCTGGCGAGTCTTGGGATAAGTAGGAGACTGACGTGTAAGGATCAAGATGTTGGAGTTAATGATAATGATACCCCTTGTAATATTTGCAATCCTGATCAAGTGCCGATTTCACAAAGTCGCATGCAAGAAACGTAAGGAGCGTTCACCAGAGTTTACGGAAGAAAAATGCAGACGCATCATGATTGTTAGCATGCCGGATGTATCTTAGTGTAAATCTAGATGTAATTGACGCCAGACTATAAAACGCCATAAAGCATCATGTAGAGGCCCAAGACTACCCTCCCAGACCAGTTTTTCATAGCCCGTTCCCAGCAGTTTCCCAATCATTACTTTTTGATCAAATGAAGCCTCAGATTTACTCCTCATCCTCCTCCTCCTCGCCCTCACCGCCCTCAGCGGCCTTGGCCTTCTTTCTGCGGACACGGCCGGGGCGGCCACCACCGAAGGGAGAGGTGAGGGAGAAGTCGATGTGCTTCTGGGAGTCGAGACGGACAACGAAAGAGGGAACGTTGACGATCTGCTTGCCGACGCGGATGTGGCGCTGCTTGATGAGGACACGGGCGTGGTGGATGGACTTGGCGAGGCCGAGCTTGTAGACGAGGGTCTGGAGGCGGCGCTCCAAGAAATCCTCAGCCTTGAGGGCCAGGACGTAATCGAGCTTCATGCGGGACTCGTCGAGGACACCGACGCGGACAAGGCGGCGAATGAGGGCATTGCCTTCGAAGAGACGCTTGGGGTCCTTCTCGTCGAGGGTGAGAAGCTCACTGTAAAATATCAATTAGCAATTGGTCTAATGGGGCCGGCTCAAGAAAGAGCTCTTGGGGGGTTTGTAGAAACTTACCGGGCAGCACGACGAATCTTGGAGAGGGTGAGGAGGACGCGCCAGACCTCACGCTTGTTGCGGAGACCATACTCACCAACGAGCTTCAACTCGGAGTCCCTGAAATGGCGAAAGTCAGTCCCAGATCACAATCGACATAAGCAGAGACGAGCTCGTGCTCAGTGGCCGGTGATGATTTGCTGGCGTGCGCGGAGGAGCTTCTGATCTATAGACATCATCGACATGATGACGATTTTCAGTGTCGCTGCCGGGCAGAGGCCGCAATCAAAAAGAAAAACGGTCGGTAAATTCAAACATACAGACGAGCGGCCTCGAAGGGGCGACGCGGGACCTTAGCGGTCTTGGAGTACTGGATCGGCGCCATTGTTGTCGTTGAGGCTGTCAAAAGTTGGTCGACCAGCTAGAATTCCGCGGTCGCTCTGGAGGTTAGAGAAAATTGGGAGTATAGTGGAGGGGAGAATTGTGGTGGTCTGTGCGCTCCCTGCAACTCTTGCCCTAACGTTGGCTGGTTGGTCCAGGACTTTCTGCCCACACAACCCGCAGCTGCTTAGTCATTCAAGCCGCAGCAAATCCCGACCCAGATTTGCTTCCACACAAAATTCCCAAATTTGACAGCCCGCGACCGACACCACCGACCACCGACATCTCGATCCACGCCGTCCACCCATAAACAGACAAAATGGGTCACCCCGCAGGTCTTCGCGCTGGCACGAGATACGCCTTCTCCCGGAACTTCCGGGAGAAGGGTATGATCAAGTTGTCGACCTACCTCAGAACCTACCGGTATGAACCGATCGAGCGCTGGATGCTGAAGTTAGGGTTCAATGGCTAATTCAAGACAGTGTTGGCGATATCGTCGACATCAAGGTTAACGGTGCCGTCCAGAAGGGGTAAGCGAAATCCGAAGAATTCCCCCATTTGAAACCGACCGCGAGCGAATGCAATGAAGACATGGCGGGGGAAGTTGGAGATGGTTTTAATTGCAAGGATTCGCTTTGAGAGGTGGAAAGCTTTTGAGAGAGGAGACAGTTCTTCATCTGCAAACGCACCCTCGGCCATTGGATCGCATCGCGGTCGGTTTCTTTGTTTCAGGAGAACTGGAGGACTGACTTTGGGAAAATAGTATGGCCCACAAGGTCTACCACGGCAAGACCGGTGTTGTCTATAACGTCACCAAGTCCGCCGTCGGCATCATCATCTACAAGAAGGTCAAGCACCGCTACATCGAGAAGCGCCTCAACGTCCGCATTGAGCACATCCAGCCTTCCCGATCCCGCGAGGACTTCCTTCGCCGCGTCAAGAAGAACGCCGAGCTCAAGAAGCAGGCCAAGGCCGAGGGTGTTCAGGTCCAGCTCAAGAGACAAGCTCTCCAGCCCCGTGAGGCCCGGACTATCTCCGTCGTCGAGAACAAGCCCGAGACTGTTGCGCCTGTCCCTTACGAGACCACGATCTAAGGAGGATGTTTTTGGGGCGGGATTCGGTGGTGTTCGTTATGGGTTGCTTATTTCTTTCTGCATGGGGTTCACTGCGTTCGGCACGGAAAGATCTCCTGCATGGAATTGGTCTGGGATGCGGGAGTGCTCATAGGAATCTAAAATACCAATGGCATGACCACAAAGTGGCACAAGAAGCCTCTGTGTTCATCCGGCGTGGTGCAGCTGTGAAGTCGGGACCTGGGCTTGCAAGGCCGAGACCCAGGATCCCGTCACCAAGTCACTTTGTATCTCAGCGCAGACGCCCTCAGCCCGAGGGATTACAGCACATAATGACAAGACCAAATAGGGCAACAATGCAATCAAGACTACGTGACGAGTTCCCCTAGATAACCTTCTTCTACCTACAGACAGTGAAGCTACCGACAGACGGTGAAACGCTGTACTGCATGGCACAGGTTTTAGTTGCAAACTGCTTATTCCACGCCACTTTTTTTCCGCTGCAGTGTGATATGGGCAATTGGCTACCAAATGCCAAAATCGGTATCTTATCAGAAGAGTGGAATCCTCACTTGACCAGGTCATTGCCTGAAGCTCCAGCGAGCTCAAAGGTCAGCTGGCCAATTGCGGACGCGTGCTCGGAATGCGGGGATTTGGCTGACGTCGGTGCTCACACTCGCTGCCGCTTGTTCCCGCTGTGCCGGGTTGAGTTGCCTGCCTGTCATCAATGGGGCGTTGTGGTTGGTCCATTTCCAAAAGGTGAACGGAGCAAGTCTCAAACTCAGGTCAACTCAACTCCAAACTCAAAAGTTCCCACTCCCCATGATTTCGCGTGTTGTTTGTCTTCTCCGGGATCGATGCACTCGCGAGTCCTTTTCCGGCTGAGCAGGTAGCAGAGCCCCGCCGCCTCTGCTGCCATCATCTACTGCGAGCTCTCCGTGCCGTCCGAGTCCTGTTCGAGGTGCTGTCCCTCGTGCTCCACGGCTCCATTGAAATGGGTTGGACAGCTTTTTTTCTTGTCTACCTTTTTGGAGGCATCACCTTTTTGCCTTTGATTGTGGCTCTTGTGTTCGCCCACGCCTACTTAACCCTACGCGTCCGAGCCGACATCAATGGCCAAGCCGACGATCTGATCCAGCCAGGCGACAATCTCGACGCACTCAAGGCAGCTCAAAATGACAAAGACGAGAATAAGCCTCGGCCAGTTCACCATGATTCTGAGGTGGCTGCTGGATACTTCGCGGTTTGCCGTGAATACACGCCAATGGGTATCAATGCGAAGCCGATAGAACGGTCAACTCCTGTCGGATCTGCCACCGTGGCCGCGCCAAGTCCCAGTGTCTACCAGACCATGTACCGCAGCATTTTCGACCGGAAATCTGTATCTGGGCCTTTGGATAACAGGAATAGCGTTAGCCAGCGTCCGAAAAAGGCTGGCAATGTGTTTTATGTGGTGCTGAGGTATGTCGTGTTCCCACGTCTGCGTAACGGTTTTTCATGAGCTAACACGCGGCAGACACGGCCATCTAATGCTGTTTGACGATGACGAACAACTCGAGGTCCGACATGTAGTATCACTGGCACACCATGATATCAGCATATACTCCGGTGAACCTGTGACTCCAGAGGGCGAACTATGGATCAAGCGCAACGCAATCTGCCTTTCACGACGGAAGGACGGGGTAGAACTGGGTCCAGACAGCCAGATATCCAAGCCGTTCTACCTCTTCTCTGAGAACTGTTCTGCGAAGGAGGATTTCTATTTCGCCCTCCTCCGCAATCAGGAACAAACCTTGACTGCGGAGAATAAGACCGCCCCAACCCCCATTCAGTTTGAAGTTAAGAACATCATCTCCTTGGTACAGAAGCTCCACTCCTCCGAGGAACACATGCAGACAAGATGGCTCAATGCCATCATTGGACGAGTATTTCTGGGAATTTACAAAACCAAGGATATCGAAAACCTTATCAGGGAGAAACTGACAAAGAAAATATCCCGAGTCAAGAGACCTGCCTTCTTATCGCACATCGCCATAAAAGCAATTGATACAGGCGAGTCTGCGCCGTATATCACCAACCCACGTCTCAAGGACTTGACTGTGGAAGGAGAATGTGGTATCGAGGCCGACATGCGTTACACTGGCAATTTCAGGTTAGAAGTGGAAGCAACTGCTCGCATCGATCTCGGCACTCGGTTCAAAGCAAGAGAGGTCAACATGGTGCTTGCGGTTGTCATCCGGAAGCTTGAGGGGCACATCTTGTTGAAGATAAAGCCACCACCAAGTAACCGCATATGGTTCTCCTTCCAACAAGCACCAAAAATTGAGATGACGATTGAACCCATCGTCAGCTCACGCCAAATCACGTACAATGTTATTCTCCGCCAAATTGAGAGTCGAATCAAAGAGGTTATTGCCGAGACGCTGGTTTTGCCTTTCTGGGATGACACGCCATTTTTCAATACCGAACACAAAAAGTGGAGGGGAGGTATCTTTCATGATGACCGAGTGAAGCCTACCATGGATCTGGAGTCTGCTATGGCTCAGGAAGGTGAACTGGATGAGGTCGACCATCTGGAAGAGACCCATGGGATCCAGGAGACGGAACTCCCTCATATTGAAAAGAGCCACAGCGTACCTGTTCTCGAGAAAGCGACAGGCTTGTTCGGAAGGAAAATGAAGAGCAAAGCGGATTTGCGGGGATCTCCCTCTGCGTCTTCGACAAGTCTGGAGCTGAAGAACGAAGCAAGGATGTCATCCGCAAGCTTGGATATCAAACCCGAGCCAAGGGGGTCAACAGCAAATTTTGACATTAAAAAGGATATATCGGCGGAGGCGAAGCTTGATGTCAAAGAATCCACGTCCCCTCCTCCAGTGCTGTCAGTTCCTTTTGCTCAGCCCTCTACGCCTATAGTCGGTACAGATACAGCCACCGCTGACATTTTTAAACCCTCGTCATCCCCACCGAATGAGAGTCCAGCAATATCAGCTATGGCGAATTTGACTGCAAAGACTAAGTCATCATCCCCAGCACCACCACAAGAATCATCCTTCAAGCCCTATATTACATCCAAAACTTCCAGCCAATCATCAAGCTCCTCTTTGGAAGTCACAGACAATGAAAAGGACTCAGACAAAACACCACAAGCACGACGACACACCACTTCTTCGGCAGACAGCCACGATAATGGAACCCACTCACCAGCCCCGTCCTCAAAAGATTCAATACGTAGTCAGACGGGATCTATTACTAGGGGCTTTTTTACCCGTCGTGACACGTCGCTGTCATCTTCTGCACCTGAGTCGCCCAGCCTCGGTGATACACAAAAGCGAAATGCATTAGCCGCCGTTTCCAACGTAGCTGCATCGGCCAAAAGATGGGGAATCAACGCTTTCCAGCGGCGCGTTAACGATGGGGGCCACGGAACCAATGGTTCAACGGCTGGCCATGCGGCACCGCTTGATCTCAATCAACCGATGGGGCGTGGACAGCCACTCCCACCTCCAGGCACACCACTCCCAATGCCGGACAAGAAAACAACAAGCGCGCCTATTCCAGTCCCAAAGCGAAAGCCACTGGCTCCGCCCCCCCAGTTCCCACATCACGAAGAACCTGCCAAACATCAAACGGAACGCCGCCCTGTTCCGCCACCCCCCCTTCCTAAGAGGCGGCAATTTCGCAGTGAAGAGGCAGCAGCAGATGGTGATAGCATGCTTGTTGTTGCCGCCCCTGCTGATTCTGAACCGACCACGCCACTGAGCACTTCATATAGCGATCCTTCCTACATACATCCGTTTGTTGAGGATATGGATAATATTCCAGACGAAGTCGTAGGTGAAGAGAAAGCAGCCAAGCCGAGCTCTGAGAAAGAATCCAGCTCTGTTTCTAAGGCTCCTCCTACCCTTATAACAACAGAGTACAGTCAATCAGCAACCTATGGCAAAGAAGGTTCTCCAGAAGAACCAGGTGATGATAATGACGATGATTATTCAGCGTGGATGGATAATACAGGCGCCGAGGATCTTGACCTACAGGAGAAGGAATAGTTCGGCGGGGGGATCATTGGCCTAGTATCATACATAACCCGGAGTTTTAATATCTTAAGGTGGTTCAGATTTGGTTTTGCATGGTTTAACTGGCAGTTCCGGATGGAACTCGGGGATTGGATAGGTACACTGGATCGAGTGTGATTTCCTGTAGAACGAGGGGCAAACTCAATTTTTCTTCCTGGCAAAGAGAAAAGATACACTATAAGCTTGCTTGGTGCATCCCACCGGGAATTGGTCTAAAACACTTGGTCTCAGTTATTTTCACTGTCCATATCCGCAAAACAGGGTGTCTCGGTTGGCAGGCTAGATTTGGTCTCAAAGTCCCGTCTTGGGCTATTAATTCGATGGGATGATTGAGACCCGCAAATGTGCTCACAAGGGGGTGCGTACCCCAGCAATCTGTTTGTCGATCTTCCAAGCATTTGCCTGTAAATGAATGCATGAACTGGATGAAATCAAGAAAGACTTGGAACGTTTGGTCACGGAGAATGTGTGTGTATATAAACACGATATCAGCCTCCTTTTAGCCTGAGGTGTGGGGGCGGCATAAAATGCATGCACGACCGTTTGAGTTTCCTGGAGGGAATAATAGGATCAAGATCTCTGTCACGGGGGATGAGAGACACTTTAGATGAGAGAGAAACTTGGTCTCTCGAAGGGGTGGT
This sequence comes from Cladorrhinum sp. PSN332, assembly GCA_033297175.1. Taxonomy (NCBI): domain Eukaryota; kingdom Fungi; phylum Ascomycota; class Sordariomycetes; order Sordariales; family Podosporaceae; genus Cladorrhinum; species Cladorrhinum sp. PSN332. Next base: position 424,303 of record MU858816.1, on the reverse strand, counting down.
GTGTTACCATAAATAGCATATCAGATAAAAATTGCACATTTCAGGCCAGTCAAGGTCTGCGTTGACGGACCAATCTCATGGAGGATCAGGGGTAAAAAGGGGCGAAATAAATAGAGCAGAGAGGGAGGACTATAATCCGGCTCCTTGAGCCGTTATATCCGCCTGACGACCAAGCGCGTGATAGATGACATGACCGAATAGGTACTTGACATATGTGTGCGTGTGATCCGTCTGCATCGAAGAAGCTCCTTCTGCCTCTTCGGGCCGGGTGGAAAAAACAAATACGAAGGATTCCTCAATAAAAAGTTGGTCGACTTTTAAATGCGACTGGCGCGGGTAAGAGGACATGCCCGCTCATCAAGGGAAAGGCAGTCGAATAAATCTTGGGGTTTGGTATATCTAGCAACTGCAAAGGACGGGAGCTATGGCATGATAGGTAGTTCCCGCTCGCTCGGGATGCCATGCCAATTGACGCCTGGGAAGGTTGAGATGGGATCGACACAGCTCCGCCAGCAAAGGATGAATGCTCCCGGCGGCAGTAATGCAGGAACTCGGTTCCGACAGATCAGATCTCACATCCAGACCTCACAGCCAAAACGGTTTATTGCCCGTGAATATGGATATCACAGAAGCGGCCCGAACACACGAAGTGATCAGCGGGACCTTCTTTGTTAGTCAACGGCGCCACTCATTATTCTCCGCACCGGTATATGCGAACTCCCGCAAAGGATATTAGCAGACGAGCCTTGTTTCCTGACTGTGGGATAAAAAAAGAAACCACCAGATTCACTCGGGCTTGGGTAACATCGGAGCGAAAACGGGGAAGCACGGTGATTAACAGACAATCAGTTCATCCAGAGAGCAATCATGATCCCGGAGGAGCTTGAGGTTTTCCCACGAGATGAAATTGTCACGATGACAAGACTTGAGAAGAGTGTAAAGAGGGCTTGCGAGGTGATCCCGGAGTACATATACTAAGCCTCTGATCCCGCTCGAAATGAGCAAAGGCTGCATCTATCTCACGCAACCATCCCTGAAGCCATATAAACCCCCTCCACCATGAAAATTACTTCCTCGCTCCTCGGGCTATCTAGCCTCTTTCTGTTTTCTCTGGTCCAGGCACAGGGCCCTGTGGCTTGCCCAACAGCAACCCGAACCATCCAAAACCGCGGCTGCCGTAACGAGTGTCCATTCACCGACTGTGCCTTCCAGACCACCATCCGCAACCCTTGTGGCTGTCCAGCATCCATCCCAACCGCCACGCTCATCGCGCCTTGCGAAGCCCCTTGCCCCTACCAGGGTTGCGACATCGAGTTTCGCACATCGGCTCTGGCCTGCCCGACCACTTCATCAAGCACCAGACGCTGGCCTCCTTGGATCTCCACCACTTCCACATCGACTTCGACTACTTTCCGCAGAACGACCAGCACGACAGTCAGGTCTACCACCAGACCTACCACAACACAAACGGCCGTCGTCACGAGCGTTGTGACGCTGCCGCCGCCGACCAGAACCACATCTACCCCTTGCCCAACTGTGACAAGAATCACAAGCCCAGCGGATTGCCCTCCGATCAGATGCCCGGTGCCTACGTGCCAGGTTCGAACAACGCTCGGGATTCCGTGCAACTGCGTCCCGAGGACGGTGCTTTGGGTTCAAGGATGCGCAACGGCGTGTCCCGAAGGGTGCTTGACAAGAACTGAGACGCTCAGCGCTGCCAATTGTTGATATTATGGAAGTGGATGGATATTATTACGTAGCTCTATTTCGCTGTAGTTTTGTTATCAAGCACATTTTTATTTTGGTGCAATTCGAGGACCTTGATGGCTACCTTGTGTGATTTGCCAGCTGCGGAACACACAAATCTGAGGTTTAATCCTTTGACGGCACATCCTCTGTTCTAGCGGCAGCGGGCGGTCAAGAGATGATCGGCGGTGTCCCCCGAAGACGACTGCGGTGTTCTCGATAAGAGTGGGGTTCACGTTCTAAATGCGACGCTTCTCCAACGCCCAGAATGCTCTCCCGAAGATGCCAAGCCGCCAGTCCCTGGCCAGAAGAGCGCCACAATCCCGTCGCAATGGCCGCTGATTGGGCATTATGTGCTGACAATGCCCCTGTGACATCATCCGCCAACGTTTATTGGAGGCCTTGTGGGGTGGATGATAGGTAGCCTCGAAAGCTCCCTACCATGCACACCGTGCTACCTTCCTGGACTGAGCTGTCGAGTCACCAGACCAATAATTGTTACGAATCCCATCTAGCTATCTTACGAAGCGGTGACTGTGCTCTCTTGCTTTTTTGTACCTCGTTCCTCGCGATATAACGACCGCCCTTCTATTGAACTGTTTTGTTGCCGTGTGTTTTGTCTATCTGCTTTGAACCGGATTTGCTTTTCTCATCATTGCGTTGCCCCGCCTTTTCCAGCATCCGCTCACCCACTTGCTTGCTTGCATTGCCAGAATGACTACCAGATACCGAGTTGAATATGCCCTCAAGACACACCGACGAGACCAATTTATCGGTTAGAATTACAAACCACCGCGCTCTCCGAGCCACCACTGACACCCACCACCAGAATGGATCAAAGGTCTCCTTGCCGTCCCCTTCGTCCTCTACTCTCAACCCCACGGCGTGTTCGATAATGCAGACCTAATCGGATCCTCCTCCTCCGAGTCCCTCACCTCAACCCGCGAAGAAGCCCACCGGCGCTACTCTGAGATCCTCCGCGACGTTGAGCTAATGATTGACGACCACATACTCCACCAAAACAACGCCGATAACCCATTCCCCTCCAAGCTCAAGCTTCTCGTCCCCTCAATCGGCCCCTTCTTTACTCGCCTGCCCCTCGAAGCGGCGTTCAAATTCCAAGACCGCAAGCGCTACATATCCTCCCGTCGCTTCGTCTCCCCCTCCTTCAACGATGTCCGGCTCATCCTCAACTCTGCCCAAATAATGGCAGTGACAACCTACGGCACCCTCCAGCTCGCCACCTTCGACGGTGACGTGACCCTCTACGACGATGGCCAGTCGCTAGAGCCAACGTCGCCTGTTATTCCCCGCCTCATCGACCTCCTCCACAAAAACGTCAAGATTGGCATCGTAACGGCGGCGGGGTACACCTCGGCAGACCGTTACTATGCGCGATTGCACGGCCTGCTGGACACCATCGCCAATGACCCGACCCTCTCGCCCGCGCAAAAGCATTCCCTCATAGTAATGGGCGGCGAAGCAAACTACTTGTTCGAGTTTGATTCATCCTCGCCCCACTTGCTCTCGCCCGTTCCGCGATCTCGATGGCTCACGCCCGAGATGATGTCGTGGGACGAACGGGACATCAAGCAGATTTTGGATGTCGCCGAGGACGCCTTGCGCGAGTGTATCAAGAGCATGAACCTGCCCGCCGAACTGATGCGCAAGGACCGGGCGGTGGGCATCATCCCCTCGCCTCCTCACGTTCGTATCCCGAGAGAATCGTTGGAGGAGACCGTTTTGCTTGTGCAAAAGATTCTGGAAATCAGCACGATGGCGGGTAGGCACAAGCGTGTGCCATTTTGCGCCTTCAATGGTGGAAACGACGTGTTTGTCGACATCGGAGACAAGAGCTGGGGCGTGACGGTTTGCCAGCGGTGGTTTGGTGCTTCGACCAAGGGGGGCATCATAAAGGGGGAGAATACGCTGCATGTCGGTGATCAGTTCTTGAGCGCCGGTGCCAATGATTTCAGGGCGAGGAGCGTGGGTACTACGGCGTGGATCGCGAGTCCTGCTGAGACGGTTGAGTTATTGGACGAGCTGGCTGAGCTAATGGGGAAGAAGCTGTCATAAAAAAAGAAAAAAGACGCATCATGCTGTTACGGCCATTTGCTCTCTGCTTTTGTGTTGCGCTTGACATGTTTATTATTGTTTCGCGGGCGCCATTTCTTTGCTGGAGGAATAACTTTGTGATATCAGTTGGCGAGGGCAGCCAGCATGTTTTTAGGCCAGCTTTGGATACCATCGTGTTGGGTTTATCTTTTATTTTTTATTTATTTTTACAGCCTTGGTTCAGCGTCTTTTTGTGTTTCTCTCCGGTCTTCATGGTCTTCATCGTTTTTCTCATTGATATCAATCTATCTATCCATATATCTATCCATCTATCTAGCTGCCATGATGTTCTGACCACCGCCGGGTCTACAGAATCCGATTGTTGGGTGTTTTCCCTTCCATGCTTGGTCTACATAGTTCAATCTTATGGTTGGGGGGGGGGGGAGCAATAAAAAAGTCGAGGTATGCTGTTCAGAGTATAAAAAAAAGAGAAAAAAAAAGAAAAAGGAAAAATAAGAAAAAGAAAAAAGGGTGGGGGGGGGGGTATATTTCGGGCAATGAGAACAGAAAACCATAAAAACAAAAAAAGGAAAAAGGAAAAAGAAAAAGAAAAAGAAAAAGAAAAAGAAAAAGAAAAAGAAAAAAAGAAAAACCACCATCCATTCCACGAACTCCCATTCTTGTCACCACCTGCTTGGTGTCAGAAGTAATAATAGCCAACCACACACATACGTGCACACACAAACACACACACACACACACACATGACAACCTGATAAGATGAATGATGTGAATGGCAATAATGCTAATGTGTGTTGTTGCTGTTGTATGCTAACCAGCCTTCTTCTCTTCATTCCTCAAAGGCCCGTTCCGTCAATGCAGCAGCCGCCGCCGTCCCATCCACCATTCTAAGATGTATGTAATATTCCTCAATGCTTTGCTTTGCCTTGCTTTGCCTTCATGCTAAACCCCTAACCTGACCCAATTTCCATGCATGTTTCTAATCTTTCATAGACGAACGACGTTCCAAAATCACAACCACAACAACGAGAAAAGGAAAAAAAAGAAAAAGAAAAAAAAAGTCAACCCAAGTAGTCTCTCTCCCTCTCTCTGTGTGTGTGTGTGAGTGAGACAAGGGGAAAGAAGAAGAAGGAAAATAAATAATTGACCTCATACAGGTATTAAAATACGTTCTTTTTGCTGTGCAAAGGGTTTCGGTAGAGTGAAAAATAAAAAATAAAAATAAAAAGGGGAATTTCCCGTCAAGGGAAGAATGGTATCATAAGTAAGTTCATTCCTTGCATGCATTTTGCACCCCACAACCATGACTAATTTTCGGTCCTCTTTTTTCGTTCTTCCTTCATTTGAACACACCAAACGGAGCTCCAAAGTTGCTGCTCTTCTTGATCTTGAGTGGAATCTCGAGTTCCTCTTCACCGCTCTTTGGGCTTCTGCTCCGCTCCCTTTCGGTGCTGGCGTCCGAGGCCTCGCTAGCCACATCTTGCTGCCCATGAGCGTCATATGATCTGGTCACGGACGTCTCTGAGGCGCCATCGAGCTTCGATAGACCCGAAGATACCTCGCTGGCGTCTTCAACGTGCTCGATATCCTTCAACACGGCAGGCAGCGAAGCCTCGCGGTCTTTTGAAACCTCCTCCAGCTTATCAGACAGCCTGCGGAAAAAGATCTCGTCGTGGGCTGGCATGTTCCTCACCATCAGAGGAAACCTCAGCGGGCGGTCTTCAGTTGTATCATAAAGAGCCTCAGAGCTGTCCTCAGTGTCTTGCTCGGGCGCTGGTTCGGCGGTGTAGTGCTGGGATTCAGCCTGACCAACGGGTCCATCTCCCTGTTGGAGAGTTGGCGTGCTTTCGCCGCTACTGCTCGTTGCAGTGGCCGCCCCTGATGATGCAACCGTAGTCAAAAGCGATAGCGAGTGACTGGGGGTGTGGCCGGCATGCATCGTCAGACGGGCCGACTCATGTGCCGCCAAGACTTGCATGGTCTGTTCCTTGGATGCGCGAGGAACCTTGGATTCGCACGAGGCATTTGGCGGGGAGGAAGACTTGGTGGACTCGTTGGATCCGTCGCAAGACGGAGTGTCGGTGAATGTCGACTTTTGAATGGTTGTTGCTTTGATCGGGATACCCTCCAGCTCGGGGTGTATCTCCTGGACATCAACAACTGGAATTGGGGTTGTATCGGGCTCCGAGGCTGCTGGTGAGAGCCCGGAACTTGGAATATTAGGGCCGATTGATATCCTTTCGGGGAGGGGCTCCAGAGGCTTTGGTAGAGTCTTAGCGGCCCGGCCATGCTGTGACAGTTGGGTTCGTATTTGCGGAAGAGAGGAATGATGCTTGATGGCCGGTCCAGGAGATCCGGTCGGCCGGTCGCTGTCCCGAACAGCTGACGCATTTTTTCGAGCGGTTGGTGCGTTTCCTTGTGATGATTGTGAGCTTCTCATGCTTTCTGGTGATGCATCCCACGCTCCTCCGCCGCGCAGACCCGTGGTGGTAGAAAATGAGACTTTTTGTGGTGACGTGACCTCCGGGCTTAATAGTTGCTGTCGAAGATGCTGAATTTCCTGCAACAAGAGCTCCCTCTCTGCGTCCCATTCGAGGCGCTCTTCCTCCATGAATGCCCGTTCCTCCTTGTAGACCTCCTCCGCTCGCTCCCGGTTTGCTTCCATGTATTTCCTCTCAGCCTCCCAGGCTTCTCTAATTCGACTGTTTTGTTGAATGAGACGACGCACCATCTGGGCGTGTGACGCCGCGCCGTGGGGATCCGTCGATGTTGATCTCTGATGGTTTGGAGAGAGAAGAGCCGGCGACATTGGCACGTTGAGGTTCCCGTTGATGGATCCGGTCACGGCCACGTCGTGCCGTGTGCGCCTTGCGTCATGAGTGTTGGGCGGAAGACTGCTGGACCGGTACTGGCCGTGTGAATACTGCTCGTGTGGGAGCAGGCGGGGTGAAATGAAGGATTGGGGTTGTGCAGCGGGACCTCGGACCCCGGGAGAAAGTGGTGAATAGACTTGACCCGTCGGATTCAACCTGATCTGATCAAAATACCCAGCAGAGGTCCCGCGGGGCAGGGTGAGGGGTGATATTATGGACGAGGAGGGCACATCGGAGTCGATGGCACCAGAAGGCCAGAAGGAGTCGGAGGGTAGCTTCGTCATGGTGGCCGTCATTTGGTCAGGATTCGCTGGGTTATCCAGGATGCCACAGTCACCTCAGTCGCGGTGGCTCTCCGGATATCTATATCTTGCTGATGTCATTCCCCAGCGTAGGGTGTTCGGATGGTTTTGTTGATTTGCGCCTCGGCTAGACTAACGGCAGTTTGGAAGTGTTCGGATGACGGGACGATCGTTGCTTGACTTTGTTGGCAGCGGCGCAGGCTTGGATGTGGCAGAAGTGGAGCGGGCCCGAGCATATGTGGGAAAAGGCTAATAAATGCACCTTGGGGTTGTTTTGCTGCTGATGCTGTTTGGATGAGGATGCGTGGTGTTCGTTTCTCTTGGCGATCGGTATCGACAAAAAAGCTGGGTTGGTTATTGTTGAGAGAGAGAGAGACGATGGAAATGTTGCGGCGCATGGAGTTTTGAAGAAGGGGAACACGGCCCAGCCCTGCCAGTTGGGATGCCGGGATGGCTCCCTTGGCGTACCTGAGGCCCTAGTCGGGTCCCAGTTGTGACGAAACATGCAACCAAAAAGGTGGGGCGGGCCAGCAGAAAAAGGACAGAAAGGGCACTGGCAACTCAATTGGGCCCAGTCAGCGGCATCTGCGGATCGATTTTCCTTCCATGGATCCAGCAAAGAAGCCGCCCGCCCACGCGAAACCACCGCTGGCAGCCACTGTGCAGCTACTTTGCAGCTCGTACTATGTTTCAATTGTTTCTCCAAATCTGTGACCGCCGCGTTGACTGTCGGGCCATCTGGCAGGGGCACGGGGTGTGTACGTGGTGTGTTTCTGTAGGGACCAGATCCCGCGTTGTCTGGCTGTCGTGGGCATTGAGTTTGGTTTGCAAAAACAGATCGGAAATAGCCGAAATTCAATTCATCGCGGGATGATGACTCTGAACCTTGCAGCAAAAATTGATGTGCTGGCACCACAACCGATGGCAGCGAGCCACAACTTTTGGTTGGAAAGCGTCCGGTTGGTACCAGCAGCGGGCAGCAGCGGGCAGCAGCAGCAAGGGTCCACCGCCTTCCAGCTCTTTGTTCCTGACAGCTGCAGCAGGGGATTGCGATTGGATGTCCGTCATGCAGTGTTTTCTTTACCCTGGACAGCATTATGAAGTCATCACCACTTTCTGTTTTCCATCTCGATCTCTCTTTCTCTCTCTCTCTCTCTCGTCTCACCATCTCAACACCCTACCCTACCCAAGCATCATCAACAACACCCAACCGACATATCGACACCCAACTGGTGTGACTGCGGGGGGAACGGCCCGCGGTGCCCCCCTCGATGAGATGATCCAGCCAATCAATTGACTCGAAGCATTCCACTTCTAACACATGATTGGCTGTAGGCCCAAAATCCATGCCGCGCATCACAAGGGGTCTTGATGCACCGTCTTGATGGTTTTTGTGGTCACGCGGCAAGATTGCGTTTTTTTCCCTCTCCCATCCCCCACATTTTCTCCAGACGGGACTTGATCGTAAATGAGGGGTGGGGGGGACCGGGGAATACGGGGAAACGGGGAAGAGGTTATGCGCAGAGTTGCATGCAACCGAGGGTGCCAACCTTTTTTCCCGTTGGATCCCGCTCAGGGTCCTGGACCCTTGATGCTCCTGTGGAAATCCCATCTTGGCAAGCCGGCGGTGGCGGCATCTAATTAGCATACTGACCAAGAGATCTGCTGCCCAGGTGCCAGCCAGTTGGTGAAATTGTTGATCGGCATGGCATGTGCTGCTTGGGGAGCAATGACAACAAAGACTAATAAAGGGGGCAAACGCAACATGTATTTCATGTATATGAAGATTGAAAGATTGATAATTATCTGTGGCCGAGGACGCGTCGTCTAAGCACTCGCGTTGGCGTTCGCCTGATGCTCTTCCACGTAGGAATCTTCTTTTCCTCATTTTCCCACCACTCTCTCAGCTTCTTCTCCCGGTACTCTTGGATCCTCTTCGCTTTCTCCTCCTCCGTTTCCTCCTTCCCCCAGATGACCTCGACGATAGTCTGCTTCCAGGTCTTTGGAATAGCTACCTTGATGGGCGTCTCTTCGTGGGGGTAAATCCTACTCCATGCCTTGTCACGGTCAACCCTCTCGTTCCATCGCGCATAGTATCGGCTCTCCGTGTCAGGTCCAGGCGTAGGCGGGCGCTCAGAGGGATCACGGTCACGACAGTCGGGACATTTGAGGTCACTGATAAGAAGATGGTCAGTAAGAGTTGAAAATAGTGACATATAGTCGAAGGGAGGGACAGCATACTACTCGTCGTACTCGTGCACGTTGACGTTGTTACATTTCATTCCTTGAAGAGAACGCTGGCACGCTGCAACTCGGATGAGGCGCATGTGGTCACATTGTTCGTACGTTCTCTGGAAGCCAATATAACATGTTAGGGTCCAAAGAAGTGGTGATGTGATATACAAAAAAGGGGGGTAAGGGCTGACCTCGTTGTAAAAGCACATCGTGATGACTGCACTGGGAGACTCAGGAAGGTAGGTACGAGTGAACTATGCTTGGGAAACAAATGTGGTAGAGGCGAGCGTGCTGTTGTCCAAATCTAGAGTGAACGGGGAGACGGGGGGGCAAAGTGCCTCTCTTTTATCTCCTTCTCGCCGCACCTGTTGCCAGAGTGGTGTTTCTCTCTGGCTTTTTTTTTCCTTTTTTGGAATTCTTGTTTCTTCTTTTCGAACCTCCTTCGCGAGCTTCACGGCACCGAGCAAACAGACAGAAGCGGTGATCATGGATGACCCTTTCGGTCCGTCTGCGTACTTTCCAAATCTCATACCGCGTCGCTGGCCACTCGGAATCACATCCTTCCCGCTCTGTCTTGAGTTTGCGATGATCTAGGCCAAAGCGGAGAGACTTTGTTTCACGCACTGATGGCAAAAAAGTTGACATATCACGAACGTTATCAGCTTCATGCTGCGACTGCCCAATAATCTGCTTTCTGTTTCACTTCCCATTAACCACACCCCAGTGGGGTTCAGGGCGAGGTGTGCGGGCGAATACGTGGGCGGCAAGCTCTCCGGGTCTCGAGTGCAACAACCGATGCCCGCTTCTGGACGATTGCATTTGGATGTCTCAAAACTTTGTATGCATGTGGGTGGTAAAAAAGCCTAAAGTATCCCATCTCTCCCTGTGCAGGTCAGCTCTGTTCGACGGGATGAGATCCCGTAGAATCCCAAAGGGGCAATGATCGTCGGCCTGCGAGGCTGGCTGATAACCTCATGCATCTGATCTATCATACAACGAACTGTTTCCCGTTCCCGAAAGCTCGCATGTGCTCAATGACCGCCAGCAGACCAAAAATCCCTTCTGTCCCGTGCTGACAAACAGTTCATCCCAATAATTGACTGTGTAGAGAGAACGCCATGTCTTGAAACCCCGCCTCTGAAGTCCGAAATCATGCATCCAACTTGAGTCTTTCCAGCATCTGGTCAATCTTAGCCAACAAAGTTTGATAATTGACGGCGTCGGCTGCAAACTCGTCCTCAACAACCTGTCCATTGAGCGCTCTGACCCCTTCCTCGCCATTCGCAACGGCAGGAGCGGCAACTCCCTCAACCTGCGCCGCATCAATCTCGCCTTCGTCATCAAGCATCTCTCCCAGGCCGTCACCCTCGAAGCGCAATCGGAATCGCTCAGAGAGGTAATACCTGATGTCATCCAAGAGCTCAATAGTGTCTGTCTCTTGGCGGGCTTTTAGTCTATCCGCGCTTTCCTGGATGAGGTCATGGAACTCGGGATCATCAATATATTCCTCTAGACGACTTGCCAGATATCTTGCAGCAAACTCTTCGAGGCGCTGCACCTTTAGGTCCCAAGCAGCGTGTAGAACGTCGTACACGTTGATAGGTTCCATTTCCGCCTCCTCTAGAGTGGCCCCATCGTCTGAAGAAGTAGTAGGTGTACCTGAAGCTTGGTGTTGATGTGTGCGATCAACGAGGACATTGGTATTGCCCGAACCCAATGTAGAAATTGTGACTGCGGCTTTGGTCTTGAGCCTTTCCAGCAGAAGCATGTCAGATGTGTACAGCAAATCAAGGGCGTGCTCTAGCGGGCAGACCGATTTCTCCGTGTAGAGGAAAGACAGAATGATTTCAAGGACTGGCGGAGTGCAGTCAATTTTGATAATGTGAAGGTATTCCGAGTCTTGTGCCTCGAGAAATTCGGATGAAAACATGGTTTCAAAATATGGGGCTCGGATGAGGAAAGCTTTGTGGGCTGGGTAGAGGACAGAACGGGGTGGGGGTTTCTGTGAGGTTGTCATGGCGCCATTTGTGGATGGCGAAGCTGGACCGATGGGGATGCCGTTCAGTGTTGTGCCGCTTGGGGAGGCGTCATCATCCGTACCCTCTTCCTCTTCTGGCAGCTCATCTGCTTGTAGCAGGCAATTGGCAAATATCGCATTGTGTCGTGGCCATTTCACTTGGCTGGCCTTGAGGGTATCGACCACTATCCGACGCTTAATCACCGTATCCCCAAAGAACGTCTCCACCTGGGCTTGCGCGCGGTTGACTTCATCCTGCTGACGCTGGCGCGCCAAACGGCGGTCATTGGAGAGGACGGCCTCCCAGAGATGCTCAATCTCAAGCTGTTTGCAAAGCCTGTCGATGCCCCTAAACACTTCTTCCTCGGTGACAGTACTGCGAGGGCCGACAAAATCTCGGGGAAGATCGCCGAGATACAAGTATCGGATAACAATCCTGAAGGCCTCAACTGGAATAGTATGAGAAAGCTTCCAGGTTGTTGTCTCTGGGGCTTCGGCAAATTTGCGCTTGAAATATGGCGACCTTGCAGAAATGATATATTTGTGCAAGTGAAAGTCCTCTCTTGCTGCTGAAAGAGTAATATCGGACGTTGGGGGTGTATCCCGGACCAACAATGAGGTAATGTGAGAGGACCACGGCTGGAGGGGGTCTGCTGCCTTGGAGTAGTCGTACGACAGAAGCAGATTCCGGATTTTATTATTGAGGGCGTTGTAGACGGCTCTCTCCCTCTCGAAAGAGTCAGGGTCGGCCAGAGCCCCTACCGTCTGTGTTAGTGATGAGTTCTCATGGCGTACTTGGAACTACGTATGCAAACACATTTACATACCGGATTCCAGAAGCAACTCAACCAATTCGTAATGTCCGCACAGTGAGGCCTTCAGATGGATGAGAATCCATGTTTTAATTTTACTGCATAGCTGCATGAGAACTTACAACGATCAAGGGCGTGTAGTCATAGGCATCCTTGCCATTGATGTTGACTCCAGCTGAGATCAGCTCCTGACAACGTTTCAGGTCACCCCGCCGACAGGCCATCAAGAAATCACCAAAGGTCTCGGACAAATCCAGAGGGTGTTCATTTCGTAAAACACCGCTGCGGATAAGCTGGTTGTCGTCTTTGAGCTTCGCCTCCAGCTCGAACTTTCGAAGGACCATGGCGTATTATTTATCTCTTGGTATTCAGAACAAGAAAATCAAGTATTCTAATTATTTGGGGCTTTTTTTTTTGGTTGATCCAGCTATTATTGAACGGTCTAACAAGAAGTGGCCAACTTGAGGACGGATAAGAGAATGCACGAGCCATGCAACCGATTGCGGCAATGGCGGAATTCAGGAGGAGTGATGTCGTTGACCCAGACGGGATGTCCGTGCACTTATCGATAGGGTTGAGAATTCTCCCGTTCCGGGCACCAAAACTGACCCCCCTGACCAAATTGTGGGGGGCATCAGCTTTTGCACATCCAAAATTGGGTCCGCTGCCTAGGCAACCGCTGGATCTGTTGACTCGGATCCAATGGGCAAGCACCACGCACACGGCGAGCATCCGACCACCGACTTGCTCCTTCTCCAACTTCGCATCGCGTCGCAACGGAAGAGCAACCAGATTTCCACCAAACCTGGGATTCTTACCAGGAGGACGGCTTTACTAACCCCCAACCCCCAGCATCAAAAGAGAACAACGCCGGCATTCATCGTCAGATTCTTTATGGAGCACTCCCAATTGACACTTCTGCGAGGCTGTCTGGGATTTGTCTAATTACTTTGATAACCATTCATCATGTCGGAAAGCGATAAATATGAGGTGCTGGAAAAGATCGGTAGGTCCAGACGCATCTTTCTCCCCCCAGCAATTGGATACTCGTCTGACGACAAGGTCAACAACAACAACAACAGGCCATGGCTCGTTTGGTATTATCCGGAGGGTGCGACGAAAGACCGACGGCATGGTGCTCTGCCGAAAGGAGATCAGTTACCTAAAGATGTCCCAGAAGGAACGCGAACAGCTGCACGCCGAATTCCAGATTCTCTCCACACTCCGCCACCCAAATATCGTTGGCTACTACCATCGCGAACACCTAAAGGCGTCTCAGGACCTACATCTGTATATGGAATACTGCGGAAACGGCGATCTCGGGCGGGTTATCCGCGGCTTGATTGAGAAGAACCAATATGCCGAGGAATCATTTGTCTGGAGCATTTTTTCTCAGCTCGTTACAGCACTTTATCGCTGTCACTATGGTGTCGATCCACCCGACGTCGGTAAGGCGGTGCTGGGCTTGGGTACCACAGCGAGGCCAAAGGCGCCGACTGGCGGCATGACCATTCTGCATCGCGATCTGAAGCCGGAGAACGTTTTTCTGGGTGAAGATAACTCGGTCAAGCTGGGCGATTTCGGTCTTTCCAAGGTTATGCAGTCACACGATTTTGCATCAACATACGTCGGCACCCCATTTTACATGTCGCCAGAGATTTGCGCCGCCGAGAAATACACCCTCAAGTCGGATATCTGGTCATTGGGGTGCATCATCTACGAGCTTTGCACCCGAGAGCCTCCATTCAATGCAAAGACCCACTTTCAATTGGTGCAGAAGATCAAGGAAGGCAAGATCGCCCCATTGCCGCCAATCTACTCGAACGAGCTCTTCCAGGTAATCAAAGACTGCCTGCGAGTCAACCCCGATAGGAGACCGGATACAGCAGCGTTGCTCAACCTGCCAGTGGTACGGCTAATGCGCAAGGAGAAAGAGGTTGTCGACTTCAGCAAGACGTTAAAGGCGAAGGAGGAGGCGCTCAACAGGCGCATCCGTGAGGTTGATCAGAAGCTTGCATTACTTGACCACGACAAGGTGGCAATACGACAAGAGATTGATGCTTCGCTCCGGAGGGAGTGGGAAGTCAAGGCGCGCCTTGAGATTGACCGGCTGGTGAACTTGGAGATTGAGCAGCTGAAGAAGAAATTTGAGGAGGAGGTGTCATTGCGTGTGGAGGCGCGTGTAGAGGCGCGGGTGGAGGCACGGCTCGAGATTGAGGTGCAGAATCACAAGAAGGCGATGGCACTCAAGGAGGAAGAACGGAACGAGTTGTCATCATCATGCAAATCCGACTATCAGCAGTCCTCAGTTGGCTGTGACAGCCCCGACGAAGAGTTTCCCTCAACTACCGATATTACAGAGCTCTCGGCCGACTCTCCCGATGCGCCGACGCATCCATTCAGGAAAAGTAACCATCGCACACCATTTGCCCGAGCGCAAACCATGTTCGCTGTTGCGCCTGCCGGCACGCCGATGGATGTAGAGATGGCATCTCCTTCACCCATCACAATCGCCTCCCTTTCCCTCTCGCCGCGCCGTAATGTGGGAAGCAAGGCTCCCAACCTGAACCCATCCAACATCTTTGCTGCGAACCAGATGGCTGGCAATGATGCTCGCTGGGACTCGCGGGACAACTACTCCCCACTCGGCTCTGACGGTGAGTCAGACGACGATGTTAATATCCCGTCGCCAACAAGGATGATCAAGTCGAGCAAGAATCCTTTTACTTCCAAGCAACGGCCGCAGCTCCACGCACAAAAGTCGATGCCAGTCCAGCGTCTGCAGTCCAAGCAGACATTTGTTGCACAGTCCAAGACTGCATCAAATCCCGATATGCAAGCCCTTCGTTCCGCCGGAAGCAATAACGCCTTACAAGACCGCAGCAACAGCCCGAGAAGTCGATTGAGTAAGATCCCGTCGGCGGCTAACCTGAACGGCAAGCCGGGCTCGGCCGACTCCTCATCGATAACCGCAACCGGCCTCAACCGCAAGCCGTCACTCACCAAGAAGGATGGCGGTGAGGCACGGCCCCAGCCTCCTTCTCTAAACAACCTCTCCGCTCCCGGGAAGAACAACATCCGTGGTCGCACCCTCGTCGAACTCCAGCAGGCTCGCGCTGGCGGTAGACCCCTCAGCGCCGTCATGAGCAGTGGTGAAGGAGGTCTCACGATCAATACGAACAATGTCAGCCCCGTCCGTCCGTTCAGAGAGCACGCTGCCGCCGCCAACCGTGGGTCAGAGCCCGCCGCTGTTTGGGATCCGGAGAGGGATGAGATGCCCAGTCCGTTCTTGATCAAGCGGAAGCAGATTGTTAGGGCTTGAGCTATTAGGACGTTTGTTACGGCGCCGGATGAAAAACACAGCAACGACATCATCATCATTATCATCATCAATTTGCACAACACCCATTGGAAACGCGAGATACCCAGATTGGTCTTTTTTGCTCAGACAGCATGCTTTGATTATGTGGTCGGAAATCCTCGGGTGAAAAGGAGCAGGCGGGGCAGGGAGGAGCATGGGCGTTAGCCGTCAGTCATTCGTTTGTGCGGGATATTTTTGACGCCAAAGATTTTTTTAGATTTTTTATTGTTTGAGTTCCTGAATGACCAACTCGAGGAGGGATGGCCGAAGGGCGAAGGCAAGGTGCCTGGTGGAAGCGGATAAGCAGTCCGGGTCACCACTGAGTTGACTGGGCAGAAGGTCAAGGGAGTGAAGGAAACATTCGCCAAATCACTGAGCCATACATTTTCTGTGCGATACAACAAAAACCATTCATCAGCGTCGGAGTTTTTCAGTCGTCTATTCCAACTCTCTTTTGTCAATCACGGAGTTTGTTGGTCTTTTGTCTGGGTTTCGGGAAGGGTGGAACAAACATATGAGGCGTTGTGAGATGGTAACGGGAGTGTGGAGGGTGATTTTTTTTCTCTGTTATTTTTCGTTCTGGAAATGGAGTTGTTTGTTTGGTTGGTGTGCTTGGTACAAAGGGATGGACAAGGGGGGGGAAGGGGATGCGTTGGCGAGGGATCAGGATGGGTGATAGGATGGATGGATATACAATCTGTTCTCTCAACTCTTTGTGTTCACAGTTACGTAACTTAATGAAGAAAACGTTTACGAAAAAAAAAAAGAAGACTGTTTTATTTTTCATCGAGGAATGGGGGGAGGTGCAGTTGTTTCCAAGTATAATGTTGAGATTGTTGGGGATGTAATTCCGTCTCGGGGTTAACTGTTGTGCTGAGTAGGTTGAAAAGCTGGGCGTTTATTGGTCTTTGGTTATTACTTGGGTGGGCGTATGGCATGTTCTGGTGTTGGTTTTTTAGCTTGCTGTTGTCCGGGGGGAAAGCTTGGGTCACACAACAAACTTTGGGGGGGTTGACTGGATGATTGTCTCGACAGCCTCGCCTTTAAGGTTCCAATCTCGATCAAGGTCCAATACGAACAGCCACAGGGGCTTTCTTCTCTTGGACGGCCAGGAAGAAAGACTGGGGCGTAAGCGCAGTTGGCACGGCAATCGCGAGAAAGGGGCTGATCGCCAGTTCTGTCTGATTGCAAACTTTTGTGTCGACTTATTCGGGTGCCCTGCCAGCTGTAGATCACCGATCGGGCTTTTTCTCACCTTATCAAAAGTGGGCTTTCGTATCGAGTCCATAGTTACGTATATATACGCATCTCTTTTGTCGATCTTTTGTGTATCAATTTACACAAAGAGAATGATGACATGTGATGTGGGCCTCTCGTAGTCTCATGATCGTCGTCATCATCATCATCATTATCATCATCAGTAGTGTGCATTGTTAATGGAAAGTTCTTTATTACTTTGACCCAGTCATGTACAGTGGTGGGATTTTGTTTTATATATATATATATATATATGTATATGCATACATAGAAAAAGGTTGGAACGAACCAAATGAAGGAGGAAACCGGGATGGTTAATATCGAGAGATCCAGACAAATCCCCCCCCCCCCCCAATTGAGGCCCAAGGGGAGCAAACAAACGGGGGGGAAAACTGCAACTGCAATTGCGTGGCAACCAACCTATGGTGTCCAATTCCCTTATCTAGGAGCAAATGGTAGAGAGCGGTATTGATCACACAAATGGAATTTCATGGATTTCATGCCGTGTACCCAAGCCGTCACTACTAGTTGGTAAGGCAAGACGTGCGCCTTTGCCAGTCAGTCAGTCACACAGCAGGCAAGGCAAGCAGGCAAGGCAAGCAGGCAAGCAAGCAAAGCAAAGCATTGGCAGAATTCTACACACAAATCAACTCCCACACATTTCCTACTAAATCTGGCAGCAGATGCTGCTGCTGCTGCTGCTGCTGCTGTGTACTGTGGTATCATGCATCCAACTCTTTTCCAGAGACTACCTACCAATGAGCGCTCAAGTGGATAAAAGGGGGGAGGGGACAAGACCCAACAGGCACAAAAGTTTGGATTGTGTGCTTTTTGTCACACGCTCGAAATCCCCCCCTCATCACTTCACTGAGGGAGCGTGATAGAGTCGGGAACATACATGCATACATACATACATACATACGTGCAACACTTATATACATGTATGCAGGCAGTTTCGACGACCCAGAGAAGAACAGAAAAAGGGACTCGATATGATGATCCCCACCCATCCTTCACAATTACCAGCGGTGGGCGGGCGGGAACGGCGTGCGGCGGGTATCGTCAAAAAAAGGAGCTCATATTCGCCAAGAAACTCAATGTTCAAAAGAAAAAAGAGAGAGACATGTATGAGGCCAATCCCGATCGATCCCTTCTTTCCATCCCGTTTCCGTCCTGCAATAATTATCCATGCCATGAAACTGTTTCCCCCCCCTCCCCTCTTTCTGCTGCGTTTCGTGGCGTTGCCCATGTGGTGCGTGCACGGCGATCTGCCGCTCTTTTTCTTAGCTGTCGGCTGTGTTTCTCTCTCTCTCTCTGTCTCTCTCTCTCTTTCAGAACTTGACATTGCAAACGATTATGTGACTACCATCTACTGGGCTAGGGCTCTATCTAATAGTAATGGAAGCGGTGGATACACAACCTGGTATTTATTTGGTGCTTTAGTAGGTGTGTGTTCTCCTTTTGATTTTTTTTAGCATTTTCTCGGGAAGAAAACGTCCATGGCAGGAGCGGAATGGAAAAAGGGCTCCCCCCCTCCCCCTCAACCGATGAGGAGCTTTTTACTGCGTCGAAAGGAGGGGAAAGGGATGGTTGTTTGTCTGTAAAAACAGGGTTTTGTGTGTTTTTTTTTGTTTGTTTTTTTGGGCCGCAGCAAGCCCGCGTGCGTGGCGTGCTTTGCTTCCAGTGGGCGAGCGAGCGAGTGAGTTATAAACTGTGGCTTGCTCCGTGGTGAAGAAAGCACTGTGTACAGCGGGAAAGGGACTCTCTCTTTTTCTTCATTACACAGCGAGGTGCATATACATACATAATGTGCAAGTGTTGGCCATGCATAAGATCTGTGTTAATGGCTGTAAAAAGTCGCCGGACGCCACCGGGGGATATGTTTTTGTTTGGGCTGAAGAAAGCAATGAGCATTTTCCTCGTCATGCCGCGTACATCGGATAATCCGCATCATGGTGCGGACGTCGTTGTTTGTGGGGGATGAAGAGAACGCCCCTCCCCCCCCCGGTCCCCCCGGTTGCCCAGGGTGCCAGGCGCTCTCGCCCCAGGCCAAACCGTTTTGGACACTGGGGGGCAGATAATCGAACGATCTCTGCTTTTCTTTTTGCGCTAGCCAACGGCAGAAACCTGGAAAAAGATCAGCCACAACAATCTTCAACTCTCGCACCCGCCAGCCACCTGCCTGGACGGATGTCGGGAGGGTGGAGTCCTCGAGGGATCTGCTTCCCCTGTCAGGGGTGACTGATTGGGGGAGGATTGGGGTCGTGTCGTTCCGCGGCTGCAGGAGGAGCGACGAAAAGGGAGAGAAAAAAGCAAAAAAAAAAAAAGCAAATGCAATAAAATAAAGTGAGACATTTGTTGTAACGGTCTGGGAAACGGGGGCCCTTTTTCTGGCCAATGAGCATCAAGATGATCCTTGGACAAAAGCATCAACGAAACAACGTCGGTCGGTTGTCAAATAATGGTCATTTCTTTCTACAAGTGCTGGCGTGGGAGAACCACCGCGGTGTTGGATTTGACCTGTGCAAAATCCAAGACAAAAACCCTGGTAATACGCACAAGTCATTTCCAACACCGCGCGTGAGAACCAAAGAGTCAATGCTGGAAGTATCGGGACATTTGAAAGATGAAACCCTACGTGATGGCCCTCATGGGGGTCACTGACAGTCAAGTGCCGGTGCGATCCCGCATGCTGGAAATGCTGGGTTGCATCAGCCTACCGCGCTTCTTGGTTGATCCGGTGTCTGGTAAACTCTTTCTCGTCTACACAGCATGCATCCCGTCGAATCTCGGGGCAATAATGGGAGAAAAAAGATGCCACACTTCCGACTTCGGGATCATGTTTTTTTTTTTTCTTTTCTGGTTCGCTGATCTGGTCTAGACCGACCCCTCTCCTTACCCTCAAATTTATGGCGCAGATGGACCTGCTCACTCGGCACGAGCGGATGGAAGAAGAGCATCGAGCACAACGTGTCATCCCGCCATGCTCAAAGGCTCAGAGAGTGGCTGATAGCCCCCCCGTATTGTCTGGCTCTCTCCATCACCGCTCTGAAGCCTTGAAGCTTTGGTACGGATCACTTTCCGGCCCGGCTGTGTGAGCGGATCGGCCGTCGTCGTCAGCACTCAACTGTCCAACCTGTCACCTGCAGCAAAAAGCGAGCATGCCTGGGGGACCAGGGTTCTCTTTGGAGAGTGCTAGGGTCCCAATACCCGACCCCCCGGCCTGTCAAACCTCTCCAATACCGTACTCGACCCTCAAGGTCGGTGGTGAATGGGGCTGCTGCACCGAGTGACGGAGTTTGCTGCCACTCGACGGAAACGAGGAATGTTCTCGATACCAAGGGACGAGATAGCCTTCGCTGAGTGGCCAGCCGCGCGAACCTGCAAGTCTGCGGGTATTGGTGTGTTTGCTCGCAGGGATGGACGACGGGCCAGATGATCTCTGGAATGTCTAGCGAGGCAGCACACGGCAGGTCATGACGCCTGCTGTGTGGGTTATTGTGGGTGGTCAGCGAGTAGGTGGTAGGATTCCGGACAATGACACCCTTTCGTCGCCACTGGCAGGGACTGCGGGATTTGCTGCTAGATCACCTGAAAGGCCAGACTTGACTGCTCGTGTCATACGACAGCGTGATAGACAAACTTCTCGCCTTTGATGTCGGCTTCCAACAGACCCGTGTTCCACGATAATTATGTGCTCCTTCTGAACCTTAGCCCGCAAGATGAGAAGCTGGCACGGCTTTGTATGATTGAGGCATGTGTGGTGGCGGGCGATGAAGGTGCAATGTCTGCAAGATGAAAGACGCTCAAGACCTGGCCCGCCAGCCAGATACGAACTCGCTCCTGTCCAATTGAACGATGAGCAAACTTGACTTGTGGGAAGTCGGGTACGATATGCCAGGCGCCGAAACTCTATGGCCTGGCTTTCATGGCGGCAAACCGGCACTGTCCAAATCCCCGGTTCGAAGACGTAACCCCTGTACGCCGCCGATTTGATTTCATCTGGCGCGATGGCAAGCTGGCGTCCTGACCTTGAGATGGGCTCTCGAAACAAGATTGATGGGCGGAGGAGAAGATACCCACGCGAGGGTCCTGAAGGGACTCCTCTCTGGCTGCCAAGACACCAGAGAAAGATACATCGTGCTGTACCGTACACAGTACCTGCCTCCCTGACGATGAGCGGCATGGTTAGATAATGTGCTTTCCTCAACGAGCTTCCTCTTTGGGCTTCGTGATGGCGCAGGAGCTCGGCCTGTGGCGCTGATAGAAAGCTCCCAGAGTCACAATATCGAAGCGACAAGATACTAACCAGCAATAACAAGGCTGATATAGGACCAGGGACAGCACCGTCGACAGCCAGACCAACACGCTTTTGATCTTTCTTTCAACGGGCGCGCTAACGGATTTGCTTCCCTTTCGTCCTGTTCTAGCGCTTGGCCAGCTGCGAACCAGCTTCAACGGGGCCTAGCCAAGCCGCGAAAGCACCCCAAAGGTTACTAAAGCATCATGAAAAGCGGATGCCAAGAGCGAACGTTCCGTGGGAGAGAGTCGCTTTCTTGCCCCTGAGAGTCTGGCCGGGCAAAATCTCCGAATGGAAGAAACGATGAGGGTGATGGGGATTTATCAGAGATGACGCAGTTGGGGAAGAAGGGTGGGAGTGTTTGAATGCCGAGATGAAGTGTAGATGTATCTTGCTTCAGATCGAGCACCCCGTCATCTTCTTCACTCCATTGAGCATTGGGTCGCTGTCCGTCCAACCCATATACACTACGCAAAAAAAAAAAAAAAAAAAAAAGACACTGCTACACCAGGATGTCGGTCAAGGATCCCGTATTCCGTGACAGACTCGCAATTGTCTGCCAGACCTCCCTGGCAGACAACAATCACCCCATTTCGGTTCTTTCTGAAGAGATTTGCTCTAATCATCAAGGGCAGGCTCAAAATTAAACAGCCCATAAGCAAAAGACAATATTGAAAACTTGTCATCAGGGTCAAGAGCGGTTCCTCGCACCCGGCTCATTCCAGAGGAGGAAGCTCTCAAAAGTTGGCGTAATTAATTGGTCAAAGTTTGGTACTTCAGATCGATAATAACACCCTACACTCAGATGCCGGTCGGCGGGTTCACACCAAACTGGATCGGGTAGCAATTTGGGCTGAAAGCTGGAGAACAGGTAAAATCCTGCAAAGAGTGGGGAGAGGGAGAAACGTTGCAACTGTTCCATGAGCTCGGGGCAGCCTGGGACCCATGCTGATCGACATGGAGCCCGGAGATCACAGGATCCAAAGCTGAACAGCCTTCAAACTTGATAATAATTTGCTGCGTAATACGTCCGGTTGCCGGTTCAGGAACACGACGTCGAAATCTGCCATTTCCTCTCATCCAACAAAGGCATAAATTATCGGAGCGCCCGAGGAGTCGGCAATGACCATGAACGCCGAATAGTTCTTGAGGCGTGAGTGCATGAATTGACAATATTTCCACCCCACATGGTTGCAAAATATAATCATGCCGCGCAAGGGAAGACAGGTCCATGGTGATGGCTGTCACAGACTACTAGAACAGACAAACAAGATTGAAACAACGCTTCCCTCGGCAGATCGCTGCGCTGATCGACAGAGCACCTCAACTCTATTCCCTCTTCTAGCGGCTCGCCGAGCTTTTACCTGCTTGATGATGCATTGAGAGAGGGGTGGGCCAGGGGTTGCCGTAGTATAGACTGTCGCTCTTTGAGGCCCAATTGGGGCTTTTGCCTGTTATCATCCACCAACTCAACAAATGGGAACTTTGAAGGTGATTGAAATTGACAGTTAGCTTTGGGTGACATTTGTTTACCAAATCGTCCACCGAGAGTGACAAGGCTGAATGCTGCTGCATGGCAGGATCTTGCGATACGGTAGTGCTGGATGGCAGCATAGAAAAGCTCGGACCATTCATGCAGTGGCCGCTTGGCCCTGGAACAGAGGCTGACCGCCATATTGAGCGCCTGACCTTTGGCATTTTCATGGTAGGATTCCAGAAGCGTGCCATGGAGCCATTCCATCTGTCTGTGTTGGATTCCGCGCCGGATAAGTTTGAAGAGATTTGCGGTGAGATGACAGCAAGAAAGGATCCCCTTGTCACTTGCTCGCGGGCTGGCGGAAGGATCAAAAGGAAACACGGTTGAGGCTGCCCTGGCGATTCACTGCTGAAGAAGCGGGAGTGCCAATGTTGTATCGCTCCAGAAGTGTGGTCGAGACTATCCGGAGAGAGAAAGCTCGTCCGGCTTGTCTTCCATGACGAATTTCTGACTGGTTGCAGAAATGTCCCAAAAAGGAAGCTGGTTAATGCCATGACATTGACATGCGAAGTTGTAGCGTGGCATATTCCCCGAGCCAGAAACGTCGAAAACGCTCGTCGATCATTGACCTTTCCCGAAAAGGTACCAATGCCTTTTGTTGCTCTAAGCGAGGGACACTAACGTAGCGCCACGTCGATCGCCCGTAGGTCGGATAATATCCGCTTGGGAAACCGGTATTGCTTGCAGGGGAAGCTCTCTGGTTCGCGTGTGACGTCGGGGGTCCATCTGGCTGGGGCACAACCCAAGACACCCAAAGGAACGTGCCGTGTGACGCTGGCGGGGGGAAGATTGTGGCGAGCGTGGGATATATCAGCCATCATATAGGCGGGCAATCAAAGAGTGTCCGAAGTACCACCGCTTCTCACCACACAGGAGCAGCAAAATCTAGGCCACAACCACAAAACGACATCAGCGGGCGGGAGGATTATATCAATATCCGTAGTATAGCGGCTGTGACATGAGGGCGATGGAACAGCGACGGCAAGCCTGTAGACTGATAATATGGGCCTGGCTGCCATAATTGGAAGTTGAAGATCGAATCCGTCAATGGCGCGGAGCTGTGATCCAGGCAATCTCAAGCAACCCCAGACAATCCTAGTGTACGCTACGTATTCCGTAGGCCATTCCAAGCATCGCCAGGGATGCGCGTGAAAGATGTTCTCAATAGATCTGTTAAGATCCTGGTGTGGCGTGAGATTTGCAGGCGTTGGAGAAACCTGGGGCTATTTTTGAAAGTACTCATCAAGACCTGTATTTTCCAATCCAGTGAGTGCGTGCACACACCTATGATATAATCGTGTTGGTTGCGTCTTGCCTTGTCTGTTTGCTTGGGAATTTCCTCTCTCGGCGCGCGAGCGGCGGTCCAATGCCAGTGGTGTAACCAAAGGCAAGACGATTGGCGAAAAAGCGAGAAGTTGCAGGTATTCAGGGCCAGCGTCAAGCCACTTTGCAGCTATTGGATCAAAATCAAGCCACAAGGTCTGGGCCGGAAAGACCGGGAAAAGCCTAAACTTCTCTGCATGAGACGAGATGGGGAGACAAGATTCTGTGCCGCAAGTTGCAACAGAGTTGGCTGAAAGAATCGGCCTGGAACTCGGTTGCCATAGACGAAGAGGGTGCAAACGGCCACCAAAGTTTAGCGGGTGTTGAGTGTATTTAACGGCCGTTTGCGGGGCCCCTTGCCCGAGGTGGGTGGCCGGCCGGGGCGGATATCGGCTCCGCACCCGTTCCGCCTCACCACATCGCCGGCCTCGTACCCGGCGGCGTAAATGGGATCTTGCGATGACAAGATGCACGATGCACGGTGCACGATGCTTTAAATGCAAGAAGGGGTCATCCGGGTCTGTCAAATTTTGACAACTTGGCATTTTCTTCTCAAAGTCACTGATATGGTGTGTGTATGGTGTGTGTGTCCCATGCCTCCTCGGGCTCCTGCAATAGGTGGGAGCAGCGGCTTCCCAAACTGTCCAGAAACGTCAAAACTCAAATTGAACCAAGCTTCACGAATTGATCACCGGACTCAAATTGAGTTTCTGGCCAGATTCAGTAGGCTTCTAAATTCCTCTGCCTTCCACCGTGGTCCAGTTCGCATGTCGCTCCTGCCTTAGGTAGCAACCTGGAAGTTACCAACACCCAGAATGGATGCCGAGACGCCCAAGCTCTACCACCATCGCACCAAGGTGTTTGAGACCGCCGGAAAGATCTGTGTCCGGTTCTCCCTGCCCGGTGCTCGAAACACGCTTTGCCTACTTTGGATCAACTCTCGACTGACGCCAACTTACGGAAGACTTACAAACATTGAGATCCAACGACAGCGACACGCCAAAACAAGACCAAAGCGCTGTTCCAGTTGTCCCAGGGAACTGGTTGCAGCCTCGTCACATACGAGGCCTACATACATGTAGAGTATTATCTTACTGGCGGGAAACTGCAGACACCGAGCAGTAGAGAGTCAAAACAATCGCGTTGGGTAGTTTTCATCAAGATTGATCGCTTTGGCGAAAAGGGCTGTCAGCGAGGAGTTCGTCCCATTGGAATTCCTTGGTCGCTTCGCGGTCAACCTGCATGCGTGGCACAGATGTGGCACATCTCGGCCATTACTTGCTGTGCATCTTGTCCCATATCGCTGATTCCGGCCATCCCCAGAGACCAAAAGCGTACCAGTCAACCTAAGGTGTTCCCAATAAGGGCACCGAGCGGCGGGTACAGCGAGTACCGGATTTCGAGAAAAAGGATCTCTTTAGTGCTACACCCCTGCTGCATGCCAGACACAGGTCCAGACAGGCTGCTCTCTATCCGTCCTCTTCCCCGTCAACATCAACACTCGCTTGCGTCTGTGATCAAGGACCCCTGAACCCCGTTGCTAATCCAGGCACGCCCCGGACAAGCTGCCATGGCGTGCTGTCAATGCCGATTACAGATCACATCTCGAGATTAGCCTTTGTTTCTGAAAATCTCCCCGGCCAAGTTCATAGAAACATTTGGAGGCACGGAACACACTGTTGCTCGTTCAAGGGCCACCAAGCCGTTCATGTCACCGTCAGGTCAACACAAGCTATGGACGTGTTCCCACCAAGCTTACTTCCTCCTCACAGGAGAATGGCAAACTACCACTATCAAGCCGCTGCGGGAGGGCCACGGTAGCTACCAAGCGATCGTAACGCTCAGTAGCATCCAGAGACAGCAAGACAAAGTCGAGTACCGTGATTCCCAGATTTGCAACACCTTCAGCACTCCCAAAGCGATCGCCTCGCTGGGGCCACATGGTTACTGATGATGGCTGCCGAGGTGTTCAAAACGTCCGGTTCTTGGAAAAGGCCCCTGCGCACTCTTTCAGCCATTCCAAATCAGAGTCTGGACTCTGGACTTCACTGAGCTCGACAGATGAGCAGCTCGACAAAGACTGCATAGCATGAGATCGTTGCTTCTCCATGTAGCACATCCGGAACGCTTGACAGCACAGCGGGTGGTCCGGGGATATGATCGCCAGCAAGCTGGTCCAGGAGATCGGTAGAGTTCTCGAACGACAAAGGCGATGCACAGAGCTAAGCGGCAATCATCATAAAAAGCATCTGTTTCGAGATGGTCATCGACTAGGCGGTAAGGCGAACGGCATAAGATCACCTAAAGAATCCGGTCGCAGCACAAAATCAGGCACAAGAAATCCGGAGTCGTTACTCGTCTCAAATTTGTGTGTCTGGGCTCAGGGGCCCCTCTCCCAAACGCCCAAGCGTTCATGACAGACCGGGGTGCTTCGGTACGTACCTTGACGTTTCTGCAGCCAAGCCTTGGGCCCGGGTGCATCTCCTCTTCCAGACAGGTCGCCCGTGAAATTCTGCAGTGTTGCACGAGCCCAGCCAAATGGCAACTTTGGAGGAGAAAAAGAGAACAAGTCGTCTGCCCTTTCTAGTTAGCCTATTAATTTGTTCTTTTTGCTCTTTTGGGTTCCAATGACACCCTCCCCCAAGTGGTTTGTCGGGTCCCCCTCTCTGCGTTGACTTCAATACACGATTTGGGACCAAAAGACGCTCACTCGTACACAACAGCAGCATGAACCTGAGCTGGTCAACGGCCAGCATTTTGTGCATGAGTCTCAGACGTTTTGGACTCGGTAGATCAATGGCAATCATATCAGTCTGGGCCCCATCTGGGGACCCTCGTTTGGCCCCGCTGGATGGAGTGCTGTGTGAATGCTTCACTCGCTCCCGGCTCAGGACTCGGTGTGTGTGGGATGGATGACGGATGGGAGCAGGAGCAGGAGCACCGACCACCGGCTCATGTTTACAAAGAGTACCGTGTACCAGATGATGGGCTCAAGCAGACGGGGCCGTCTAGAACCAAGCATCAAATCAGGGTGCGCCCCCTTCGATGCACCCGGAGTCGGAGCCCCATATAACAAGGGGGCGTTAAGACTGTGCCGGCCGACGCACGGGGTACATACTGTACAAGGTACTTCACCATATACATGGGTACCTGACATGGTCCTGAGATGGGGCCGGCGACGATGGAGACCCCTCTGATCATCATCGGTCCCCAGGCCTTGATCCCTGGCCTGGCACAGCACCCATGGCCCGCCAGTAAGACCCACACACAATTTGTGACAACACCTACTGGCCGCCTTGGTCCGGGGATCATCTTGTGGATGCTTGTGGGTTTACGCTTGATCATTCACGCACATCTCCATGGATGTACCTTCGGGAGATCTGACGGTACAAAACACCCTGTGCCCTTCCCCATCCCGACGTCAACAAGCTTCTTGTGATGCATACTTAAGCTGGCCCACCCCCATCCCACACCCGGAATAACCAACTCTTGAAATCTTGAATCGACATATCAGTTTCTCTCTATCGACAGGAAAGGCAAAATATCTATATCCAGCTGGCACTCGATACAACACAACACATACTTCGTCACTCAGCAGTATTCCCAATCTCTCGAACAGAGCATATTGCGGTGCGCTCCTTCCAGAGAACCCACACCCACGCAAACACAAGCACACGCCCTTTGTCCCCCACCGGCAAACAGGGCGGTTGATCCATCCATCGGACAGGGAAAAATGGCAACCACGATGGTCTCAACGCATTACGCACCTCATAGCGTGCACTATGGCTACGCTCCTCCACCTTCACCACCAATGGACGACTCGTCGAGGTGTTCGTTGCCGTCCATCTCGAACCTCCTCGGACTCGCAGACCAAGGGTCTCCCACTTGCGAGACCTCTCCCCAGAACCGGGCGGAGCAACAACAATGTATGGACTTTGGCGGCATGGACACATGGCATCCCGTGCTAACAACCCCGTCAGCTCAAACATGCAAACCCGACACCAGGCCTGGCTCATCTCACTTTGGCAATCCGGCGTTGCTGAGGACGGCACTCCCGCCGAGCCCTCCCATGACTTCGGAGACGTCGTTTGAAGGTTACAACTCGCCACCAACGAGATCTGTCAGCCAGATCTCCAACGGACAGGCAAGCCAGTACTTTTTCGAGACGGCGCCGCCGCTGGGTCAAATGGATGCCAGCGCTTCACAGATTCCTGCTCCTGTCCCAAGAGTGTCGGTCCAGCCTCCTACATATCAGCCTCAGTTTGCCGGCCCATCATATCTCAGCCAGCCAGCCATGCCTGCATACTATCCTCCAAGCATCCAGGCCGCCGCCCCAGCGCCGCCGCCAATGTCGAGCCTCTACTTCCAGCGGCCACTCCCTCAGGTAAGCTTCTCGTATGACGATTCAGGTGCAGAATGGGCGATGCTGACTAGGTTTGCATTAGACATTCCCTCCGCCCATGTCGCTAACTCTTGCCCCTGTGGGTGGCGGCAACCCTTGGCAACACCATCACTACATTGCCACGCCTTCAACGCAATCCTATCCTCAGAGCCAAGATCGGTACATTTGCCAAACGTGCAACAAGGCCTTCTCGCGCCCCAGCTCCCTCCGCATTCACTGCCACTCTCATACAGGCGAGAAGCCCTTTAAGTGCCCAGTAGCAGGCTGTGGCAAGGCCTTCAGCGTTCGAAGCAACATGAAACGTCACGAACGCGGCTGCCATAACTATGACAGCAGCAGCAGCAGCGCCAGCACCAGCAGCAACAACAGCAATGCCGTCAGGTCTTGAATTTGAGCTTGGATGCAGCGGGTCTGTCCAGCGCTGGTTACACTAATTTTTACAGTACATTTGGTGTCAATAACCGCACCATTTCAACCAAAAAACCAGCAATCCCGAACCCTGGCGGTACAGGATACACCACAATCACAACCACGACGAAAACTACTGGTATTTTTTAGTCTTTAATCACTTTCCATTCCGGCTGGATTAATTATTTTTTCTGGCGGAATATTTCTTATTATCACCTCGAGGATGAGCCATGATCATATCAAGAACGCACGACTAGGCGCATGGGAAAGGAGCGGGTTCGGGTTTCGGTTGTCTTTTTTTTTTTTTTTTTTTTTTTTTTGGGCGGGTTGGCTGGCGGCGCAACTCGCTCTGGGTTTTACAAAGAAAAAATTATTTTTCTCCTTTTTGGGTCTTGCTCCACAACATTTATTCTGGCACAGGTTAAGGGGGGACACATGGAACAATACGCAGGCAACTTGGGATTCTCCCGTGTGTTGTGGCGGAGGCGTCAGGCGGCGAATGGGGGGTTCACGGGAATCAAATTGGGTCTTTTGCTCGGCATTTACACGGGACTTTTTCTTCTAGTGTGGTCTTTCTTTCTCATGAGCGAACCGACTACGTATGATTATTATTCCACCCTACCGTCTGTTACTGTTCATTTCTTTTATACTCGGCAAAAAGCTGGACATGGCAGAACATCAATGTATATAGATCCTGGGGTTTTCTGTCTCTACGATGGGGTAGGGGTACTACTGGCTTTGGGGGAAAAGATAACAATCAATTAAAAAATCTGGTCGAATGACACAATCCATGGTGTTTGGTCCTGCTGTGTCTCGTGGCAACTGTTTCGGAATCTCTCCGAATTTTTTGTGGTCGGTCGTACAGTATTACATTGACAATTGATACTTTGACACAGGGCGGGCAGTCTCAAAACATTGATTGACACGATGAACATTTGCTTGCAGCAAAACTAGTCCTCCCCTGTGGCGGGATGCTGACGTCCCCCCCTTTTCGAAAAGATGATCGCTTCCTCCGGGAGAAACATTCAGACCCAAAAAATGAAAAAGCGATTACGAATTGCCGGACCCCTGCTCTGAGGGATCTACCATAATGTTTGCTGTCCCATTCATCCGTCCCCCCCCCCCCCCCCCCACAACCGTTTGGTGCCGGGGTGAAAGGGGCAACCGTTGGGAAGGAAGATCTACAAACTGCAAAATTTACCGGGGGTGTTCCCTCGAGGAACGGAAGCTCAAGGAACGTCATGACTTGTAAGTGTATGAGCAGATCCTTTTTTTCCCCTCCTATTCATGGATCCCTGTGTGGTGATTTGCATTACCCGATCCCACTATGGAAAAGACAAAAGACGCCTCTTTTTTTTTTTCGCAAAATATCAATTATTATCTTTTTTTTTTATAATTCTGTCCATGTTCACTGGCAAGTTGAAATTCTTTTTTTCTGTCGTCATAATAATAATAATGAATGAATTATCGTAAAGTAGCTTACTCTTTTTGCTGACCGGTTGTGGTCTTGTCTGGTCTGGCCGAGGTACTACTGGTCGTGGATTTTCAGAACCCGAAACACTTCCAGTGTGAAAGCAGCCCCCCCCCCCCGGCCGAGAGCGCACAGGGATCATCGCGGATGAGGAGGCTAACTTAGCACAAAGTACCTAGTGAAGAAGAACGAAGAAGAAAAAAAAACCTGGCAAACAAGAATGTGGAGTGATTTTTCTTGGTGGGTTTTTTCGTCATGATGGGATGACTGATGGAGAGAGTGAGAGAAGAGACACAAAAGAACAGCCAAGTGAAGAAGCCGAGTCATGAGGGGAAACGAAAGCAGAGATTGAGGTGGCCACGAATGGTGTCCATCCATCCGTCCCTCTTTCCTCCCTTCCTTCCTTCCTCCCTTCCTGCCTTCCTCTCTCCTTCCTTCGGTTCAGGTACGTGATACGTAGTCCCCTCCACAGTGACGACACAGAACCACTATCAACCGGCTTTGAAGAAAATCAAAATTACAAATGATCTGCATTGCCGTTGCCAGAATGGCATCTCATGTCCGAGTGCGAGCAAGAAGGAGTCTTGCTAAACATCCCTTGCCTTTTGGGGATTCGTTCTAGCGTGCTTCTGGTGTGCGTTAGCCTCGCTAAACACGTGTAGCGCGGGTTTCTTTTCCTGCTTTTTTCTCTTCCTGTTCGGCGAGTCTGTGTGTTGTCTGTGCTCGTCACAAATCACACTTCTTTTTGATGTCGATCGGCAAGCAGCCTCGTGGGAGGAGTGTGGCCTCTTCGCTATCTTCTCGCATTGGATGCTGATGTCATGTGCATCTCGTCGGACCGGTTCTTCGAGAGAGGGAGATGCAAAACCGATGTAACCTGCAATCCCGACGAATCACAATTCGTGCCTGCGGCAGAAAAGGGAAACCATCTCGTCCATACTCCTGCACAGTATCCGTCTTCGACTCTTCAACACAGGGGCCCAAAATCTGATAGCTCAGATTGCTTTTAAATCGTCAGGCAATTGGCGCTGACGACTTCCTGTTGGCTGGCAATAGCGGAATGGCCCAGCAAACCCTGGGAGTTGGAACTTAGCATGACTGCAGATACCTACCCGCAATCCCGTCTGCTGTCCCCCCGTCCCGCCATCCCAAGTGCCACTACCCGCTTCCGTTGCACACTGTATTATTATTTTTTGCTCAATTGAGACATCCCAATTCCCAGCGCCACGGTGCTGTGTTGCGTATCACGGCGTATCAATTAAGATCGCCACGGACACAATCTGTTTGACAACGGTAACATTGGTGCACGAGGGCGTGGGAAGGGAAACGCAAAGAGAAACATTGTTTCCCCGCTTCTTCTCAACAAGTTCGGATGACTGGAGCAAGGGCTAGCGACGACGCAGGGATCTTGAAGCTTTGGACCAGTTTTCAGCACGGGTGCGTCTGCTGCTGTGAACAACTCACACTCACACACACATACATGTACAGCGCCACCTCACCTGCGGAAGCTCCCCTCTTACAAAGACTGCATCGCCAAAATCCCCCGACTCCGAGTCCGATATCGCGTGCCATGTCGTCGGTTAGTTCACTGAACCGAATTCTCTGGAAATGCGCTTTTCACGAGAGTGCGAATCCACCATGCCAAGAAGACAAGCTCGGGGACTTTTGTTGATCACCCCCCATTCTCCATGATCCATCAGCCCATTTTTTTTTTTTTTTTTTTTTTTAGTAGAATTCCATTATCCCTCACCGCCGGCAATAGCCATGAAGACCCTGAAAAGCGATTGCGAGCCTGCCCGGCTTTCTCCTCCAAGACTCCACACCCCACTAACACACTATACTAGTAGTGTACGTATATACTGGTTAGACACGATCAGGGCAAGCTTCCCCAGGAACATCATCAGATGATCATTGTCAATCGCGGCATTGGGCTGAAACGCTGGTTCTCTGCGTGGCGCCGAGGGTGCGGAGAGAGATCACGACGCTAGCCAGACTAAATTCCCTACCCGTTGGCACTTACCCAGATCCCGGGTCCTCATCGTTGCCCGGCTCGCGAGTGAGGGTATGTGCAAGACCAACAAAGATGGTGGCTTATGGCGATCCCTCCTGGACTCCCTTCAGCTCCGCAATCTCGTCTATGCATGTTCTGCAAAACACAAGCCACGATGCTTTCCCGGCCAAGGAACGGGTTTGAGACATTCCTCCCCGATTCCATCACCATCCATCACACTAGTGTATGTATGCACATCTGCCGTGTGTGATATTGCTTAGGAAGAAGATGGCTTGCCGTGCTTGCCTGCGGACCCCGAGCGGAAGTAGGGATTTCCGAAGTACTGTGTAAGCAAAGAGAAAAGAGGACCAAGCGCCTCTCTCTCTCTCTCTCTCTCTCTCTCTGTGTGTGTTCCGTCATTACGCACTATGATCTCACTCCCGCGTCTCTCCCGTGTTACAGATCTCGCAAAATGTAACCTCATCTGGTCTACTTTGTTTCGGCAAGGCTGGACACTAGCCTCGTTGCGCAAAAAAGAAAGAAAAAGAAAGAAAAAAAAAGGCTTACTGCGGTACACTGACCTTACCGCACTACTACTCTGTTCGGGAGAGTTGGGGGGTCGGGGCCGAACAACGCCCCATCGTTTTGATACACCGGCTCGGCCAGCTGCCGAGCAAAAAAGGGGGAATGCCAACAAAGCGATTTATCAATTATTTACTTACTTTTTTTACCTGTGATGCCGCACAAGCCGGAAGAGAGCGTTGCAATTTGAGCCCAATTTACTTTACTCTTCAAAGCTACCGTTGCCTTTTTTTTTTCTTCTTTTTTTTTTTAATAAAAAAATATATATATCAGATGAACTGGGGGGCTGGGGCAAAACAAGGTGAGGGAGGGGAAGGGACGGGAAGGGGGAACCTAGCGATGACAGCAACAGAAACAAAGACAACAAACACAGGTCCCCTCCCCCACCCCTCTCCCTCACCGCCCTTTTACCACCAGCCAGTCGGTGCTATAGATAGATAGCGTATGTGACACGTAAATATAACTCCGAGAGGACACCGAGAGACACCGAGGAGGCGATTTGGATATGGAGTCGAACCGCAAAACCCCAATAGGAAAAAATTCCAAGACAAACACGGGGTGGGGGGGGGGGAGGGTGGCGGGTGGTGGTGGGTGGGGGTTTTCCTTTTGAGCCTCAATCTTTTTGTGTGTTCTATCTGGTGTACACGTGTAGGTGGTGTGAGCGAGTCAGCAATATCGAACAAGGTCCATATGGTATGCGGGTTGGGTTGGGGTGTTCTCGGGGGAAAATATATGCTCAAACCTCCACAATCATGAAAAGAGGCAAAACAAAAGATGGAGGAGAAGGGGCAAAAAAAAAAATTACCATTTTGCTGTTGTTGTGGTTGTTGTTGTTGTCGTTGTTGACAGGCATCAAGGATGGATGTAGATGCATGGCGGTTGCGGCTCCCTCTCGGGAATCGTCGGAGAAATCTTGCAAATCATTTTTTTTTCTTCCATTGTCAACGGCAGATCACCCGCACCCACATCCAGACAGACCCACGAGGGGGACAAAAAAGTAAAAAAAAAAAAAAAAAAAAAAAAAAAAAAAATAAAGTAAATAATGGCTTATCCAGAAAAAATGTCGTGTGCTCATTGGGTTCCGGGGATCCATCCCCCTTGCCGAGGTATCATATACTTACTATGTGGTGATGAAGAACCTTGATGGAACCTTGATGGGAACCTTGATGGACTTCACTACACCAACCAGCTGGGCATCCATTGGGCATACATAGAAGCAGTAAACGGAGTGCGCGTCTTTCCATTGCCCGAGGTTCGGGCACCTAAGGGTTAAAACATGGCATGATGATTTTATTCATCTCGATGTATTGTTTTTTTCTTCCTTTTTTTTTGGCCACTTGAAGGGCTAGATCGTCAAGAAGAGCAGTGGCATGGCATGCATGGCATGGCATGGTATGGTGGGTGTTCACCACGGAAGCATCGGACTGGAAGCTGGAGGAGGCAATAGCTGGGATGTATCGTAGTGTGTAAAACTGAACTAGCCACATACATAATTATGTTGCAAACTTCTGTCAATACTACCTCCGTGAACTTGTACTTGCATCATTACCACCACTGCAAGCAACGCCCAACGGGCAGATGATACCGTTACGCTCGGTTTGTGGCTTCCGAATCCCCCATGTCCACTTGGCATGCTTCAGGTTGAGCGTCGTAGTACACTACTACATGTCACCCTCAAACCTGTGAGACCGTTGAGGAAGGATCGTGGTTTGTGTGTTTTTTTGGTTTCAACTGGGCGTGTTTCGACCTATGCCGAATTCGTAGATGTAATAAGCATGAATCCTCCTTGTACACAAACGGTAGGGTATATTAACGATCTGTTAAGGAGCAGGATCGAGGTGGCCTACAATCAAATGCGCCCTCTCGGTCGGGTATTGCAGAGGATGTAGTATGATACCTACTGGCCTTCCTCGACCTCGGTTTCGGCTGTTTGTGTCGAGAAGGGTCTGTGTATGGGACTTGGATTGTGTGGTCTGCGACAAAGCTCGATATCTGAGGAAATGTAAACCAAGGAACACTGTGATACCACATTACATATTCTGGGAGCCCATGTTTTGCTCGGGATATCTTCAGTGACGGCGCAAAAACATTAGAAGATGTTGACGTCCTGTGCCTACCAGCTGTGATCGGCAGTTCCATGAATAGTCACACCAACATGAAGACTTCCATTATTAGGGGTAGGGTGGGTGAGTGTGTATCTTGGTTTACAAGGCAAATGCTGTGATCTGCCCCATACCAGGGAGTCAGCAATCACCAGTGACACGCGGGGTCGAGCTGCATCAGAATGGCCTTGTCTATTCAAGGAGGAATATTGGATAGTACCCTTGGAATGTTGTCTCGGCCAAGCCCTCAAATATACATGACAATGAGCTTGTGCTACCTGGTAGTCGCCCAAGATCACGGGGATAAGTTCGCGTATCCTATTAGTAGATGACAATTTTTCTCTTCTTCCTTTCAGTAACCAGACTCATCGTTCCAGTACAGAGTTTCGTGGAAAACCCTACAAACAAAGTCGTTAACATTACACAATTTCCTTACATCTAGTTCAAGTAATACAAAGGAGAGTATAAAAAAAAACAGTAAAAACTTACTCAGGACCCGTAGCATAAAACTCCCACCCAAAGGTGTTCCTGATGAACTGCTGCAAATGACTAGCCACCTTGATGGCGCCAACGTCAGTCGGATGCCACTGCGGGGCAATATCGTTGTGCTGCAGAATTCCGGTCGTGTTGAACAAGTGAACGAACGGCTTATCCTTGCCCTTGAGCTTGAGCTTGGTCGTCTTCTTGGTAACGCCATCATAAACAGTAGGACTGCGGAGGTAGCTGTCCGAGTTGAACCACCTGACCATCTGCGCGATCTCATTCACCCAACCCTGCGGGGCGTTGGGGAGGTACGTATTTCCAGACTGGTAGAAGCCGAGCCAGAGCGACATGACCACCACCTGAGCCTTGGGCCACTTTCCGTGAACGCCTTGGATGAGCTTGGTGAGGGCGTCGATGTACGCTTCGGTAGAGACGTTGTTGTGGGCGTTGTTGTCGTTTGTTCCGATGTTGATGACAACGATATCTGCCGCCGGCTGCTTGCTGAAGTCCCAAGGCTCCGGGTTTTCTACGATGGACGGTGTTAGAAGAGGGATCTCACGGTCTTGACGCGTGATTACTAACCACCGTGGATTTGGGAAGCGCGCCAGCTGGTATCAGAGGTGTAGAACCACTGATGAGACTGCCCTCTAGGGTTGCCCCAGCAGTCTTGATCGGCCACGCAGATGCCCGGATAAGCGGTCACGGAATATTCGGTATTTCCTAGTCCTTCGCCGAGGCCGCTGGTAAGACGCGTTAGTTGAAACAGACCGCATTACTCTACACATGAGCGAGCAACTCACTATGCCCAGCTTGACAACCCCTCGTACGAGGTGTACATGCCCGAAGCGAGCGAATCCCCGATAACCTCAATCCGACGGCCAAAGTCGGGAAGCTTGATCAACTTCTCCCCGGCCGCAACGTGGACAGCGTTGATCTGGATGCCATATGCCCAGTTGGTCACTCTCAGCTCAAAAGTCCAGGGGTTGACGGGTCCGGTCAAAGCGGCGCCTGGGTACTCGGGGCTGACTAGAAGGTGAGTGGCGCCGGCGGTGATATTGGTAAATGTCCAATCTATGCTGGTCAGAAATGTGAATGCGACCCCTTTCCATGTTTATTCTTGATGCTCACCTAAGCCTCCAATGCGGTATCCCACCAAGACGCGATCGGTTGTCAAGTTACCGAATGAAATGGCTACTGTTTGTCCCGTGTACCCAAATTTGATCCCGGGAGCTCTGAAAGCAGATAGATGGTCAGATATCTCAAATAATCGCTGCTCTCTCTCTTTGCGTGAGCCTTCACTTACGACCACCAAGACACATATTTCGAGTCCCAACGTCCCTTGTACGAGATTTCGGTAGAGTTTGCCGGGTAGGTCTTGAAAGAGTATCCGGACGGATCAATCCGGGTGTCTGGGAAGTTTGTCTCCCTGACTTGGCCGTTCTGCAAGATGGTAGCTGAAGCCTTGGAAAGGAATGCAAGACCCAGGAGGGTCAGACCGGACCACGACACCATGGTTCAAAGACTGTCTTGAGGAAACCGGCCGGAGTGGCGTCCAGAGAAAAAGGGGTTTTACGGGTACGCGACCAGGTTGGATACTTATACACACATTACTTCCCAACCGCGTCTGAGTGTTTGCTTTCTATTGATGGAACATCATGTCCATGGGTTGAGACGGAAAGACGGGAGGGTGAAGCCGCCATGCAGGCTAATTGCAAACCAACCTTCAATCCGTGATGCGAAACCCCAGTGCGTGCAGCAGTGCGGTGCAATGCATCCGATACTGCGGCGACTCCAACGCAAAGAAGAAAACACCACATCGGAGAGATCAAGGAATTAGGAAGGACAGCCGTTCCCGGGGAAAGCAGAGCTGCCGGTCCGACTTGCATCTGACCTCGGAGGAGGCAATTCCGAGCCCCAATCTCCATCGCCCGCCGTGCTGGATCTCCTGATGGCAAGCTTCCAGTTGGAGCCTCAATTCTCGGCTGGCGGCCGGCGACCGGCGACCGGCGACCGGCTTGTGACTTTATCGACTTTGAGATGTTGCATTCTCGGTGTCGTTGGAAGGATCATCATGAGGCTGAAAAAAGTCGTTGGTTGACCAGGGGCTTTCAAGTGCCCGGACCGGCCCGATCAGCGCGCCATGAACTGCTGCACGAATGAACTTCCTTGTCAGACGCCAACAGCCACACTTTCTGATCTCATCTTGAACAGCTAAAAGTAGCAGCAAGATCGATCACCACCGGGATGACACGGGGGGGACCGCGATGCCAAGATCGGGGTGCTTTCACACGCTGATCCCGCAAAATTCTAGATTGACATTTTTCTTATCTGATAATTTAATTACCATTCTTGATAGATTGCTTTTTTCGGGGGGGTTTTTTTCTTCTTTGGATTTTTACCGCCGCGGGGCTGCTTCGAGGTTGGGTCTCCCGGGCTCACTGCTACCTACCTACCCTTCCAAATTCCCCGCGAACGCTCGTCCCACATCCATGGAACATATTCCACATCTCCAAAAAAAAAAAACTAAAAAAAAAAAAAACTCGAAATCAAGACTTTGAAAAATTGGTTTTGTTTTCTTGGAATCCGGATCATTCATGCGTTTGCGACGGGAACGCAATCCCATCCAAACACAACCCGAATGTCTCTCTTGCTCCAAGATTAACAACATTCGACTCTCCCCCGGATGACTCCGTCGGCTGGTTATCAACAGAGGAGCATACGTTTCCCGGTGCATGATCGCACTTAAAATTTGGACGCCACAGCCCGTTATCTTGTCCACCTTAATATATTTTTGCTGGAATGGCCCAGTAACCCAATACCTGGAAGAAACGATGACGTTCTGTGCGCCGCAACGTCGCCGACGCTTTAGCTACCGGTGCCGCATCCACTGCCGTCGACCTCCGAAAACACTGTGACCACTGCCTCAGTCTCGGAAAGTAACAAGCAAAAGCGACACCGCCCCTCCCCCGCAGTCCCGGTCTCATACAAGCGTCGCACCGTGTTCCGTTCCCCTATCCCAGAATACATCAAGGTTGCTACACCCTTCGGGCTGTGATCCCGCCGGTGCTCCCACTAAATCTGGCGGGAGAAGAAGAAGAAGCTGCCTGGCCTGCTGGCGACACCGACCATGTCGTCTTCCCAACAGCACCAATCGGTCAATGCCGTCCCGGATACGCAGTTGGGCCTCACGGCGGATGAGATTGAGTTGTTACGGAGCGGGCAGCAGGCTGTGGCCGCTGCAGCCGGCTCGACGTCTTCCAGGGCGGCCAGTCGTGCATCGTCTCAGGGGCTGCTCATGATTGATAGCTCGTCCCTGAGTGCCCTTGGCAGACACTTCGACAGGGTTATGCAGCACATTCAACAGAGACTCGAGCATTTGATGGAACAGTCGCAGATTGTGACCTTGAATGTATACGACCGAGCCGGTAACCTGATTGACAATGCCGACGCCGAGATAGCTCGTTACCACCGTATCATGGCAGATATCGATGAGCTGGAGCTCGACTTTGACAGAATCAGACACATTCGAGACATTGTCCGTGATTACCGTCGGCGCGCAGAGGAGCTTGAACGTGAGCTTGAGCGGTCGGGAGCGAGTGGATCGTCGAGGCGGGAACGGCATGGCCACCGCTCATCACACCGCCATGGGCATTCGTCTTCCGGAAGACATCGCACATGAGGTGGCCAACGGAGTTTTCTTTGCTCCCTGAGAGGGGAAGGGGGGGGGGGGAGATCATTAATATATCTTACGGAAGGCAACTAGAAACGGGTGCAGCAACCAAAGATGCCTGCTTTCCCAAAAAAAAAAAGGACCTGTTTCACAACCATCATTGCAGGGGGCAGCCTGCCAGGCAACGGAAACGATCATAAGCGCAACTTTGGAACCGGATATAATTGTCGCACGGCTTGGCAGTTTGGAGGACGATAACTCTAACTTCGCGTCGGTTGAAGTTGGACAATCTCAGCCCAATGCCGAGACCACAATGATTATTTCCTTGACAGATATCTGGGATATCATGACCTCCATCGCCACTTTCATCACGGGCGTCTATCTATGTTGACAGCTTGCCTGAATACACACACAGACGACACATACAAGATACGAGGAGCCTCACGGCAGGGAAAATGGGATATATGAGCCTCAAGGCTCTCTTTTGAGTTTTTAATGTTTTTTTTTTTTCTGGGCAGAGGAAGGGGAGGGGAGGGGAGGGGGAGGTGGCTTGCCTTCCTTTTGCTTTTGTGATCTGGGGGGTTGTTTTTTCCTTCCTATTACTGGAGAGCCTCTCTCTCCTTCCTCGGCCCATCTTTATGACAAAAAGCTGGACCGGATTTAGGTTCATGATGCATAATATTGCGTTTTGAGATGAGGGGATGACTACTACTACTACTTTCTGGATTTTTTTTTGGGATTTTTTTTGGTTGGTTTTTTTCATTGCCTGCGAGGGAGGTGAACCAAAAACATGGGCTGGCGTTGCGTTTCATTTCCGAGTCAAGGCAAGCATTCTGGGGGTTGGCTGGGAGCATGGGTTGGCTCGCATTATTTTACAAGACTTTTCACGATACCATCATATCTCACAACATGTACTGTGCTAAATAGGCATAGGCCTTTAGTGAGCGATACCAAAAACTTGTCATGTGCAGAATCTTCCCGTTGCCACGCCCCAAAACTGCTACCGATGAATTCAAGACGGCCAATTCAACTTATAATGACATTCAGTTGAAGAACCAGAAATGCCGAGCTTCCCGTTAAGCATCCCCCATATCAACGTCGCTTCCCCCCACCTCCACCGAGTTCTTCTCCGTCGCCAGTCTCAGATGCCTCTCGGCCGCGCTATCCCTGATCCGCTGCTCAGCATCCAACTTCTGGCTGGCCTCCCGCGCGAGCTCCCTGATGGAGTGCTTAACCATTTTTGTCAGGATATCCCGCCACTGTTTGTGCGGGGGACACTTCTTGCGGAGGCACATGCCGCCCCAGACCGGATCCTCGCTGATACCTTCATCCAGCACGCCGCCGCGAATGTTGCCCAGCACACCGGCGGCCACGTTCTCCGTCACTGCGTCGAGCTTGCCAGACCTGAAGATCGCTTCTCCCGCCGGGGACTGCAGGAAGAGGCCGAACTGGTAAGGAGTGCCGACCACGTCGAGACGGATATCGTACCCGCACAGGTCCTTGTTGGTGCCTTTGCCTGCCGCGATGGCCGCCTCACGGCGAGCGATGCCCATGTCGACGAGCTGAAGCATCTTTTTGCAGAGCATGATTTCCTCGCCCAGCTGGTGGCGGTCCATGGCTGACTGAAGGAGGAGAGCCGATTCCTCTGATGTCAAGACGGAAGGTGGGGCCGAGTCCCAGAAGTGCGGAGGGATCGCAAACGGGGACTTGGAACACGAAATAAAACCGGCGTCAAGAAGGCCGAGGAAGTGGTCGCGGGTGAGGGTATCGAAAAAAGTTGTCGAGTCGGAAGACGAGGACGACGATTTTGGAAGAGTCGCGATGAGTTGATCCCACCAAGCCTGGCAGTGCTCGTCGGAGCAAAAGATGCTCGGACGAGGGACGGCGTCGACGCGCGCGGCTCGGTTGCAGTGGGAAAGCGAGCACATCTTTTTGTATCGCGTCGCGTAGCGGCCCCCGTCGGTGCAGTTGGGGCATATGTACTTTTGGACCAAGTTCTCGCCGGTCCACTTATCCATCCCGATGCATTCGCCATGGAACCAGTCCTCGCACCTGTCGCATGCTATCATGAACCGGTGGTTATCCGGGCCACGGCATAGGCAATACGGCCCGCTGTCGGATTCACTGGAGTTCCCGCCGGCTCTGAGGCTGCCGTAGTCGCTGCCGCTCTGAAGTGGATCCACCCGGTTCGTCCCTACTCCGCCGTCACGGACACCGGCGCCGGCGCCGGGAGTCCCGGAGAGCGAGAAGTTGTAGATGCTGCTCGTTGCGGAGGATGCATCGGTTGCTGTTTTGGCGCCCTTGGTTGATCCTCCGCTCTTAGGCTTTTTAGCGCCTCCAATACGAGAGCGCTTTTGAGGCTTGACAACGGCGGCTGTTCCCTTTTTTCTTCTGGGAATAGCCTTGGGGGCTTGGTTTGTCGCATTGCTGGCACCATTGCCGTTGGCGAGGTTCTCGTCTTCATCCATTACCGACTCTTGCTCGAAGCCATCACTGCTGGGTGGTGGCACTGAAGAGCGGAAAGAATTATAGCCGTGGTGTGCAGGGGAACCCCCCGATGGTGGGAGATCTGAGAATAACTCATCGTCTAATGTTTGCAACGGCTGTTTCCCATTTGAGTCCATTTCTGCAGGATTTTTTTTATCGGTGTCGGTAGCCTTTAAACGGTGGGTGTTGTCGTCGTCAAGAGTGAAGAAGGAAGTTGAGAAAGACATCATCTATGAGGTATCGGGGCGGGGTGACGAAGCTTTTTAACTGATGACTGTCTGCACATGGCACAGTCCACTTTTCACATTTTCACGGTTTCCAATCGCGGATTGAAATTGATTTGAAGAGGGTTTTTTTCTCTCCGGAAGTCGCGTCACGTTTTAACGGACAGATCAAGTTCAAGGGATCAATTGGAAAGAGGGAAGTCGTGAGGCTGGAAATGAGAATGATCCTTTATATGAATATCAGGAGGTATATGCCGGATAGCTACAAGACGCTAAGAGTTAAACGGTGCATTTCCCAATCGATAGGCTGTCGTTGCTCCATCAGGAAATTTTGTGGATCCTAGGCAATTGAACTGCAGAGAGAGCTTCTGGGAGCTTGAGCCTCAGATCACCAATACATCCCACACCCTCAACCACCACCGAATCAATGTCGCAACCTGCCACCATGGCTCGCGCCATAATAACTTCGATGCAGAGGGCAGCGCAGCGACAATGCATTCGCTCCATTTCCACGGCCCGCGGTGCGGCTACGAAGAGACCGGCCGCACCGAAAGCCCATTCACAGTCCTTCCAACCCTTGACACAGCGACGATTCAAGTTTAAGACGGTCGAGGAGGCAAAGAGTCGATATAGGTCTGGGGTGTGCATAATGTGTGGTAATTGGAATTCTCGGGGCGGAGGCTAATATGTGGTGTTGCAACAGCCATTCTCGTGGAAGGCCGGCCTTCTTTTCGTCTTGACCGGTGCTGGTCTGTTGTTCTATTTTGAGCAGGAGAAGGTGCGCATGCAGCGCAAGAGAGTAGCAGAGTCGGCCAAGGGCGTTGGGCGACCCAAGGTTGGCGGTCCATTCCAACTGATGGACCAGGAGGGCAGGACAGTGACGGACCAGGATCTGAAAGGGAGATATTCTCTTGTAAGTGCTTATGCATGTTTCCGAGCACAGCCTGACAATATTCTAACCATTTCCTCTCCCGGATAGGTCTACTTTGGATTCACCCACTGTCCCGATATTTGCCCCGAAGAGCTGGACAAGATGGCGAGGATGTTTGACTTGGTTGACGAACAGCGCCCCGGGGTGTTGGCTCCTGTGTTTGTGACGTGCGATCCAGCACGCGACGGCCCCAAGGAGCTCAAGGAATATTTGGCCGAGTTTCATCCCAAGTTCGTCGGCTTAACAGGGACCTACGACCAGATCAAAGCCATGTGCAAGGCCTACCGCGTCTACTTCAGCACGCCGACCGAAGTGAAGCCCGGACAGGACTACCTGGTCGACCACAGTATCTATTTCTACCTGATGGACCCCGAGGGCGACTTTGTGGAGGCTCTGGGAAGGCAGCATTCGCCCGACCAGGCTGCCAAGGTCATCCTGGATCACATGAAGGACTGGAAAGGCAAGATCAAGACTGCCTAAAGATGTCGAATTGGGGTGAAACAGGAAGATTCCGATGTAAAGAAACGAATTGTATCATCACCTTGTATGTGGAAAATAAAATGTACCAGTATCAGTCAGCAATCAATGATGAGTAAAAGAGAATCTTGTTGCCATTGTGACCAATCAATCTTGGCGTAATGGGGGGTTCCAGACTTTCGGGTTCTTCCCCTGGTTTACGCCATTCCGTCATTGGAGTCCTGCATATTTTTCCAGGCTCGTATCGAGAGGCACGAAGGCCTAACCAAAGCCTAGAGCCTCTTACTAACACAGGCCCGTACGGAGGTTATAGGCCTAAAGGACATCTTTTTTAGGGTATAGATGCCTGGAATTACTACCCCCCACTGCGGCTATGGCAATGGCCGGGAAACGGTGGAGCACTTAGTCGTATAGTGCCCAAACCCCCTGAAGCCAAAGACTGGAGTAGCAACAAAGATTTACTCCCGTAAAGACTTACAGGTGGCCTTATAGGGCGAAACTCCTAGGGCCAGGAGGCTTGCAAGGAAAGTTCTGA
Source organism: Cladorrhinum sp. PSN332 (assembly GCA_033297175.1). NCBI lineage: Eukaryota > Fungi > Ascomycota > Sordariomycetes > Sordariales > Podosporaceae > Cladorrhinum > Cladorrhinum sp. PSN332. The sequence continues at coordinate 380,702 of MU858816.1, read as the reverse complement.
CATAGTTGATAGATACAGGCCAGAGCTAGATTCGGTAGAAGACTCACACCTTCAATAGGGCAGCCGTAGCCTAGAAGGCTTCCTTTATGCTGTATGACATGGATACAGGTTGTAACGGCTAATGGAAGGATTCTATAATATAGAAACGAGGTTTTTCAATCGGCTTTTACGGTACGGGTTTCTTATTGCTTTTTTAACTTATTGATTTTTACTATTTGGAAAAGTAGTGATGGCTTTAAGTAAAAGGACTTGGTCGTTTTTATTGCTATTAAGCACTTGCCTGGCTGACTTCTTAGCTATTAAGACTTATGCAAATCAATCGGCTTGGAAAGCCCTGATTTTATTGCCCTTCTAGGCAAGCGCTTCTTTTTTGGGCTAGCCAAAAGGGGTTCTTGTTGGTTAAGGTCCAAGGTTTGTGGTCGTGCCGGTGGCTGTGTTTTCTCTGTCATCTAATCGGGTCCGACCTGACCCAGTTCCCAGCCATGACTTGACCCGGTTCCTGACCGGCGATCACCACGCTCTCTCCTCGCCCTCCTCACAACCACAACCAAATTTCCCTTCTCAACCTACCCCAAACTCGGAATGGACCTAACCAACCCCTCCGACCCACCACCAGACTACATAACCACCGCCCGCGCGCACGGCATCCCCCTCCGCCAATCAGCACCCATCAAGCGCGGTCCCCTCCCCCTTGAGCTGCCCATCCTGACCTACCTCCGTTCTAAACGAGTAATCCTCGCCTCAGCGTCACCCCGCCGAAAGGCCCTCCTCTCCCAAATAGGCCTCCACCCGGAGATCCTGCCCTCCACGGAACCGGAAACGCTCCCGCACACAACGCCGGAACAATACGTCGCAGCCACCGCCCAGCAGAAATGTCTTTCGGTCTATCGGAAAGCCGTCGAGTCGGAAGAAGATGAAAGTCAACAGGATCCAGCACTGGTGATAGCTGCAGACACCATCATCGCCACGAGCTCGGGGAGGATTCTCGAGAAACCCAAATCGGAGCAGGACCACATAAGGATGCTGACGCATCTGAGGGATACCGTGTACCATCGCGTCCTGACTGCCGTGTGCGTCCTGGCGCCGAAGCAGGACGCGAGCCACCCTGGATACGAGATGGAGTGCCACGTGGAGGATACAAAAGTCTTCTTCGCGCAGGCGGATGACGGGTTGCCTGATGACGTTATCGAGAGCTACGTCAAGACGAGGGAAGGGGCCGATAAAGCTGGGGGGTACGCCCTGCAGGGCGTGGGCGGCATGGTGCTGGTTGAGAAGGTCGAGGGGAGCGTTGATAATGTTATTGGGCTGCCCGTGAGAAAATGTTTGCAGCTGTGCGAGCAGGTTGTTTTCAGGCAGGGCCAGCCTGAGGATGAGTGAAGTGGAGGAGGGGGGCCCGGTGGTATAATCGTATTTTTAGTTGGTTCTTTATGAATGAATGGCAAAGAGATCAAATATTCTCTGGGTTTGGTTTGGTTTGGTTTTTTTTTTTTTTTTTAATTTAAAAAAAATCAAACTTCCATGACTTTTATTCCAATGTCATGATTTTAATAAAAGCATAGAAAGGATTTATCTAGAAGGCATAGGAAGCTAGCTAACACTGTCTTTTAAAAAGTAGGTAAAAATTAGATGCCAAAACCAAAAAAAAAAAAAAAAAAAAAAAAAAAAGAGGGAGTAGATAACAATAGTGGTTATTTCATTCACTTCACTCTTTGAACCCAATGGACGTGACCATGAGCTATTCACGATGCTGTGAATACAAATTGAGAATCTGGCAGGAGCTTCTCTCCCCTTACAGCCATCACCAGAATTAAGATATAATCCATACCCGTAAACAACCAATATTCCAGGGCCAGCATTGCAGAGCCAGTGGACGAAGACATCATCAAGATATGGATCGAGCGAAGCGAGGCCGGGGGTTTGGGGGCTTGCCCCCATCAATACAAGGAAAAAGAACTACCGTGGCAGGCAGGCAACTAGGTAGGTAGGTAGGTTTGTAGAGGAGAAGAAGACTGCTACATTGAGGTTCTTCTTGATCCTTCTTTCGCTTCGTCTATGTTACTACAACTCCAAGCTCGCACACTAGCCCATGAAGCTAAGAAAATACCTACCAGTAAATGTTGCGTATAGAATCCCAAAATTATATTGGGCCCTGGTCTGGTCTGGTCTGGTCTGGTCTGGTCTTTTGCCATTGACGTATCTAGTTTGGAGGCCGAGTACCTCAGGAGATCCTGAAATAGCATCATCAAAAAGACCTGCCTGTCCTTGATAACCTGTCCCATAGTACGTCAGGCAAACGACATAAAACGAAGTGCAATTTAAGTGATATCTCACATCTGCGAGAAACACCAAAATTCCACTTCCAATGCTCCCGTCTTGCTGCCCCCAAGGAGGGTATCACTCTGACTCTTGTCCATTAGTCCGGCGGTGGCCCTCTGAAACCCCAATCTGCGTGTGTCCCGTCTCCATCATCTTTGCCCACTGCCGGCCGAAGAAAATTTGTTCCCGTCTCTGCTAATAATAGCGGACCAGTAAGTTGACAGACAACAAACAAGCAGCAATCAAGACTTTGATTGTGTGAAGGTGGCTCCTGGTGGGAAAAGCAGTGTAAAGATGAATTTTGTGATCAACAACAGAGAGAGAGAGAGAGAGAGAGAGAGAAAATAGAACAGAAAAAGCCCCCCCCCCCGGGTCGTCGGCGGGATTTCGTCCTCCCGCTGTCATCACTAGTGGCAGCCACCAGGAAGATGTCTCACAGACCAACAAAGCTCAAGGTATTTTTGTGCCCACCGAAAAGAGAGGGCGTAAAGCTTGCATTCATCCCAGTGTCCCTACACAGTCTTGAAAATCCGTATTCCATAGCGTCGTCCACAACTCTCCCGATTTGACGAAGCCATTGGACGGGCTCGCCCACGGGAACCGGGGACCATTCCTTCGTGCTTCCCTTCTCGAAAAGAGGCGCTTGCCACCCCAAGCAAAAATCCCACTACCTTGGACTTGGATTCTCCGTCAGTGCGGAAAACGAACCGCTGTCACTGTTGACAGAAATCCAGGTCCTGAGAAAGAGAGAGAGAGAGAGAGAGAGATCCCGCGTGTTGCAAGGCTGATCACGGGCATTCATGCATGCATTCACACCCGTGCCGTCAAACATACTACAACTGCGGACTGCGTATGCTCGACGCATATTATATATATGTTAGAGCCAATATAGGGTAGCACGGCAGCTGCCAGTATGCACTCCGGATTTGCAGAGTCAAAAAAGATGGGACGGGAACTATTCTTAATAAACAAAATAAGGCCGGGTCGTCCGCGATCCGATGCACCTTGGAGGCTCCCGATTCGCTTGAATAGGAAGAGATATAGTGAACTCCCAGGGACGGCCCGGGCGTTTTTTGCTTTCTTGTGCCACTGTGTATGTTGCTGACATACGGAGAGAGAGAAGATTATCAGGTAATAATCTGCGACACGTAGGCGCTGGGTTTACCGCCATTGAGGTCGAGATACCGAATGACGAAAGAACGGCAAGACCCGAGCTGGCGGTAAAAAAGAAAAAGCTGCGAGGCCCATCACTTCAAATACTGGGAGGCTGACCCGGTTTTCTCTGTGTCTGTTCTCACGGCTGGAAGATGGAAGCCGCCGGTGGCGGGAGAGAAAAGCGGGAAAGATCTGATGCTGCACAAAAGGTGTTGGTGATGTAGCAGTCGCCTGGAAAGAGGGTTTGGTGCACTCTGAGTGGTCAGTGGCCCCGATCGACTGACCGCCAGGATGATCAAATCAGTGGAAGGAAAAGAAGGAAGTGCCGCCCTGCAGCCTTGCTCCTTCCATTCAATGTCGGGTCTTGGCTCGGAAGGCGGGAGAGGGACAAAAAGCTAAATCTTCTTTTCCGGAGAGGGGTTGAAAGTGTGAACAAAGTTCAGAAGGCGTTGTGGGCGTCTAAAACATGCACGGTGACCCAACACCTCATTGGCTGGACCTGGCCGGGGTATCATGCATATAATCTATTTAAAGCGGCTACACCAATCATTGACCACTCACAGCACGATAGCTTGTCGAGAAGGCGCTTAAAAATACACAGGTATAGGAAATCTCACTGCACTGAGACTCGATTCGCCCTGAAATTACACGCGCGACCGCCGCGCACCACCCACACCCCCCAACTTTTGTGCAAGCGCACTGCAGGCAGACTATCCCACCCTACATGCGCATGCCGTGTGCAAGTGACAGGGGGGTGATGGGTTGAGCAGTAGGTCGACCGACCGACCTGGATGAATAAAATGGATTGGCTCCCGTTTTCTCGTTCCACTTTACGTAGCTTCTCATACCTTTTGCTGTTGTTGTTGTGTACTGTATGAGGCCATTTCATTATCGTCATGTCTCGATAGGTTATTAGGTCGACAAGCTTCGAATTCGCTGCTGTTGAGTGTTTGTTCACCATCTCCAAACTGCCGGGGCAAAACATAGCCACCTCCACAACCTCCTTCTCACATCCACCATGTCTGCTCCGCCCCCGGCAGCATCCGGAGGCTTCTCCCTCTTCCCTAATACCAGCACCACCCCAAGGCCACCATCAAGGAGTCAGGAGAACAGACCACGGGCCGCAACGCCCCAGGAGGGACAGTCAAGTTCCACGACCAGGACGACCCCTCCCCGAGTTGGGAGACATGCTTCGGTACGAAGGGAACAGTCGGTCAGGGATGGAAGACGACGAGATGTGGTATCCAACAACCCATGGCAGCATGCCCTCGATGCCGAATATCAACAGCAGGAGAGCATGGCGAGCGCGGCAGGCCCATCAACAACGGCTCCTGCCGACCCGGTGGTAGAAACCACCTACGCTCAACCCGTAACCGACGTGCCACAACGCTGCGAGACGGCATTTTCTGAAGCTCAGACTCTGGTCCGCAGCTCAAGTCAAAGATCCAGGAGTTCAATCGCCAAACCACCCGTAGCATATCACCCCTCAAGCAGCAATGGCGGGGAAGGCTCCTCCTCCTACTCCTCAGAACAGCGCCACGCCCCCCTGAGATCAATATTCCCAACCTACAACCCAGAAATCCCCCTCGACCGGCAGGAGTACTACCCAACCCAGGCCAGCCCAACCCACATCCCCCACGCAGCCATCAGCCGGCCCCTGTACTCCCCGCGAAGCATCGCAACGACAGTCCAACCGAACGACTCCCGGAGTCCACCACCAGGCAACGCCGCCGTCCTCTCCCCGGCACCCACGGCGGCTTCCGCAAGCCGCTGGCCAGCCCCGGGCCAGCGTCACTACGAACCGGCCATCATCCCGCCGGTCAGCACCACCGAAGAACTCCGCAACCTCTGGAAGGTAACCAACGGCTGGAAAGCCTCAGCCCTCGAAGGCCGCAACTTCTGCCTCAAAATGAGCTGCTCCCCCGACGCCCCAATCTACACCCTCTCCTCGGCCCAACAGCAGCCATTCTACACCCTCCGCGTCGATCCGACCTCTGCCTCGGCCCTCGTCTCCCTATCCCGCTACGACCCCAACAAACCCTTCAAATCCCAAACCTCGTCCCCCTCCCAGACCCCCAACGGATCAGCTTCCTCCTCCCCAACCCCCGGCGCTCATCATCATCACCATCACCCTCCTTCAGCCTCCCAGTCCCTCAGGCACTCGGTCCGCGCCTCCAAATCAGACCGAGACCTCCGCCACGACGCCAAACACTGGCTCGAGGTCCTCTCAACCCAGCTCGAGCCCGCAGTCAGGAAACAACCCCCCAACGACGGCCTCGTAGCCTGCCTCTGGCCGGCAGCCGCAGCCCGCCTGGTGGCGGACCGCGCCAACGACGCCGCAACCGTTGCCCTCGCGCAGCAGGAATGCGCCCGCCTGGTATGGGACGCCGACTCGTCCAACCACTTCCTCGTGCACCCGGCCTTGGCCGTGCCCTTCTGCGTCACCGTCGAGCGGAACCCGGCCTACTCCCGCACCGAGTACACCCTCGAGCACCTCGAATCCCCCGTCCACCTCGCCAAGCTGACGAGGGACGGCACGGGCGCCGGCTGGCTCGAAGTCGACACCTCCATCGCTGCCAAGATCGACGCCGTCTACCTCGTCGACGTCGTCGTGTCGGCGCTCATACTCGTGGCGCACTCGGACGAGGGCTTCATCGGCTGCGCAGAGGTGTTTGAGCCCCCGCCCGTGCTTTTTGGCGGTCCGAACGGGAGTGTTATCTCGGGAGACAGGAGGAGCAGTCGTGATTCGCGACGGGCAATGGGAAGTCGCGCGAGCAGGAGGGAAGAAAAGAAGGAGCTGAAGCGGGAAAGGACCGCCGCCAAGAAGAACGGCAAGAAGAAGAAACAGATGGAGCAGTTCGAGATGGATTTGGAGTCTCAGGACGGCAGCGGGGAGTACGCCATGGCCAAGGCCAAGGTGAAGGAGAAGAAGGACAAGCTTCCCTTTGTGCTCAGGGCGGTCGTCGGGCTGATAACCGTCACCTTCAAGTGTTTTGTTTGGTGCGTGACGCTCATCTTCAAGGCCATCAGGGGTATGTTTAGGTGTTGCGGGCTTGGAAAGCTCTAGATAGACGGGTTTCTCATTAATTGCCATTTTTTTTTGGTGTATATTTTTCAGGAGGGGTTTTTTTTTTGGGTCGGGAAGGATGATTCATGGTCATGATATTTCTATATATATATATCTTCTTTCTGGCGTCATTGGGGTATATTTTTTGCATACTTCTCTCTAGAGCGAAGCCAGACTTCGTCACTCTTTCTTGGAGGGGAAGAAAAAAAAAAGACTGAAAAAAGCGAAACATTGAATAAAACAGGCAAAAGCAGTCGGGACTTTGGAAAAAAAAAAGTGTTCTGAACCTGCTACCTCTTCCTTTCCCGAACCTTGATCTTCCTCCCGCTCTTTGTGATCCCTCCTGACGTTGCCGTTTTTGCCATCTTTGCCTGCGTGATCTCCAGCTCCTGTTCGGCGTCCGTCAGAGCCTTTAGCTTCTTTTTCGCGTTGCGCAGTTTCGTCTGTATCTTGGCGAGATTCTTTGCTTTCCGTTGCGCCTCTAGACCCTTCTTGTCGTCTCCCTCCTTATCGTCGCCGTCCTCCATCTCCTCGTCTCCGCCGTCGTCTGCCCGCAGAGTCTTTTGCAATTTCTGTTGTCTCTCATCCGCCCCGTCGAAAAACACAATCTTCTTGGCCTTTCGTGGTTTGCTGCTGCTGCTGCTGAAACCCTCGTCATCACTGTCCTCCTCCTCTTCATCGTCCAACTCGGCCCCGCCAGCCAATATCAGCCTCTCCTCCAACGCGCGCACCTCCTTGGCAGCCACGTTTCGCATGGTCCGCACGTATCCCAAATCCTGCGTTTTGAGCAGGCGGACCGTGTCGACATCCATCGCCTTGTTGCCGCGATCGCCGTGAGCAGTGCCGGTGAACTCCTTGCCGCGGGTTATCGAGGAGCCCGGTCCCTTGCGGGACATCATCCCAAAGTAGAATTCATCTTCGTTGCGGTCGGCCGCCTTTTGTCGCAGGGCTTTGAGAACGGTCTGTTTCTTCTTGTAGTCCTTTGCGCGCTTCTGGTAGTCTTTGTGCTTCTCGAGGAGGCCGAGCTTCTCGCGCTCGAGGGGCTGAGCCCGTTCGCGATGGGAACGTCGTTGGACGCTGGTTTCACGTGTGAGTACTCGGGAGCTATATTAATTGGAGTTGAGAGAAATTGGCATACCTATTCCTGAGGGAAGACATTGCTGCTGCGCGATTGGTGTGTAATTTGGGAAATGTTCAAAATACACACGACTGCAAAGCGGGCGGCTGCTTGGGTCGCTGTTGCGAAAGGACCAAATTTTTGAACTGCGATAAGCGATAAGGAATTCAAAGTGCTCCACAAATCCACGCACTTGGACCATCTAGGAAACGACGTCATCTTCAAGACTTTCTTCAATCACTTCAATCTTGCAAAATATATAAAAAATACCTAGTGTTTTATTGTTGGAGAGCTTCTTGATGTTTACATCTCGTCTTTTCTTTTTCTCAGGCGGAGACTTCAGGGCATAAGCCGCGTTTTTGTGCTGACGCTCCTAAATGGAGCTCTGCTCCCGGTGTCAGGACATTGTCAACAAAAGGCAGCTTTCCTGCGTACAACCAAGTCCACCTTTGGAGGAGGTCCAGACCTGAAAGTTGCAGGTTGCATCCCGACACAGCTGAAAAGCCACCTACCTGCCTTGGCGCCGGAACCGAATCTCTCGGGGCTTCGATGCCGATCCCCGCCAGTGGGGGAATTAATCTGTTCAGGGCGTGCGGCTCTGTTGTCAAGAACATGGGACAAATCTTCAAATCTCCTTTTTTCTCAACTCGCAATAACGAGATTGGCACATTTGGTCTTCGTATTTACACAGCCGCATTACGACGCTCGGGGGGAATAATTGGTCAATCGGAACTGAAAAGAGAGATCGACAAGCATCAAACGTCCCACAAAAACATGGTTCAGCCAAGGGGGAAAAGACCCGCTGTGGAACAGCTGGAATTCGTCCGTCCCAAAGCTTGTTGGTGACTTCCAAGTTCGAGACCGTTTCTCACTGGCAGTCCGGCACCCCTTGCAGCAGCCAGCAGCCAGCAGCCAACAGTCGAGGTAAAATCAAGTTTTTGTTTCTTCTGTTCAAACACAATGTCTCTGCGCCATGTCAGCAGTTTCCCTAAACATCACCTTTCTCATGATTCCATTGCTCTTCACATCGCTCATTACTGCTATATCACGTTCTTTCACTTTTATTAAAAAGAGCAATGGAGAGCAAGAATGGCCGCCTTGACGACTCCCCGTAGGTTTCAACGCCTTGCACTGGTTGCCGTGTTGGTTCTCACTGCCTACCTCCTTTTCGACCGAGACGGCTACCTCCTCCCAAACAAAGAGGAATTATTACGTACCTGGAACTACGAATATGTTCCCAGCAGCTTTGATTGGGGCCAACGGCCATTGAAGCACCCATTCGACGAGTCTAATCTTGTCCGATTACCCCAGGGGGCTCCTCGCGAACTTCCGCGCATTCAGTACGATTTCTCGAGGGATGAGGGTGCCGACTTACACGCCGAGGTCCAAAAGAAGAGACGGAACGCAGTCAAACAGGCTGCAAAGAAGTCGTGGAAGGCATACCGCAAGTATGCTTTTGGACACGACGAACTTTCGCCTCAACGGCTCATAGGGGTGGAAACCTTTGCCGGATGGGGTGCCACGCTCGTCGACTCGTTGGATACTCTCTGGATAATGGGCATGAAAAGGGAATTTGTGGAGGCTGTGGCCAAGGTCGGCACCATTGACTGGGCAAATACGACCGCAGAGCATTGCAGTCTGTTTGAGACCAACATCAGATACCTTGGAGGACTCCTCTCGGCATACGATCTGAGTGGCCACAAGATGCTGCTTGACAAAGCTATCGAGCTGGGTGATATGCTTTACGCCGGCTTTGATACACCCAACCACATGCCGGCCAATGGCTTCAACTTTGGACCAGCCAAACAAGGGTCGCTGATCCCCAACCGAGCCGAGTCGTCTGCTGCCGTAGGGACGTTATCATTGGAGTTTACCAGACTTTCGCAGTTGACAGGTGATCCCAAGTACCACAACGCCATAGACGGCGTAAAACAGGCGCTCGAGAGGACGCAGGACGATACGGCTCTTCCAGGAATGTGGCCCGTCTTTGTCGACCTAGAAAACGGCTTCATTGCGTCAGGAAACACATTCAACCTCGGTGCATCGGCCGACTCGGCATACGAATATCTCTCCAAGATGTACATGCTGCTAGGTGGTTTGGACCAGACGTACAAGAAACTCCACACCAAAGCAATGACAGCAGCCGCAAAACATGTCGTCTTTCGTCCCATGTTACCGGACTCCTACCCTGCCACGCCGCCAGATATTCTCTTTCCCGGAACGGTCATGTCCAACGGGAGGACAGTGGAGCTACTCACAGAAGTCCAACACCTAGGCTGTTTTAGCGGTGGAATGTTTGCCCTGGGAGGAAAGCTGTTTCACGAAGAAGAGCATGTCAAAATCGGCGAGAGACTGGCAAGAGGGTGTGCATGGGCATATGATGCCTTTCCATCCGGTATCATGCCTGAAGTTTCGGATGTCCTTGCGTGCGACAGAGACGAGGATGGAGAGGCTGTTCCATGCGAATGGGACGAATCCAAATGGAAGAAAAAAGGAGACAGGCTGGGCAAGCTGCCGAAGCCGTTCTTTTCGGTCCGCAACCCGCAGTATCTCTTACGCCCGGAAGCCATTGAGAGCGTCTTCGTACTCTATCGTATTACGGGGAAGAAGGATCTTTTGGATGTAGCGTGGCGGATGTTTCAGTCCATCAAGACATCAACAGAGACCAGGCATGCCCATTCGGCTATTAGCGATGTGCGGGTGGCGTCGGGGTCTACGACGAAAATTGATTCCATGGAGGTGAGTTTTATTTTTCTGTGTTTCTTCTTCAGGACTTGAGCTAATTTATTGCATTCGTAGAGTTTTTGGATTGCGGAAACGCTCAAATACTTTTATCTCATCTTCTCTGAGCCGGATCTCATCAGTTTGGACGACTATGTGTTTAATACCGAGGCACATCCACTCAAACTGCCCAAACCGCCGGGCAAGGCTGACGAGGATGTTGAACAAACACAACAATAGGCGGACAGTTGGGTTTTGGATAGCTATACCCCGTTATATACCTCTCTATCATTTGAAAGTGTCTTGAGTGTGTAAAACATGTAATTCAATTCACAGTTCCCAAAAGGGGGGATCCGGACCCGCTCGTACCTCCGGCGGAAACCGGAGCTGCACGCCCGGTGATTCACGGGAAGTGGACCCCTGCTCCGGGCGGATGCTGCTTGATAATTCCGGATGAACCACGGAGCCTTGCCTTGGCATCTTGATCTTCCTTGGACGGTCGTCACGGCGAGCTGCCGGGTTTGCCTAAACTAATGCAGAGGGCCCCACTTGGAAACTCATACCGGATTCACTCTTTTTCAGCTGGCGCCCCTGGAACCTCGTTTGGTAAACAAGGCAGACTGGGTGAGGGGTATAAGTCGGAGCCTCGTCTTTGTGTGAGAATAAAGATAAATAAATACCCTCTTCTTGAATTATTTTCTTTCTTTGATTTCACCACCGACATCTTCATTCTTTTCCAAGTCACATCACAAAAATGGCACAAAAACACATCGTCGTAGTCGGGTAAGCTTCCCCCGCCTCTTCCTCCTCCCATCACCTCTCCAGTACTAACACACACTCCAGAGCCGGCGTAACCGGCATTTCGGCCGCTCTCCTCCTCCGCCGCGCAGGCCACGCCGTAACCATCATAGCCCGTGACTTTCCTGCCCCCTTTGAAACCATCGATCCCGTCACTCAGATCAACTACACGTCACCGTGGGGAGGTGCCCGTACGTGTTTTTTCTTCTTTTTCTCTTGGTCTCTTCCTCTTCCTCTTTACCCATCTATCCTCACTAACAAACTCTCTCCTCCACAGACAACCGCTGGGTTCCCCCAACCCCCACCAACGCCCACACCTTTCTCGAGCACTCCCTCTCCCTGACAACCTACGCCCACATGAAATCCCTGCACGCCTCCAACCCCCAAACCTCGGGCATAACCTTCCTCCCGGGAATCGAGTATCTGGAATCCCCTCCCCCGGAATACTTGGCCCTCAGCGCCGCTGCTGCCGGTCAGGCCTCGGCAACGCTCAAAACCCTCCAATCCGTGAGCGACTTCCGCATCCTGCCGCCCTCGGCCTTTCCCGACGCCAAAGTGACGTGGGCCTGCGCCTACACGACCTACTGCGTGAACCCCATGGTCTACCTCTCCTTCCTCCTCCGCCGCTTCTTCCACCTGGGCGGCAAGATAGTCAAACGCGAACTCCGCTCGGCGCAGGAGGTGTTTTCCCTCTCCCCGCTCTCCCTCTTCTCTCCCTCAGCAGGAACTGCCGGCGGCGGCGGAATAGACGCGGTGGTAAACGCCTCGGGCACAAACTTTAACCAGGACCCAGACGTCTTCGTCACGCGCGGTCAGACGGTCCTCGTGGCGGAAGAATGCGACGCGACGGTGACGAGACAAAACGCCGACGGGAGCTGGACGTTTAGCGTTCCCAGGGGCTTCGAGGGCGGGACGATAATAGGCGGCACCAAGGAGGTCGACAACTGGGACGTCGCGCCCGATCCCCAAGTCAGAAAGGAGCTGCTTAGAAAGTTTGGGGAGACGTATCCCAAGATATTTGGAGATGACAAGAGAAAGGAGTTGACGGTGCTCAAAGATATCGTCGGACGGAGACCTACGAGGAAGGGCGGGCCGAGGATCGAAGGGGAGGTGCTGGGTGGTGGGTTCGTGATGCATGCTTACGGGCTGGGAGGGAGAGGGTACGAGTTGAGCTGGGGGGTGGCCGAGAAGGTCGTCGAGGGGGTTGAGGGGTATTTTAGGGGGGAGGGTGTAAAAGAAAAGCTGTAGATGTGATCAGATATGTCCTTGGTGGATTTCTTTTGAGATGACATTATTTTCATTTTTCCAAAAGTGTTCGCACAGAGAGAGAGAGAGAGTTGCGTCTTTTGATGACAAGGATTACAGTCCCATGTGGCCCTCTCATTCCTTCCCTTGCGTCCCTCCTCAGACACCTCCCCGACATTACGGTTGCACAAAATCACCTCCCCTCCCCTCCTCCCCCCTCCTCCTCCTCTATCCTCCTCCTCCCCCTGCTCGCGAACCCCCCGATCCTCTCCCCCCTCTCCATCTTCTCCATCTCCCTCCTCGCAATCTCCCTGTCCTTCTCCGGCAGGCCCCACCACTCCCTCAAAAACTTCTCCTGCTCCAGCTTCCTCCTCGCCTTCCTCTCCTTCTCCCTCTGCCTCGCGGCCCTCTGCGCGAACCACTCCTCCCTCGCGCCGTCCTGCTCCTCGGGCGTCGCGTGCAGCTTCATGCAGCTGTTCATCGCCCGCTTCGGCTCCCCGCAGAAGAACCCGGCCGTAAAAGTCTTGCCCATGGCGCATTCCGCGAACGCTGGATAGGGACACAAAAAAAAAAATCAGTATTAGTATAAGCCATAAGGGGATAATAGAAGGAGAGGGAAAAAGGAGGAGAGAAATAAAAAATTAAAAATAAAAACAAAAACAAAAACAAAAAAAAAAAAAAAAAAAAAAAAATACCTTTAATCTCGTCCGAGCATCTACTTCGTACCCTCGCGTAAAATATATCTCTGACCTGAGCCTCCTGCGACGCCGAGAGCGGAAGGGGGTTTCGTGACGGGACCGGGAGGGGGAGGAGGCGAGGTTTCTCTGCTGCTCCGTTTTCTTGGGAAGAAGAAGAAGAGGAGGAGGAGGAGGAGGAGGAGGAGGAGGTCTTGTTGTCGAGTGGTGCCATGGTTTTTTGGCTGGCTGGCTGTGCAAAATTTAAAAGGACGAGCCTCGAGAGGGAAATTCGTGCGTGAACTGTATCAATTGGACAGTATACGAGATTTCGGTTCGATTTGGAAAAAATTGGCGTCAAGAATTGATCGAAACCCCAAAGCTTGGGTGGCGGTAGTATCTATCTAGGTGTCTTCCGTAGTTCTGTCGTGGTTCGGTTTCTTTTGCGCAAGACTGCAGCGACGGGAAGCTCTCGTACCACTGCAACTGCAACTAGACCAGGGACATGTACGGACCACAGTGCATGCACAGTACAATCTCACACGGTGCATATTTATTTTATCAAACTTCATTGACAACAACAACAACCACATCCAAAGCTATGCCGAATTCGATATCCAAAAACTACATCCGCTACAAAAACAGCCACCATCAAACTACCGCTTTCATGCATCTTCTAGCCGCTAACAGTGTTTCTGTCCTCAAGCCTCGTGCCCATCAGACTCTGTAAATGATCTATCCAATTCGAGGCTCTCCTTTTCCTTCTTGCCCTTTTTTCCAAAATTGCTCAGCCATCTAGACTTTGTCTCCTTTCCCTTGCCGTTAGTAGTCCCAGCAGCAGTAGAAGTGCCGGCGGCAGAAGCAGGAGTAGTAACACCGACAGGACTGCTTGTCGCCGCCGCCGCCGCACTTAACGGACCCAACGCCGGGCTGCTCGTCATGCTGTCATAACTACGACCCAAAAAGTTGACAGTATTCAGCGCCTCATCCGTCAAGTCCTCAAAATCTCCAATGCTGGATCTTTCCATCGAGGTACCTCCTCTATCAGAGGCGCCTCCGCTTGCTGTGCTGCTTGGACCTTTCTTGAACAGGCTGCCGTGAGACTCGCCCTTTGCGCCGAGCCTTCCGGCAAGACCAAACTTGCTCGAACTGCTCTTTCTGAAGAGCTTGCGAACAACATTGTCGTCCTTGAAGCTGCTGGACAGTCCGGCGCTGGTAGGTTCCGAAGGTGTATTCGAAAAGGACATATCCAACGACAACGAATCCCGAGACTCGGAAAGAGAGTACAGCGTGTGGACCGAGGCGGTATCGCGAGACTTCCGTGAGTCGGTCGGAGAGTCCATGTCGAACGGCGGAGCATGCGGCGTATCCGGTGTCGACACGGCTGCTTCCTTGTCCTTGCTCTTTTGCTTGTCCTTGGATTCCTTCTTGGCCTTTTCCTTCTCCCTCTTCTCTGCCTTTTCCGCCTTGGCCTCTGCTTTCGCCTTTTCCTTCTCTTCCTTCTCCTTCTCCTTTTCAGGTTTGGACTTGAAGAAAGAGCCTATAAAGGCCGGCGCGTTTGGATTGAGCCGAGCAAGGGCTTTTGCAGATTGTGTCGGAAGACGACTGCCAATGACTCCGACCTGGTCCGCATTGGGCATGATCTCTTCATCCAAGATTTCGTCATCCGCAGACGCCAGAGTCGTCTTCAGTGCCGATGGAGATCCATGGATTGAAGGGCGTCTGGACGGATTCCGAGACCAAGCCGTGTCTGGCGACCACAGTCTACTGGACATTCCCAGAGTCGCGTTGTCGAGCGGCGGGCCCCAGATGGAGTTTGAGTCTGTTGAAGGGCGCGGGAACTCAGAAGACGCTATACTAGCCGGACGAGGGCTGCTAGGGTCCCGTTCGTGCAATAAACCCCCGGGAGGGCGTCGTGAACTGGAAAACGGGTTAAGATTTCTGGCAAACATGTTCGGCACCTGCCCCTCGGTTATTTCGGGTCCGACCGAGTTTCGGTTGAACACGTTCCATGTTCCTGAGAGGCTGATTCTTCGCTTGTTGACGAGCCCATCAGGATCATCCGTCTGTCTCGGAAAAGACTGGCTTTGGCCCTGCTTTAGGCTACCAAGAAGTGGCGGCTGATTGTCCAGGTCTTTGGCAGGCCTGGATCGTTGCCACGGAAAGAAGCCTCCCCTGAGTGCCGGCTCCGCGGCCGTAGGTGAGGGTAGAGTGCCGGCGGCATTAAGAGACAGCCTATCCGCAACGTCGCTCTGAAATGGCGGGAACGGCAGGTTGCTAGAAGACCCCCGTGGGCTAGACAGGGCACTCAAAGACTTGCCATTGCCAGATGATGCGGGCGATTGGGGAGCATTTTCTGGGGAGGCTCGCTGTGGCGATAAGAAGGGCTCAGGATCGAACCTCGAAGTCGGGCTGGGATCATCATCCTCGTCGTCATCAAAATCATCCAGAATGTTGGATGGCAGCAGAGCGGTAGCTGACGGGCTGAGGGGAGCCGAAGAACCCCGAAAGCCAGAGTCATCAAAGTGGTCCATCATGCCCGTTGAGAGATCTATAAACGGACCTGGCGCAAAGCCCGGAGGCGCATTCAGCGCTCGCGAACTTCCAAAACCGGCTGGCGCCGTTATCGCCGGGTCGATCTGCGAATATGCTGGTAACGGTGACGATGTAGACATATTGGACAGCGAGCTGTTAGTATGGCTCCTCCGCTTTAGTTGAGTAATGTTCGGGTTATCAAACTCCAAGCCGGGAGGGTTGCCTTGGCTGTACATGCCGTAGTTCGGTTGAGGAGTATGTTGAAGCTGCATGCCGAGAAGGCGGATCTGCTCATCCAGTCCTCGAGAGCGCTTCGTCTCGAAAGCCAGACTTTCGGACAGTTCTCTATTTCTTCGATGCCACTCTCTCCTGATTTCGGCATCCTTCTCGCGCCATCCACCATCATCATCACCGCCCGGTAGCTTCTTCCGAGCTTCTTCCAATTCCTTCACTTGCTCCCTTCTCTCCTTCAGTTCCTGTTCCAACCGAGAGCACTCGGCTTGCAGGTCGTTGTTGTCTCCGAGGCAGATTTGGATCTTTTGGTCCCTTTCGTCTTCAAGCTCCCTCCTCTGCTGTTCGAAACCTTCCCTGTCGTTACGCATATCATTCATGCCCTTCTCCCACTTGGCGATACTCTCGTGAAGTCTAGACCGCTCCGCCTGCTTCTCCTTCAGCAGCTTCTCCCTTTGCGCTTTGCGTTGCATAGCGTTACGCATGGAGCGGTCCGTCAAATTAACATCCCTCTTCAACTTTTCGGTTTGCTCCTCCTTTTTCTTTTGTTCCTTCTTCTTATCCATCTTCTCTGCTTCCAATTCGTCGAGTATCTTCCTGTTATCAGCATCCTCCTTGGCGATCATGGCCAACACATCCTCCGTTTCCTTCCGTATGCTTTCAAACTTTTCGGTCAATTCTGGCAAGGTCTTTTTCGAATACGCGCTTATTTCTTCTCTTGTTGGCTGGTCCATGCTCGTTGTCGATGGTGAATGTTTTCGGGTAACGGTGTTTCGGCGTGGTCCAGAGGTTGAGGCTGATGTTCCATCTCGGGCAGGGGATGCGGTGCCTTCGGGGGCTGCTGCGCTCTCGAGAGCAGGGAATGAACTTCGTAGCACGCCATTTTCATCAATATGTTCCCCCTGCGCGGTTCCGTGCGGTTCATCTGCTGTAAAGTTGGACGGCAATCGTGAGTTGCCGAGCTGGGGTCGTCCATCTCGTCCGAAGGTCCGGAGTCGGATAACTCGGCTGCCGCTCTGAAAATTATTGGATCCCACCGCGATCACCCGTACGTTGTAGAAATGATCGGGCTTCAAGCCGCTGACGACAATTGCTGGTTCTTGGTTTGCGGCAACCTCCCCAACTGTACAATAAGGTTAGGGTTCGTGTTCCTCCCAAGCTGACCCGCGGGCGCATAGTTTAATGTGTATTTGTATGGGCCCTACTCACCGACCACCCCATTGACTTGTATCAAGAACTTCTGGACAGACCGGTTCGCCGGCGGCCGTGTCCAGTTGACCGTCGCGGCATCGGCTCGGATTCCAGCAAGGGACACATCGGGCGGATCTGGGACATCAACGCCCAGGATATTGATTAATTCGGGAACGGGTTTCCACAGAGTCTGCAGCGCTCTTCGCAGCAGCCTGCACACATGCACAATAAGCCAGACCGAACACGGTAGACACGGACACGGAGGACCCGGAGAGATGCGAGTGGTGGGAGATCGAAACGTACCAGACTACGGCTGCACCTGTCAACAACATTCTCGCATGCCTCACAATGAAAACCTCCAGGCCAAGCGCGGCGATGGCGTTGATGCTCGAAATATACAGCGAGTACGACAGTTGGCGGGCAAGCTCGGGATTGACGGCCCAGCAAAACACTACCACACCAACAGCTGCAATCAAGTTTAACCGGGCGTTCTTAGGTTCGACAAACCACCAGGCGAGACTGGTCGACAGGATCAAAAGTGTTGGAACCAGCGAGGCCCATGAGATCCATGACATAGCGCTGGGGTCGGGGAAGAAGAGGCCGGGTGAGTCGAAACGAGTCGCGCACGGGAAACAAAAAGAGAGGGAGGGGGTGTGGGAAACAAAGTCGGATCGTGATCGCAAGAAAACAAGCCAAAAAAAGAATGAAGGGGAAGAGCTCTAGATAAAAACGATGTGCTATTTTTCCCTTCCCCCAAAGACGAAACGAGACTCGCTAGCCCGAACCACCTGTTGCTGCTACTTTGCCAGTGCATGCATGCATGGATTATGGGGATGGTGGACGGCAAGGAGACCCTCACACTCGCTCAGCAAGAGCCACCGCAAGCACCCGTGGGCCTCAGCGGTCACGGCTTTTTTTTTTTTTTTTTTTTCACTGCGTCCGACGGTTTATGCGGCAGTGGATATCCACTGATTTTTTAGCACCAAACCGTCTGGTACGGCTTCTATATTTTGGTCGAGATCCACTTTATATTATTCCCGGTGTTTTGACAGGAGATAAAACGTTTGGCCAAGGTCGCGGGCGTCACACAGGCTCACCTAGTGACTTGCACTGCGCTGAGGCGATCTCCAGGCTTCCAGGTTCCCATCTCTGAGGCACTGGTGATGTAGCAGTCTGTAACTTCTTGCCTGGTTTTTGTCAGTGGTAAGACACGGATGAATCCTCTCCATAAATCCGTCCTCCTTCATTCATAGGTCCACATAATTGTGCTGAGATCGATCCAATGTGCATTGTTTTGTAAACTGTCTCCTTTGCAACTGACAGTCTGGATAAATCGAAACGGCCATGTTTCGAAACATGAAGGAAGAGGTGGTCAACATTCGCATCCACCCTCGTCCTGTCGATCAACCCGACCAGGCCGTGTTTATTGCCTCTCTGCCCGCCAACTTTGGGCCACCGCCACGTGACGCCTCAATGATGATTTTGAACTTGACTGTTTGAAACTCTGAATATGCCCTCTTGAGTTGGCGGGGATGAAGTTGTGAACCCCCATACAGGGGACGGGAGGAATCAGCAACAATCGAATTCCTTATCCAACTTGAACCGTCCTTAAAATGCACATCCGCATAAAGATATATAAAAGGTGTTCCGGAAGGAGTTGGCACTCTCGGTGGATCGGGATCGCCTGTTCACAACAACCGGATCCCCAACACCATCCCAACCGTTGAATGTGTGCTCCGTAGCAGGCCGGGTACCGCTGTCCTAGGATGCCAACTTCTGAAGGGATACAAAATGCAGTTTTCCTTACACGTCCCTGCAAGTCGTTGGGTTCGTGCCGTCCATACCTGGTGATGCCTGATAGACCGCAATGCTTCGAAGATATAAGGATTGTCAGTATCGCAATTTGTCGGTGACTCCGGGTCCGGTGCCCGACCAAGTCTAGAATGGCAGTTCGTTGAAAGGAATATTCCAAGTCAAAAATTTTCAGTGCCACTTGTCCTAGGGAGAATCTCCGAGATATCCATCTCGTCAAGTATCCGAGGGGCGGCGTGCCTCGGTTACATTGTGAAAGATTACCTGCCTCGGCCATGGGAGTCCACATCTCATCTCATCTCATCTCACCTCGAATCTCGATAACAAACCGTTGGAATCGAAATAGCTTCAACAAACGGCCTTTTCGGCTCACAGCTCCGGATGTATGAATCGAGCGGCTCCGAAGAGACGGCACGTCTATCCCACCATCCCACTCTCCTCCCACTTTATCCCCTCTTCCATCAACCGCCATCATCCCCTATCACCGCCTAAAAGGGCCCTGTCAAAATGCGCCGGGAACAGGCGCCAGCAGCCGGGTCAGGTGTTAATGTCCACAAGACATCAAACGTCCAGGTTCCCCGCGCGCCTCCCGTCCAGTGCTTTCAGCCTTCCCCAACAAATTCACCACATCCAGATTGGGGGTTTCTCAATGCTCGAAGCCGCTGCGCCGTTTGCTGATTATCCAATGAATGGGAGGAAGCACAGTCAGCTCCAACCCAACGCTGCGCAATCCCGTTAGGTAACAGACGACTGCAGACGAAATGTAAATGTGAGCACCGGGGAACTGCATTGTGTATCCAGGTCGACGCAAACAACAATCGCGGGCTCTTCATGGAGCAATCGAAATGACTCCATTTTGAGTATGCCACCTTGAAATGTCGATTCCCCTTCGATTGATTCATTGATACCTTGGAGGGTCCATGACATCAGCGAGGGGGACCGCTGGGGGGTTGAGAGATGGGTCCCTAAATAATTTCCGGGGTACCCATCAGGAGGGACCGGAAAAGGAACACATGTAATACTTTTAGCTTTAGCGGTCTCACAGCATGTGTTTGCTGGGGTTGTGGTGGGCCAGAGAGTACCGGCTTTGTCTCGGTCGGATCGTTAGCTCGGTCTAAAGTGGACGAGTTCATTGAATGCAATTGACTGGGGGCATTGCCGGGATTGTTGAGGGCCTCGTACCTCGTCCCTCGTGATTGTCTTTGAACTCTTTCAGCTGCCTCCTGGGACGCCTTGGTTTCTTCCTTTGGCCGACCTCTATCCGTTTTTTGTTTCGTTGTCGGAGACTACTTGGTCGCAACCCAGTACCACGCTGCAATATTCACTCGTTAAGACTGGAGAGCGCCCGATTTCCAATAATTCCCTGTGTTCGCTTTTTATCGACCTATCGACGACACCAACCACCCACCACAAAGCCGTGGGACGACGACAAACCGAGAACCTTGGGCACCATTGAGGGAAAAAAGAACAGGTTGGGGTGACACAACTGAGACATACTTCAACTTTTAATTCAAGTTCAAAACCTTCGCTCAGTATTGCGCCCACTACGTTAATCGGCGGCCATTATCGTCATTCAGTATCTCCAATTGCGTCCACATTCCTTGTTGGTCTAGGAATTCCGGAACTACCCACCACCCACAACATCGGAACCCGCGGCTCGGCCATATCTTGCATTCCACCTACGCACGCACACACGCATTGCCTTGTGACTGGACCGCGGGCATTGTACTGTGCTAGCTCTTTTCTCCTCCTGCCCTGTCCAGACACCTATACCTCAACATCGATTGTCGCAAACTACATCTCCTTATTTCCATTGTGCGCCGCCTACGAATCGTAGCGCTTCGACCCACCCACCCCCCGGGACGCCCGGTCGCTTGCAACAGCACTACAACTACAACACCATGCAGTACGTCAGGAACCTCAGCGACTCCGTCTCGACGGCATGGAACTCGATCAATCCAGCCACCCTCAGCGGTGCGATCGACGTTATAGTGGTTGAACAGGAAGATGGGTCTCTTCTGTGCTCTCCATTCCATGTACGGTTCGGCAAGTTCTCTCTCTTGCGCCCATACGAAAAGAAGGTCGAGTTCAAGGTCAATGGCGCAAAACAACCCTACTC
The DNA here is from genome assembly GCA_033297175.1 of Cladorrhinum sp. PSN332. NCBI lineage: Eukaryota > Fungi > Ascomycota > Sordariomycetes > Sordariales > Podosporaceae > Cladorrhinum > Cladorrhinum sp. PSN332. The sequence goes on along the minus strand of MU858816.1, from coordinate 359,721 downwards.
GATGAAGCTGGGCGAAGGAGGCGAGGCCTTCTTTGTCTTCGAAACTGCCGATACCATTCCCAAAAGCCTCCAGACCTCACCACTCATCTCCCCAGTCTCGAGTCCTCCCTTGGATGGCGAACGAAGCGGGACCCCGTCATTACAGGAGCCCGAGTCTCTCGACCTGAACGATACCAAGGCGCGATCTGCCAGCGTCACTCGGCCACCACCTACGGTTCTACACTCGACCGCACAGCAAAACGGTGAGTAGTTGACCGAAGATGCATCTGCATTTCATGGCTTAAACTGACAGTAGCAGGCTTGATTACGCCACGATCCATGTCTCCAGAACTTTCTAGAGGTGCGGCATCAGTTGGAGAGTGGTCTCCGCAGCGTCCTCATAGCGATGATGTCGTGCGAAGGACAGCAAGAAGAGCTCCAAGTGAGGACTCAGACGACCTTGAGAGCATAAAATGGTCAGAACGCTCCCACAGCCCGCCACCTGTCGCCGCGCAGCAGGCTCTGCAACGTGCCATAAATCTTTCGAGAGAGCTTTCGGCTGTAAACATCCCAACCAAGATCACAGAAACTGGCGACCTCATGTTGGATATGTCTGGGTTCAAGGGAAATGATGAGGATGCTATCAAGACAGAGATTCTTGCTCGCAAGGTTCTTTCCGAAGAGCTCGACGGTGATTACGACATTGGTGCCCTCTTTGGAGTCGACGAGCGAGGCAATTTGTGGATCTACAGCAGCGTCGAGGCAAAGAATGCCGCCATGAAGAAAGCAATGGAGTCGTCCATGCGAAACGACCCTACCATTGCCATCGACGCTGCATCCGATCCTGGCTACCAGAGCGACAGCAGCGACGCAACAGCTTCCCCCAGCGTCCCAAGCCACAGGCGGGCCGATTCAGATCTGGGCCAGATGTCTATTCAAACCCCTCCCAGTTCTCCTGGCACTTCAGCTGCTGGCGATCCCAACCGAAACTATGCTAAGACGCTGCGGTTGACCAGTGACCAGCTCAAGGCGCTCAAGCTGAAGCCCGGTGAAAACTCGATGAGCTTCACGGTGAACAGGGCAACGTGCCAGGCTTACATGTTCCTCTGGAAATATGAGACCCCCGTGGTCATCTCAGATATCGATGGCACCATCACCAAGTCGGATGCTTTGGGCCATGTGCTGAACATGATTGGCCGAGACTGGACGCATGCAGGTGTTGCGAAGCTGTACAGCGACATTGTTGCCAACGGCTACAACATCATGTATCTCACGAGTCGTTCAGTCGGGCAGGCCGACACCACCAGAGCATACCTGGCAGGTATTGTCCAGGATAAGTACCGCCTTCCAAGGGGGCCGACGATTTTGTCGCCGGATCGGACAATGGCTGCGCTCCGACGAGAAATCTATCTGCGCAAGCCCCACATCTTCAAGATGGCAACATTGCGCGACATTAAGAGCTTGTATGGTCCGGACAGAACTCCGTTCTATGCGGGATTCGGCAATCGGTTCACCGACCAGATCTCGTATCGGACGGTGGACGTGCCGCGTACGAGAATTTTTACCATCAACTCGAACGCCGAGGTGTCACTTGATCTGCTGAGTCTTAACAAGATGAAGCTCAGTTATGTCAACATGACTGAAGTTGTTGACCATTACTTCCCGCCTGTCAGCACGCTCATCAAAGGCGGCGGCGAGGAGTTTACTGATTTTACTTATTGGAGAGATACGCCGCTTGAGCTTGACGATTTCTCCGCCAGTGAGAGTGAAGGGGATGGTGATGATGACGAGGTTGACGACGATCATGAGAGTCAGTATGCTGACGAGGATGATGAGGAGATTGGCGAGGGTCTTGGGGACAGTTATATCTCGCGCGGATCGGACGATTATATGGGAGAGAGCTATTATGAGGAACGGATGAGACGGTCCGGGATGGAAGATGGAGAGGAGGCAGATTATGAAGATGATGAGGAGTATGCGGATGGGGAAGAAGATGGTGCCGTTGAGGAGGAGGAGGAGGCCGAGCTCAAGGAGGCTGATAAGGAGCTTTTGGCCAAGGCTGATGAAAAGGCAAAGGAAATGACTAACTCGGCTTCGCCAAAGGTTGTGGTGCCTGATTTGGGCGCTGAGATTATCACTGGGGTCAAGGACCTCAAAGTTGAGGCAGAAACCAACTAGAGGGGTTGTGGTCGGTTGTTTCTTGTGTAAACGGTTGTTACCGCATAGAGTTGCTGTCGGAAGTTTTCTATGAGAGCCAATAGACGAGGAAGGAAGGGTTTGCGTTGATTTCTCAGGTTAGAGGAGGATGAGGGAGGGAGGGAGGAAGGAGTCCGCAATGGTGCATAGCGCGGCGTCAGGCTTCATTGTTTTGTCTCTTTATATTATTATTTTTTCTCTTGTATTTTGGTACACAAACATAGGTAGTTCATGGCAGGGGCAGGCAGGGGCAGGCAGGGGCTTTTTTTATTATTGATTATTGGGTATTATTCATAGTAGTCGTTTCAACACAGACCCCACACTCATCAACATGTAAACATTGTCTTTTCAGAAGAACCAAGTAAAGATAACTGGAAAATGTGTATTTTTCCCGCTCCCGTCCCGAAAGTGGATGGATAGAGTTATAAAAAAATAATTGAAAAAAAAAAGTAAGTGAATAGACCAACAACACTGTTGTGTTCCTCCCCAAACCAACGCCAATCGCCAGAAATTTTGAAAAGAAGCCATCTTGTGATGAGCCGCATTCTTTTTCTCCCTTTCCATAAAACTCCCAAAGCGCCGACCTCCCATGACCGAGTGTGTGTTTCGTATAGATTATTCTTTTTTTCGACGATGATTGACCTTTGATTCCCCTTTTTTCCTTAAACCTCAACCATCTCCTCGTCCTCGTCCTCATTCATCCCTTCATCCCCAAAAACATCACCCATCGTGCCGCCTTCTACCCCATCTCCACCTACATCCTCCTCATCCACCGGTTTGTCTCCACCCATGGCATCAACCATCTCCTCATCCTCTTCTCCGTCCTCATCGTCATCACTGCTGATCCCGCCCTGACCCTGCCAAACGTCCCTCAAGCCCCAGCCCTGCCCGCTAAGCACGAACCGCTCACCGGGCAACCTCGTCCCCCATTCGGTAGCCGGCACCCTCGGGAGGGCAACCCTGTTTCTTTCCTTTGCGACTTCCAGCATCCAGTCCTTGCTCGCCTGGCCGCCTCCCCCGCGGAACTGAAATCCCAGGCGGGCGGCGATGGCCAGCTGAACCGCGTTGGCGGATACCTGCGCGTCTCCCACGTTTACGGGCGCCACGCCCGAGGTGGCGGTCGGTTTGGAGCCCGCTTGGGACGTGTAAGGGTCCGCCGAGAGGTGGAGCGCGTCTTGGAGGACGGCCGAGGTGTGCCGGTAGGCGAAGTCGAGGAGGAGGAGCGGGACGCGCTGTTCGAAGGATGTTACGCCTTGGGCTGTTAGGAGGAGCTCGATGGTGCGCCCCTCGCGGGGACGGGGGGCCGTGTAGTCGTTGTTTGAGTTGGAGGGCGGTTGAAATGGCTGAAAGGTTACGGGATGGGGAGGCGGTTGTGGTTGGGATGGAGGCTGTTGTTGGGATTGCTGTTGGGATTGCGGTTGGGATTGAGAGGCGGCGATTGTGTTTTGGGAGGTTGGGTTCGAGGCGTCGTTGTTGGTGAGGGTTTGGGAGGTTGCTGCTGCTGAGGAGGAGGGAACGGCGGAGGCAACGGCGGAGGGACCGGTGGGTTGAGGGGTGGGTTGAGGGTTGGAAGCCGCCGCTGGGGCGGCGGAGGACATGGTGAGCGGGTTGGGTTTAGCCGAGTCGATCGAATAGGTAGGGTTGTCTGTTCGAGATGGGATGCGGTCAACTGATCTAGTCGACGGGGAAGAGTGAATGATGGTTGATCGCGATGGAAATGCTGGTGGGCAGTTCAATTATGGTGTGTGGTTGGGATCATAAATCGAAGAGCTTGGAGTTGGTCGTCGCTGCGGGTCAAAAATTCTAAATATAATGACCAAACTCCCAAAAAGTGAATCGCGAATTGGATTGTCGCGACAAGCTCTCTTGCGTCTGAATGCGATTGATGGCCGCGAGCTCGCAGGAGCGCCAAGGATTGGCAACTAAACCCTTGCTCACTCAATCGGAGGCTGCAATGATCCGCTACCGGCTCACTGAAAGATGCACTGACCACACCTTATTTTATCGGTTCCGCCTTTGACCCCGCCTCAAGAAAAATTCCAAACCTGCGATTTGACAGGGGAAGAAGGGACGACGTAATGGAGGGGTGGGCGCGTTTGCGAGCGTTGCTACCCCACGGCAAGGATGCGGCCCCCGATGCAGGAGGGGGGTCCAGAACTTTTGGTTCCTGGTTCCAGCAGGGTGTTCAATTTTTAGAGTCATAACTTCTTCCAGTTGGAGGAGACACCACCAACACCACCTGCAACAATCACCAAAAAGCCAACATGGAGTCAACACTCCCACTTCCCTTCCTCATCAGCGTCAACGTCCCTCCCGGACTCGGAGGCGAGAAGGAGGGTCTCAACCGCGAAGAAGTATCATGTCTTGGCTGTGTGTTCTTCGAGGTAGCCCCTCGAACCTATGAGAAGATCCTCCGCTTTCTCCAGCGCCACAACACCGAGTTTCACCCATTTTTTGATGTGACACGTCTCGAGTCCCGCGACGACATCGTCACCCTTCTCGATGCCGGCGCCCGCAAGGTGTTTGTTCGTCCCGAGCAGCTTCCCGATTTCGCAGAGTTCGGCTCCCGAGTCGCCCCCGTCGTGTCCGGAACCAACCCCGGCCAGTTGTCTTCGGCCACCGAGCACGGCCTGCTCGTTTCCGACTTTGATCTCACTGCCCCGGAAGCCGCCCAGTTCATTGAAGATGCCAAGGCCAAGAAGGTCAACTCCTTCTTCGTCAAGCCTGTCGCCGGCGCCGACCTCGAGAGGTTCATTGGCGTCGCCGCGCAAGCCAATGCCATCCCAATCCTGCCCTCAACCGGTCTTTCAAGCAAGGAACAGGCTGGAAAGCTTGCCGTCCCCAAGGTTCTTGCTGCCTCGTGGAAGTCGGATCGCACCGATGGGTTGATCCCTACTGTCGTTGTTGACGAGCACAACACCGCTTTGGGCCTGGTATACAGCAGTGAGGAGAGCGTTGGAGAGGCCATCAGGACACAGACTGGTGTTTATCAGAGTCGGAAGCGCGGTTTGTGGTACAAGGGCGCCAGCTCGGGGGATACTCAGGAGCTTGTTCAGATTTCGTTGGATTGCGACAATGATGCCCTCAAATTCGTTGTGAGGCAAAAGGGGCGGTTCTGCCACCTCGAGCAGTCAGGCTGCTTTGGGGACTTGAAGGGCATCAAGAAGTTGGAGCAGACTCTTATCTCCAGGAAACAATCAGCGCCAGCAGGCTCTTACACTGCTCGTCTGTTCTCGGACGAGAAGCTCTTGCGGGCCAAGATTATGGAGGAGGCTGAGGAGCTCTGCGATGCCAAGAACCCTGAAGAGGTCTCCTTTGAGGCCGCGGATCTTATTTACTTTGCCATGACCAGGGCCGTAGCCGCCGGCGTCACTCTGGCTGATATTGAGAAGAGCTTGGATGCCAAGAGCTTCAAGGTGAAGCGCAGAACTGGTGACGCGAAGGGCAAGTGGGCTGAGAAGGAAGGCATTAAGCCTGCCACAAATGGTGCTCCCGCGCCCGCTTCTGCGGCCAAGGAGGAGCCCACGCCGGCTGCCTCTGACAAAATTACCATGAAGGCATTGGATATCTCCGAAGTCTCTGTCGAGCAAATTGATGCTGCTCTCAAGCGCCCATCACAAAAGTCGGCCGATGCCATCACCAAGATTATTGTCCCCATCATCGACAATGTTCGCAAGAATGGCGACAAGGCTGTTCTCGAATACACCCACAAGTTCGAGAAGGCTACTTCTTTAACCTCGCCCGTTCTCAGGGCGCCCTTCCCAGAGTCACTTATGCAACTTCCCGAAGAGACCATCAAGGCTATTGATATCTCATTCGAGAACATCAAGAAGTTCCACGCCGCTCAGAAGGAGGAGAAGCCCCTCCAGGTTGAGACCATGCCTGGTGTCGTCTGCAGCCGTTTCTCCAGACCCATCGAGGCTGTTGGTCTTTACATTCCCGGCGGCACTGCTGTCCTTCCTAGCACTGCGCTCATGTTGGGTGTCCCTGCCATGGTTGCTGGTTGCAAGAAGATTGTCTTTGCCTCGCCACCGCGTGCCGACGGTAGCATTACCCCTGAGATTGTCTACGTTGCTCACAAGGTCGGCGCCGAGTCGATTGTCCTTGCCGGTGGTGCCCAAGCCGTTGCTGCCATGGCCTACGGAACTGAGAGTGTGACCAAGGTCGACAAGATCCTGGGCCCTGGCAACCAGTTCGTCACTGCCGCCAAGATGTTCGTCAGCAACGACACCAACGCCGGTGTTGGCATTGATATGCCTGCCGGTCCTTCCGAGGTTCTTGTTATTGCCGACAAGGATGCCAACCCTGCTTTTGTTACCTCTGATCTTTTGTCCCAGGCTGAGCACGGTGTTGACAGCCAGGTCGTCCTTATTGCAATTGATCTCTCCGATGCTGAGCTCCAGGCCATTGAGGACGAGCTCCACCGCCAGGCAATGGAGCTCCCGCGTGTCGATATCGTCCGCGGATCTATCGCCCACTCCATCACGGTCAAGGTCAAGACCATTGACGAGGCCATGGATATCAGCAACAAGTATGCTCCCGAGCACTTGATCCTCCAGATTAAGGATGCCGAGAAGGCCGTTGAGAAGGTTATGAACGCCGGCAGCGTGTTCATTGGCGAATGGACTCCCGAGAGTGTGGGTGATTATTCTGCTGGTGTCAACCACTCATTGCGTAAGTTTGTCCCTAATAAGCCCAACACTTTTGACGTTTACTTTTACTGACATGCATCATTTGTAGCTACGTATGGCTATGCCAAGCAGTACTCTGGCGTCAACCTCGCCTCTTTCGTCAAGCACATTACCAGCTCCAACCTTACGGCTGAGGGTTTGAGAAATGTTGGTGACGCTGTCATGCAGCTTGCCAAGGTTGAGGAGCTTGAGGCTCACAGAAGGGCAGTCAGCATCCGTCTTGAGCACATGAACCGGTGATTTCTTTTCCGGGGAGATCAAGTGATTTGTTATTGCCGTTGTGTTAGCCATCTAGTTTGAGCATATTTTGAATACAAAAAAAGCAAAGGCGGTACAAAAGTCTATAACAATAACAGTTTGCTGTTTTTACCCGAAACGCGCCACTCCCTTAAAGCTCATCAACAATATGGCCCTCCTCATGAATATCGTCAGGATCATCGTCACGACCCCGACCGCTCTCCCCATCCTTCATGGACGTACTCAACCAGGGATAGTCGGCCTGTGCGTCCTTCAGCCGTTCGGTCTGCTCTTTGAACTCGTCGGCCGTCGCTGTTTCCGCGTTGCTGTTTAGCCAAGTATTCACTTGCTTGAGTAGGCCCTTGACCTGGAAAAAAGGCAAAAAAAAATAATCAGCACACAATCCCAACCTTGTTATATATAAATCCCATAAGAAAAGAAAAGAAACTTACCTCTTCTACCTCCTCATCCGCCTCGTTGCCATACCCACCAGTCTCAACCTGAGACTTCAATCCATAAAGGTGGCCCTCCAACTCGACTCTCGCCTCGATCTTCTCCTTGACGGCCCTGTCCTCCTCGGCGAACGCCTCAGCCTCAAAAATCATCCTCTCGATCTCCTCAGCGCTCAGCCTGGCCCCTCCGCTCCTTTCGTTGTTGATGGTGACTGATTCGGTGTTTCCCGATGCCAGATCGCGGGCGGAAACCTCAAGTATCCCGTTGGCGTCCAAGGCGAACGTCACCTCGATCTGGGGTCTCCCCCTGGGCGCGGGCGGGATTTTGTTTAGAGAGAAAGAGCCGAGGAGGTTGTTCTTCTCGGTGAGGGGACGCTCGCCTTCGAATATCTTGAGCAGGACGGAGGGTTGGTTGTCTGTCGTCGTGGAAAAGATTTGGGATTTCTTGGTCGGGATCACCGAGTTGCGCGGGATCAGCTTGGCCATGACGCCGCCCGAGGTTTCGATGCCCAGGGTCAAGGGGGTTATGTCTATGAAGCCTACTGTTTCGAGTTCCTGGAGAGGGGGGGTATGTCAGGATTTGAAGTTGAAAGGCGAGAGGGTGGGTGGGTTAGGTTGAGTAGGTAACTTACTGGGACTCCTGCGATGATCTTGTTTTGTGTGGAAAGGTTTAGTTAGTTGGTGTTTACAAGGTGAGAGAAACAGAGACAAAAGAAAAAAAAAGAAAAATGGAAACTCACCCCTCCCTGTATGGCAGCACCGTGCGCGACGGCCTCGTCGGGGTTGATACCCTTGCTGACTTTCTTCCCAAAGAACTCCTCGACCATCTCTTGAATCTTTGGAATCCGAGTCGAGCCGCCGACCAATACGATATCGTCCACGTGCTGCCTTTTGACCTTGGCATCCTTCAGCACCTGCCTCACGGGCTCCAGAGTCTTTTTGAACAATTGCATGTTAAGCTCCTCGAACTTGGCCCTCGTCAGCGTTTCGGAAAAGTCGACCCCCCCGAACAGGCTCTCGATGTCGATCTTGGTGGACTTTTGAGAAGATAGAGCCCGTTTGGCGTTTTCTGCCTCGCGCTTCAGCTTGCCCATGGCTTTCGGGTCTTTGGTGATGTCTCCCGAGCCCGGGTTCTTTTGCGTGAAGAGCTTGGCGAGGTGGCCGATGACGCGGTTGTCAAAGTCTTCCCCCCCCAAACGCGTGTTTCCCGCAGTTGCTAGGACTTCGAACACGCCGTCTTCGAGGGAGAGGAGGGAGACGTCAAAGGTGCCACCGCCGAGGTCGTAGACTAGGACCTGTCGTTCTCCTTCGAGCTGTTCGAGCAGAGCTGCTGTCAGAGAAAAGGGGCACCGAGAGGGAAAGGGGAGCAGCTGGGAGACATAATTACCTTATCAATACCGTACGCCAGCGCCGCGGCTGTGGGTTCGTTGACCACCCTCACGACGTTCAAGCCCGCGATGGTGCCGGCGTCCTTGGTTGCTTGCCTCTGCTGGTCGTTGAAGTAAGCCGGGACGGTGACGACTGCGTGCTTAACCCTGTCCAACCAAGCCAGCATCATTAACATATTGCCCATTTCGCTAGCATTTCGCTCCCGGTTTGTTCCTGGCACTTACTTCTGTCCCAAATACCCCTCGGCGACATCCTTCATCTTCCCCAGCACCATGGCACTTATCTCCTCGGGCGAAAACCTCCTCCTCCCGCCGCCGCTCTCACCTACCTCGACCTCAACGGCCGGTTTGTCTCCGGCCGTCTTGACAACCTTGAAGGGGAAATGCTTCACATCCTCCTTGACGCCTTTATCCGTGAATGCTCGACCTATAAGTCGTCTTTTTTTCCCCCGCTGTTAGCAGGGTAATTATTCTTTTTGCGCACTTCTGGTTTTTATGTCACAAGACACAAAAAAAAACTAAAAAAAACTATTATGCGTAAAAACTCACTTGACATCAAAAACCGTGTTCCCCGGATTACTGGCAAACTGATTCTTGGCCGCGTCGCCTATCAATCTCTCCCCCGTTTCCGGGGCGAAAGCGACATAGCTGGGCGTGATCCTGTTCCCCTGCTCGTTCGGTATTATTTCGACGTGTCGGCCTCCTCCCGGCTTCATGACCGCCACGCACGAGTACGTGGTGCCCAGGTCGATACCGATTATGGGGTCGTTGGGGCCTGGCTCCGTCGGGTCCGAAGCGGTGGAAGAGGCCGAGGCGAACGGAAGGACGGAGAGGGGACATATGCAGAGGAGGAGGACGAACAAGAGGACCAGGAGGAGGGCGAGGGGGGTTTTTCGACGGGAGGAAGGGGGAGGGCGAGGACGGGAACGAGAGGGAGAAGGGGGGCGGGGACGGGCCATTTGGATTTTTGTTCTGGGTTTGGTCGTGTTGTTGTTGTTGCCCCTTTTTGGATGTTAAATGTTCAAGATGTAACAAATTGCCTTGAAACTGTGACTGCTATGTAGCTACTTCAAGACCTGAAAAAAAAAAAACCGAGGGAAACAAAAGGTCTTTAATCCCATCTCGAATCTCAGCCAACCCTTTGCCGATATGGAAGACATCCATCTGTCCTGATCCTCAAGGCCGTCATCCGCCATCATCGAGAACACACGCGACCCGAAAAGAAAGGACACATATCTCTCTCTCTCTCTCAATTGCTCGTCTCTATCTCATGAGTAGGTAGGTATCACAAAAAGACCTGAAACCCAGGGCAGCCCTGTGGTGACCGCCGCGGGGGAGTCACTTCGGAGATGCCATCCCCAAAGGAGTTTGAGGTCTCTGATAGCCCACCGACAACCGACATGACCTATGACTCTTGACAAGATCAAAAAAGACACATCTCAACATCTTACAACACCTTCAACAAACAAAACCCAGGGTTTACAACTCCATAAGCCAAGCTGGGTAATTATAGGTGTGTATGACTCTTGACAATTTCGAGTTCCACACCATCAAAGTTCCACTCCAAGAACCCAAATGAGCCTTCTCTCTCTCTCTCCCTCTCTCAAAAAAGAAAAGAAAAGACACATCTCACTATTTACACTCTCATCTCACTTCCCAACCTGGCCATATTCCAAAACTCACTGGGGGGGCTGAAACTCAGGGACTTGGACCCGCCACCATCACCAACAATGACTCACACAAACTATCTAACTAACTTGGACACAAAACAAACCGCAATACTGTGTTCTTTTGTGATAAAAAAATATTTCCACACATCAGAACATTTAAATCCTCCTGGGGGGGGGGGGGGGGGGCGCGGGGGGGCCGCGCGCGCCCCCACACCGCACGCCGCAACCGGAAACAAGAAGAAACGCACGCCAAA
>MU858816.1:188856-348844 GCA_033297175.1 Cladorrhinum sp. PSN332 | reverse complement strand
ACACAACAAAAAAAAAAAACAAAAAAAAACAACCAAAAAAAAAAAAAAAAAAAAAAAAAAAAAAAAACAAAAAAAAAAAAAAACAAAAAAAAAAAAAAACAAAAAAAAAAAAAAAAAAGGAGTTTTCGTGCCATGTACCTCGGAACTAAATAAAGTATTACGAGGGGCGGCTTCGATGCATGCGCACCCCACACAGGTATGGTAACGTAGATTATATGCGGTTCTTTATGCGCTTGCCATAGCCAGCCAGAGTGCCTATTCGCATTTTAGATAATCGCCCTACATTTTATGTGGGTGTTGCACGTAGTGAGCGGCAGGGCCTTGCGATGCAATAGCTTGGTATCCTTTAACGCGCTTACACCTTGGTTGTCACTGTTGTGAACGATTTTGGGGTTTGACCCACAGCAGTTTCGCATCGAAGCTCTTGTAAAGTATCCTCAATGCATGTGTGCGGCACAAAAAAAACACTCACAAAAAAAAACCAAGCAATCCAGCGCGTTCTGCAACAAGTCCTGCAATGTTACCCTCCGATTCGGTTAGATCATGTCCAATCCAAACCACCGGGAACATCCAATGCAACCACGTAACTTCTCATAACCAATTGGTGTACTTTGTTTGTCAAATGTAGGTACAGTAGTCAAGATTATAGTATTAAGTCTTTAATTCTAACAGGGCTAAAAAAAAATGTTTCTCTTGCAAAAAAGAAAGAAAAACACATTTCGTTCCCTTTCTTGTTGGCCAACTCGTCCTTCCGGGACCAACCAACCAACCATCCTTTCTATCCCAACCCAATCCATCCCGTTCCACCACCCAGCCATGAGGACTTCATCAAGATGCGTATGTACTGTACAATCCCTCCCCGGTCAAAACGCCCCCCAAAAAAAACACAAGTTCAACAACCAACCCTATACCAAAAGTGGCTCAAAAAAAAGGAAGCATTGTTTTCTCTCCTCCCAATTAGAGGGATCTCTTGGTTTGACTTTAATTCCTCTTTTCCCAGTAAATATTCGCCGGCTCCAACGGTCTGGAGAACAGCGAAGCGTAATCGGTACCAATAACCTTGTCGCTGCCATCAACGTTGCGGAACTTGAAGTTTCTCACAATCACGGCGGTGATGGTCTGGAGCTGAACATTGGCAAAGTGTTCGCCGATGCATCTGTGCCTGCCGGCGCCAAAGGGAAGATAAGGCGAAGCGGTACCCTTGCTGACGAGGCCGTAGCCGTAATCAATCTTCTCGTCGTCTTCCTCGTTCAAGGCGTTGCGGACGTGGCTGGGAGTAAGAGGGTGGTCGGGCTCCCATCTGTGAGGCTCCCAGAGGTCGGGTTCGGGGAAGTACTGCGCATCCGAGGCCGAGACGCCGGGGGCGGCGAGGAGGACGTGGTCGGTAGGAATAACATATTTGGTGCCGGGGACGGGCATGGGAGACTTGACGGCGCGCATGATGGAGTGGATGGGGGCATTGAGGCGGAGGGTCTCCTTGACGATGGCCTGGTTGAGGGGCAGCTTGGCGAGGTCCTCGTACTTGAGAGGCGGGAGATCGGCACCGAGAGCCTTGACTTGTTCCTGGTAGAGATCCTCCATGATGTCGGGTCTGGCGGCGAGGTGAACCATGATCCAGGCGCTGGTGGAGGAAGACGAGTGCTGGCCGGCCATCAGGAGGGCGATCATCATGTGGGCGATCTCGTGGTCGGGAACCTTGACTCCGTTCTTGTAGGTAGAGTTCATCAGGTGAGCCATCATATCCTTCGCGTCCTTCTCGCCTCTCGCGCGGCGCGACTTGATGACGTCCATGTAGATTTGAGCAACGGTTCTCTGGGCGTGATCGCGGCGGTTGTTCCAGGGGAGAGGGGCCCAGTGAAGCATGAAGTTGATGGGGTTGAAGCCCATGTCCAGGTCGTGGTAGAGATCGGCCAGGGTCTCGTCAAACTTGTCGCGAATCTCCTTGCCCTGGAGCGAGTGCGAGGCAGTGAAGATGGTGATCTGGGCCATCTTGGGGCAGATGTTGACGATACCGGACTGGCCCTTGAAGTCGGGAGTGCGCTTGAGGTAGCCCTCAACCTCATCCGAGATGATGGGGACGTACGACTTGAAAGCCTCGGTGGTGAGGGCAATCTTCATAAACTTCTTCTGCTCCATGAGCTTCGAGTTGGGGCAGTCGTAGACGACATCCTTGCCGAAGACGGGAGTGGTGAGCACCGTGTAGATCTCCTCGGCGGAAACATCCTTGATCTTGCCGTTCAGGATAAAGTCGTTGCCGTTGGGTCCGACGTAGACGGTGGTCTTCTTGCCGAGCAGAATAAAGGTAAAGCAGTCGCCGAACTGTTTTGGAAAAGCAAGCTCAAGTTAGCCATCGTGGCCTTTTTCGCATCAAGGGGGCTGGTTCTCTTTCTTACCTTCTTCTGGTTCTCCTTGAAGAAACGGGGTGGGTCCATGCCGTAGGTGATGGTGCTGCCGATGATTGGGAACCAGGAGAAGACCATAGGAGGCTCGTTGGGATTGACCAAGAGAAACTGCTTTGCGACGTGAACGACGACGGAGAGGGTGACGAAGGCGGCGACGGCGACACCGATCTGAGATGCCAATCCAAGCTCAGAGAAGCACTCGCCCAGAGGGCCAGCGACTTCTTGCACGAAACCCATTTTTCTGGTTCGTGGTGTGAAGAGGAAACAGAAGAGAACGAAGCAGACAAACCAAACAAAAGCGAAGTTCCACGACACAAGAAGGTTTAAGTAGGGGGCGCGTGGTCGGTGAACTTTTACTTTTTTTAATACGTCTCCCTCCGCCAGAGAAACAGGGAGGCAACTACGGACACCCCCGATTGACAGGCGAGAAGAGACCAACCAGAAGCGGAGTCGTATTCGGGGTCGGTGAGCTCCCAGGTACCGGGTACCTGTTCCAGCGCAAAAAATCAGACCATGTGGTACATGCGCAACGTTCGATTGCATCGCACCAATGATTCCACGGCCATTACCGTTTCTTGGAACTGATCTGACCGTTCTTTTGGATATTTTCATGGGGCTTTGGAGGAAACAGAAACTGCGAATACGAAAGCACAGCGACTTTTTTGATTTCAATGTCTGGAAAAGGGGGGACGCAACACTAATTGCTCCACACAGGCTTGGACGGTTTTCCTCCACTGGGCTTTGGCTGGAACCTGATTGGTCAATTCCGCAGATTCATCTCCCCATGACAAAACATATCTTGATCGGCTCAATTTGGACATATATGTATCTGGTGTTATGGGATCGCATGGGCACGGGCTTGGGATTACTTGTATATTGCCCAGAGGGACTTTGGTGACCCAATCCCAGTCCTTGGCATTCCGGTAGTTGAGAGTAAGCACTTGCGATGCACATTGCAACGTTAACCACGGTCAATATTAACTTCACCTCTTCTCATCCCCCAATAATCCTTTTTTTACCAAGGAGGGACAAGTATCTTTGGCCCCGTACTCAGATACGTGAATGAGTAAGCACATGTCTTCCTGTGAAGGGAAAAAATTGGCAACCCAAATACAAAATAAAAAATATATATACGGCTATTTACTTTTCAAATAAAGAGAGGGAAGAAAGAGAAAGAAAAAAAAAGAAGAAAAAAACCAAAGTGAAAAAAAGCGAAAGTGGTATCATGATGCTTCATCAAATCCCCCCTTACGAACGACGCTGATTCCAAAAAAATCAATAAAAAAAAATCACAATTCAACACCCATCCACTTAAACCCCCCATCAATGTTCATCCAATCCCCCCTCACGATCGCGCTCTCCCACCCCATCATCACGGCCAACAACCTGCACCCGACCGCACTCACAGTGCAAACCACCACATCACTAGCATCGGCCAGCACGGCCAGATCCATCATGTAGGCCCTCCCCACCAGGCTCCTCAGCTTCAGAGCCTCGCCTTCCAACTTCTCGTCGGCTTTGGTCGCGGCGTTGGGAGTCGTCATCCCCAGGCTCCAAAACATGGCGGCATAGAACCCCCCTTCCCACCCGAAGCTCTCATCCTCGTGCTTGTGCATCGTCGTCCTTTCTTTTTCCTTTCCCTTGGCCACCACCTCTATATCCTTCCTGCTGCTGCTGCCACCCTTGGACTTCTCAATCATCTGCTTGTGCGCCAACTTGATCCTCCCCTGGGCGGGGTGCACGTTCACGTTTGCTCTCAAATCGCGGCTCTCGTACATCATCGGATCGTCAGACGCCAGCACCACGATGCTGTGCTGCTTGGCCGCCTTGTCTTCCTTGCCAAACGGGCCGGAGCGGTTGAACCTGTTCTCGATCGTCTCCCTCGCCAGATCGCTGTACGCGTTCAGGGGCAGGTACGACCGACCGTACTGGACTTCGAAAGGGTGTCGGTCGCCTCGGCGGACGTGCACGCCCACGGCCATGCCCATTTGGTGGCCTTTTGTTTTGGGCACTATCCTCCTGGCCGCCAGCTGTCTGATTCGCGTTTCGACGTAGTTGCCGTCGTCCTCGTTGAGGCGGAAGAGCGCGTCGTGGCCCTGCCGGGCGAGGTCGAACTGCTTCCTGCGGGACACGTCGTCGTGGGCCTCCGAAGGCCCGTAGGGAGACTCGGTGTTCAGCACGTCGAAGAACTCGTCCGCCGTTGCTGCGGAAACGACCAAGTGTCTGGCCTGCCGCGGACACGGGACCATCTCGTTGGTCGGGGGCGGCGAGCAATGCGGGGGGACCGGCGGCGGGTGGAAGATGTCTGCGTACTTGCCGTACGCCCACCTGGTGTCGTCGATGAAGAAGGCCCGCCCCTCTTTTTGTGCGAGCCCGTACGCGGTCCACAGCATCATTAGCGACTTGCCCAGCCCCGCGTCTTCGGACTCCAACACAAAGGTGAGGCTCTTCTTGCAGACCGGCTTCCTCGCGTCAGTCCATTCGGGCACCTGGGTGACGAGGTATCCGGCCTTTTGTGCTTCCTGGACGTCGATGAAGCCGTGTTCTGGCGAGTCCGAGATGAGGCTGAACTGCTGCAGCGCGTTTCCTTGCGATCGGATCTGCTGAGCTCTGGCCGCCACCTGTCGGCATTTTCGACACATTTCGGCGTACTGGTCCTGCTTCAGAGGGAAAGGGGTGCCGGGCGGGATGGAAACCGTCCACTTTGCTTTGCCCCGATGGTCGGTCAGGACTATAGGCGTTGGAAAGTCCGGAGCGCCCTTCTGCGATACCATCTCAACCTCGACGACTGCCTCCCTCTGAGGCGTCGCTTTTGGAGGAGGAGCTGCTGGCTTTCGTGCCGGCGCCGGCGGCTGCCGGGCTTCATTGACTGGCACGTCGGGACCAAACAGCTGTGTGAGAACCTCGAGGGCTACAAAGAAAACAACCACAACGCTGAGGATTCGAATCGAGTAACGGACGAGCCGAATCGGCCGGAAGCCCAACACCGTCTTCTTGGGTTTCCGGACCGGCGGTGAAAGCGAAGGCAGACCCGGTGATGGAGGCGGCGAGAACACCAGGTGGTTAAAGTTGAACCGGGAGGAAGTCGAAGAAAGTGGACCCTTGTCATGGTTGTAGGACTTTGCTCGGCGGAGGTTCATTCGGGGAGGGAGGACGCCATTTCTGGGGTGGCCCGTTCTGCTAATGTCAAGAGTTGGCGGCATGTTGGAGGAGGAGGGAAAAAAAAACCCAAAAAAAACTCTCAAAGTCTATATATGTCGATGTCGAAGGGGATGATGACGAAGAAAGAGATATACCGGTTAGAAAACGACGACCCAGCTTCCAGAGAGGGCTTCAGCACTTCCTCTCCGTGCCCGGCGGGGAGGGTTGGTGGTGGTGGTGGTGGTGGTAAGTTCATGTGGTAAAGGTGAAGGTGAAGGTGAAGAGAGAGGCAAGATATGCCATCCGCCGGGGAAGACCCTCAATAACGGCGCATTCAAGGACGAGTGATGTCGTAGAAACGGTACACGTCGGGGTGTTTAAAGGTGTTGACCAAGGATCAGAACCAGTCCAGAACAAGAAAAGGCCAGACAGCGGTCATTGGGGAAGGCTGCCTTGGCCTCTTATGGAAATGCCCAAAGGTTGGCCCTGGAAGGCCGGGCAGAGCGAGGCAGTAGATAGATATGCGGTGGAGGGGGGCCAGTTGGCCAGTCGGGTCAGATTTCCTGGTTCCGGCGGGCAGATCTGCAAGCAAACGACAATTTCTTCAACCCCCACTTGGAAAGTCTTCTTTTTGGATGAACGGCAGTTCCCGCGTTCCCAAGGTATTAGTTAATTTCTTTAAAACTTGATATTGGACGGCGACTTGGTTCAAGACGAAGGAAGATAACAGGAGCGTTGAATACCCCTCAGATCCGAAATGAAAGTGTGGATAATGGGGGTTCTGTTTCTGATGCCGTTGGACTGCTGTGTGCTGCTGTGCTGTCTGCGGTTTCACAGCTTCAAGCCACGCCAGGCCAGGGCTGACTGAGAAGCGGCTGAGTGGTGTTGGATCGAAGAAGCGGAAGAGACCATGCCGACAAGAAGGAGGACATCAACAGGTCATCCATCCGGTCCACAGATGATGGTGTACGCTAGATGACGGCAAAAACGGAAAAGAGGGGATGTGTGAAGATGATCTACGTGGTTTGTCTGCTCAACGTCGATCCGTTGCTACCGTTCTCAGGGGGCCCATCTGGGTGGTCCCGTTCCTCTAGGTTCTCCATGGATGCCTTTCTCGGAAGAAACATGAGCGCCATCGGGTCATTCTGTGCCTCGCTTCGTTTGACCTTTTTGAATCAAGAACCAGAAATCCCGGAAGATCATCAAGATCCTCTCCAAGGAATCCGGGAAATCCAAATTGCAAACCAGATCAGATCAGACCAGACCAGATCTTGGGTGAAAATCATTTCATGCCGTGTGTGTGTGTGCGTGTGTATTCGTAAACCTCTTCTCTTTTTTCCCCTTCGAGGCGGGGTGGCGAGACGCCGGACGATCTCCATTAACCCCCTGCCTCTTTTGAAACGCACTAGGCCCGGGGAAATCATCCAATCGCAGGGCAAAAGAACCCACCCACCCGGGTCCGCACCTAGTGTAAGCTGTGTGGCTGTCAGCCACAACTGCTCGAGCTAGCGGTGTGGCTCAAATCCCAAAGCATTCAATCCACCATCCCCACATCATCTCCAACCGTAACGGCCAACCACAACCAGACTCGCATTAGCTTTTATTGTTATTAGAATTATAATAATTATCGTCATTATCTTTAATCATTTATATCAGCATCTAGTGGACACAGAGCTCTTGAGTAATCAGGTAGCGCCCCCCTCCCAGAGGCCCACCCGGTCCGGAACCATCTGGGCGTGGGTCCGACGCCATGAGTTCCAACGACGAACCCCTCGTCCCCCCGGGAGGAAGTCCGGGGGGAAGTGGCGGTGATGATGATGATGATGATGACGATGGAGGAGACCCTATGAACGTAGATGCTTCGGGCATCCAAGGCATTCAGGAAATCCAGGGCATTGACGGCATACAAGACATTCAAGGCATTGACGGCGCCATGGCCCTCGACGACGTCGACTTGTTTGGTGACCCCGTCATAGACAATGCTCTTTCCGGTCTCCCCTCCCGGCCACTTCCCAGCAAGAAATTATTGCAGCGCCTCGATGAGCTACGAACCCGGGGATGCTGTCAAACCGTGGCATGGTCTCGCCAGGGCACCATTGCCAGTGTCTCCAAAGACGGCATGTTGATTGACCTACGCTTTGTCCGCTGCAACCCCGAGAACGGCGACTGGGACCTCAGCGGCCCTAACCATTCACCCCCCATTTCTTGTATCCCGGATCAACCTGCCACGCTTTCGTTGGCCTCCGCCGGTGCCCCCATCGTTCATCTGGCCTGGGCCCCGACCGGCAATGCCGAGATAGCCATCATCGATGCCCTCGGACGCATTGCCATCGCCAATTTTCCCATCACCCTGAACCGCCCCTTTACCGCTCGCAAATGGGATGCCGACCCGGTCGACGACCTTCACGCCGTCGTCGGTTGCTACTGGCTGCCCCTTGGTCATCCGCCAGGCAGGCACTACAACGCACAGCACGGCCCTGCCAGATGGACAGGCCAAGAGTACCGATATAACATGTCCATTACCGCGGCGTTTGCTCCATGGCATCCCAACATGGGCAAGAGCGCGTTTTTGTGCGTCACAACCAACGGCATGCTCAAGCTGCTCTTCTCCCAAAACAACACACGCATTGAGGAGACGGCTCTAGAACTCGAGAGCATCACCTCCTCGGACGACCTAATTACGCACGCTTCTATATGCTCGGACAAGACAGGAACCCTGTTGGTTGTTCTTGCCACCGCCTCGAAGCAACTCAGAGTCCTTCGAGTCATGATAAACTGGGGCATTCCTCCGGCTGATCCCAAGGCTGTCCCCCCCGGGAGCGTTCAGCTGAGGCCATCTCTCAAGGAGAGCCACGTGGCCGTCACAAGCTGGCTCCATCACGGCCCTGGTGAATCGCCCTTAGATGCACGCATGGCCCAGCTCTCGCACATTGAGGTCTTACCTCCGATAATAGAACCGGCAACCCAAACTTCGACCCAAACAACGTCACCTCCCATCATTCTCACGGTGCGGTCCTACGTCCCGCGTGAGGGCTCCCCATATCAGCAAGAAGCACAAAGCATCATTGATCGTTGGGAGATCGTGACGGACCAGCAGCAAACTCTGCACCCGGCGTTTGAACAACTGGGGTCCAAGAACGGCGCCACAACAGCTCCTCCCGCAACAAATCGTTTACGAAAGCTTGATCCCGTAGTTGTTCCCAAGGTGATCCTGGCCGTTAACCAAACGCAGCTCGGCAAGGTCATTTGCTTTTCATTCAGTGATGGCACCGTTCAGTACCGCGACCGGGTCACCATGAGCGAGGTGTACAACGAGGAGAGCACGGATGCTATCACGAGTCCCCATCAAGCAGGCTTCCAGTTTGCGAACGATACCCCGTGTCTCCAAGTGGCATTCTCGCCAACGAATTGCTCCTTCGTCCAGCTGTGCGAGGATTGGACGTTGAAGTGGAACAGACTGCAGTATCCAGTCGACGACCTAACCTCGGTCCAAGGCAGTAAGTCAAATTTTATCCCCCCCGTGTTTCCTTACCACAAGCTAAGCTTCCCCCCCAGTTCAGTTGCGCGCCGTAGCAGCAGCTCTGGGCATGGCAGTGGCGACGGCGGCGACTGCAGGCGCAGCAACCGCCGTTGGCACGCAAAGCATCAGCTGCGATGATACACTGGCAGTCATCCGCCCCTTTGCGCAGAGGCCGGAATTCACCTCTCTCTTGATCAAGGAACTGGTCCAAATGCTCAAAACCAACGTTGATTACTCGGAAGAAGCGCATCACGATCAGCTCGTACGGAACGTGCACCTTCAGCTGTGCCTGAGCGTCCTTAATCACCTTGGTTTCCTTGGGGACTTTAACCCTCGGACCTTCCACGGCAAGTTTGCCTCGCTGGCTCTGAACGTGAGGAATATCGTCATTCTTGTGACAATTGCCAGCAACACGCCTAGCAGGGCCAAGGAGAATCTGAACCCGCTGGATGAGCCGGATGTGGTGAATGCCCTCGCGGGCTGTGCGGTGTGGGCCGTCGACCTCCTCTCTTGGCTGACGGATTGTCTGTTTGGGCTGGTCAATGATCCGCACTTCATTACCATGATTACCACTCTGGATTCAAAACGGTACTCGGAGATATCGGCGTACCTGCGCTCCAAGAAGAACGTGTCTCTGCACCTTCTTCTCTGCTCGTCTACGCGTGGCTTCCTTTCGGCCATGTGCCGCCGCCTGATCCATTTGGAGACCGTCAGCACTCGCACAGTCCAGTACTACGACTCCAACAGGGCTGCCCCTCGGCAGGAGCTCTATCACGCCTACCAAAAGATGCAGCGCTCCATCTCGTCGAGCCTTGTCAAGGTGCAGGAGTTTGACAAGCTCCTGGGCAGTTTGACTGCCCACGTCCAGGCCATGTACAAGCACGGCTTGAAGAGCGTCCAGGCCAAGAACCAGCAGCAAGCGGGCCAGTCGGGAGCCACCCCAGAGCAGCAGCAGCAGCGAAGCGAACAGATCTGGAAGAGACTGCAGTTTACCTTTGAGCTTGACATGCTGCTGGGCAAGGGGCCCCCGCCGATTTTTCAGGCTATACTCAGGCAGCTGTTTATCTCCAGCCTGCCCGAGTTCAGAAACAAGACGGACCCGGGCAAGCTGTATTTCGCAAACTTTGATCTGCTCGACGTTGACGACGATCCTTTAATCTTGGCGAGGAGGAAGAAGGCGGGCAAGTATGTTGACGTGTTCAAGCGTGTCGAACTTACTAGCGGGCCGCGAACGCCGCCAACAACAGCAAACGGTGTTCCTAGTAATAATGGTGGTGCTGGAAAGGGGAATGGTAAGACGGCGACAGGGAAGGTTGCGAGTGCTGGTGCGGCTACTGCCCCAGGGCAGACGGCGGCGGCGGCGGCGGCGGCGGCAGCTGGCAATGGCGCCGGCGCTGGAGGTGACGATGTCAGTACGAAGTGGCGCCGCTGCGTCCGGTGCGGCTCGGTCATGGAGGAGCCGCTCGTCAACAACAAGCCCGGGTTCACGTTTGTTCTGGGGCAGCAAAGGAAGTGTTCGTGCGGAGGAAACTGGGGAATGACATCCAGGAGTGCCCCTTAGAATGTGGTACATCCTTGGGTATATATCCCCTAATCCTTGAATCCTGATTTTTGCTGCTGCGGTCGACAACGTGGATAATTAATCGCCAGAATAATTTTTTTTCTTGGAATGAAATGCCTGAACAATTTGAACACAAAAAATGGTATTCTTTCGCCTAAGCCAGATAGATGTATTTTGGACCCGAACGCTAGAGATTAATTAATATTGACCAACCACAACCCGCACACACCCCTTTGTTTCTTTTTTACTGATCACCCTCCCACAAGTACTTTTGCTCCACTCCCGCCGGTATCAAAGGCCTCAGCGCCATTCCGTAATCCCCTCCGTTGGGCGTCCTCAACAAGGTATGGATGTGGAATTTTGCGGGCTCCTTGTTGGTCAAAAACACGCCAGAGTGGTGGTCGAACTCGACGACAACCACGGGGCTCTGGATCCGGTAGTAGAAGGGGTCGCTGTCCTCGTAGCCCCCGATCCAGCAGAAGTAGGTCTCGCGGAACCACTCCTCGATCCGCGCGAGCCGCAGCTCCCTCGCCCTCGCGGGCAGGTACAGCAGGTACTCGTTCAGGATTTCTCTGACGAGGTCCTTTTGCTCTCGGGTGAAATCCGAAACCAGGACCCCCTCGTAGGGGACGACGCGGTTATCCCTGTACGCCCCGCACAGGTGCCTCTGGTCGTCGTGGTTCCACCTGCCCTTGGGCATCGCCGGGTCTTTGAGCAGCTTGTACACTTGAGCCTTGTGCTGCTTTTCGGGCCCCAAACTCTGCATCAGCCTCAGTCCCAGCTTCTCCTCCCGCTGCAGGATCTGCGTCCCCCGGTGCGGGCCCGAATCGATCACGTTCGGCTCCGCGCCCGTGAACCAGGGGCTGACGACGACCTGCCGCCTGTAAAGGAAGACGCTGAGGCAGAGGTGGTGTCCGTAGAAGGAGAAACCCCAGGGGGACGAGACCGAGGGCGAGCCGAACAGGACGAAATTGTACGAGAACTCGTTGCATATTTTTGGAGCGCGGACCAGCTCCCCCAGGAACCCGTTGATGCGCATCGCCGCGAGCGCTTTTCGGTAGCCCTCCGGGGAGAGGGTGGATTCGAGGACGGACAGGACCGAGTCGCGGATCTGAGGGGCGAGCTCGTCCAGCCGGAGGCCCTTGTCGCTTAACAGGAACTCCGGGTTGGACCAGGACCGCCACTCGGGCGAGTCGACGTGGTGCTGGGTGAGGACGAGCCTCTGGGACGGGGAGAGCAAGGAGAGGAGGTGCTCGGCCGAGGCCACGATCCTGTCGATGGGCATCTCCTCGTCCTGCAGGGTGAAAAGATCCGGACGGACCGCCCCGTCGTTGGTTACGCCCCTGAACGGTTCCTGGAACAGCTTGCGCCAGTGGAGGAAGAGGCCGTGCAGCCAAGGGGGGTTCCCGCCCTCGATGAACGCTTTGGCGTACGAGTGGGCGTCCTGCTTTTGCATCTCGGTGAACCGAGGGATGCTGAGGTCCGGGAGGTGGGCGTGGTATGTTTCCGCCATTGGTGATTCTAATTTTTCTGGTGATAATTATAAAGAGAAGGAGAGACGAAGGCGTGAATGATGGAGAGAGATGGTGTGTTTTTTGTTTTTTTTTAGCAAGTCAACAAGGAAAGAAAGAAATAAAGAAAGAAAAACGGCGGGAACAACAACTCGTGTGGTTACCCGGTGGTTGAATTGATTCCCGGTTCTATTCTAGCGGTAGAGGCAAAACTATTGACCCGGACGGACTCTGCATAACCAACAGCCAAGCTCATCGTCCCATCGAGACAAGCCAGACGTTCAAACGTCGAGGAGACCAGACGATGGAACAATGTGGGGTGAGGGGAACTGTGGAGTTTGGGCTGCTTGCTGCCCCTCCCCCGCTTTCTTATAGACGACGGCAATGTCGAGATGGGCTACCACAAATCAAGAAAGGGAAAAAAAAAAGTTATCAAAAATAACACATGTGGGATATTATATTCGCCAGCCAAAAAGAACCATAAACCACCGCTCTAAAGATGTTGACTAAAATATTCCGCCCAATTCCAAATCCCAAACGAGTAAAAAAAAAATCCCAAATTTCGAGTATCTTCTCTTCAACTTCTTCTCTCCATCAACGACTGCATTTTGCCCATCAGCTCTGGCAGCCGATAAGGCTTGACCACGAAATCATCGCAACCCGCGTCTAAGGCCTCTTCAATCTGCTCCGCCCTCGCATTTCCGCTGACGGCGATAATGGGTATCCTCCCCTCTGAAATTTTGCCAGCCTTTTCCAGCTCCCGGATTTTTTTGGTGCACGTCAACCCATCCTGCACCGGCATCTCAATGTCCATGAGGATGACTGACAGCGGAAATCTGGGCTGCAGCGTGTCCGACGTGGCAGGCGAGGCACGAGAGTTTAGAGCAATGGGTGCTCCACCACCATCGTCAGACACATACCGGTCCGTCGAGCGCAGCTTCTCCAAACATTCTTCGCCATTGTTTGCCACGTCCACGTCAAATCCCATCTTCAGGAGTCGGCGTCGCGCAACTCGTTGATTGATTGAATTGTCCTCCACAACCAGTATGCCGCGGATCTCCGTTGATAGGGCAGGAGATGGCGATGGTGAGCTCATCTCACCAAGCCGTGTTGCCGTGGATGTGTTTGGACGCGAAGGGCCTTTGAGAGCGGTAGAATCACCATCACCATCGCTGCTACTGCTACTGCTAGCGGCATGCGTGTTACGATTTCTAGCCTCGTTGGCGCTTGTACGTAGTGCCGCTGCGCTCGCATTGGCCTCTCTGATTGCTGTTTTGCTGGGCTTGGATGCCTCGATATAAAAGGCAAACGTGCTCCCGACCCCCGGTTGACTAGCTACGCCGATCTGCCCGCTCTGGAGCTCCGCAAGTCTCCTGCTTATGAAGAGCCCCAGGCCACTTCAGGGTTGTGGTCAGCCGCTGGATTAAATATCAACTTGATGCCGCCAAATGATCACATACCTTCCCCCATAGTTCACATGGGTTAGACTAGAGGCTTGAACAAATCTCTGGAAGAGACTCTTTTTTTCTTCCTCAGACAGCCCCTTTCCGGTATCCTTGATCTCAAACATAATAAACACCGAGTCGCCACGGCTGCTGCTGCTACCCTGGTCATATTCTTGTGACCGCGGGATGAATTGAACTTCACTGGTTGCTCCCGTCGGCCGAGAGAGGCTGGCACTGATAGCCACAGAGACCTTTCTTGTAGGGCTCTTGTTGGTAAACTTGAGGGCATTGGCGAGAAGGTTGATGAGGATCTGCTTCAACCTCGAGGGGTCAAAATCGAGATATTCGATCTTGAGATCACGATACGACTTGTCGACAGCCATGCTGAGATCAATCTCATCCTGGCGAGCCTGGATCTCAAACATTTTGAGTGCCTCCCGAGCCATCATGATTGGGTTCACCGTGATCGGGGTGATAGCCAGCATCTTCGAGTCCAACTTTGACATGGTGAGAATGTCATCAACAATGCGTTTCTGGTGCTGAGCGCCATCGACTATGGTTTCGGCACTGTCAATGCTGCTGTCGAGAAGGCTCTTAACTTCAGCACTGTCAATGCTGCTCTCAAGAAAGTGCTGGACTTCGGGAGTGCCAATAATAGCCTTGACCCTGGTGAGAGATGCAATGATGTCATCCGCACAATGAATCATTGCGTTCATGGGATTTCTCATCTCGTGAGAAGTCATGTCGATAAAGTTTTCCTGTTGGCGTCGAGATTCCTTTTCCCTCTCGAGTTGCCACTTTTGCAACGAAACGTCGCTCATGCAGCCCGTAAAGCTTTGAACGACGCCCTCGGTTGATCGAACAGGCATCATGGTCGCCTGCACCCATCTTGCATGAGTCAGCTTTCCATCATCGGACGCCCATTTTGTCTTCAACCGGACCTCCAGATTCTGAACCTTGTCCTCAAGAACCATCTTTGCGATCTTCTCAGTGAGCAGGGAGTGGTCCTCACTGACAACGGCGATTTCCCAAGGCTTGATGTCGACTTTGGCAGGGTCCACCTTCTCCAGTCCGCACATCTCAAAGAAAACGTTGTTCGCGCCAAGGAGCCGCCCTTCCAGGTCCATGTCACACATACCAACTGTCGCAAATTCCGCCATCCTCTTCAAGTTGTCGGCTTGCTGCGCCCGCCACACAGCCTCTTCAGCCGTCCGTTTATGTACCGTGACGTCCGTCAAGCAAGTGAGGACTCGTATAATGGTACCGTCTGAGGCGCGCTCTGCCCGTGAAATTGCATGGACATGACGCTCTGTCAACTCGTCGATAGAAACAGGGTCGAGGCCGGTCTTCTCCAAGCTTGGCGAGTTGCGGATCAGTGAAAGGTCGGCTTGTTTTTTGACTCTAAACTCGAATTCGGTACACCTTGCGTTCTCTGTGGTGATCTTCTTGTGTGCGGCAACAATTATCTCCCTGTCTTCCTCCTTGACGCGCTTGAGAAACGTCGCAGTGGAAATAGGGCCAGCAGCTTGTGTACACCCGGTAATCTCGTACCAGGCATCATTTGCATAAGTGATATTGCCGTTGGGATCGTTGAAGCACATTCCTACCGGTACAAATTCGGCGACTGCTTCAAATAGTTGGATCGATTCGTGTGCTTCCTTTGTCTGAACCTCCAATTTCTCCTTGAGCATGGCTTGGTCGTATGCAGCCTGCTCGGCCGCAGTGCGTCGTCTTCGGGCTTCCTCTTCCAGGAGAACTACAGACGCCAGAGATGTTGTAAGTTTCTGCGACAGCAGTGAGATGTATTGGCGGTAGTCACTATCGTATGGCCGATGTGGGTTTAGGCCAAGAAGAAGGAGCCCCATAACATTCTGTCTTCTGATTGGCCGTATGGGACACACGACAGCAGCTCGACATGGGACCCCCTTGAGCCCTTGAAGGAGTGCCTGGGGCAAAGTGCCATCACTTGTCTGCAGTAAGATGGGATGGTCTGCTGCCAGCGATTCCCCGAACGCAGATGCCAGCGAATCCCCCCCTGTTCCCAACTTAATGGTAGTCGGAACGATCGGATGCTTTTCTGGTCCAGCCAGCGTCCCCGCAAGCCGGCATATTTTGGCAACACCTCCTCGGGGATGTGACGCAGCAGTGCAGTCAGGGTCGTCCTCGACGCTGTATAAAATGGCCATCGGAATATCGTGTTTTGGTTTGACGGCCGCGAGCTGCTGCAACGTCTTCCGCCAGTAACTTCTGACATCCCTTGCCGTAACGAGAACGTCACCAAGCTCTATGAGCATTTTCATGCGGCGCTCCCAAAGCCGCATGCTGGTAGTCTCTGCGACAGCATGCGTAAAGCCGAGTACCTCCCCATTTTGTGTGGTTGGAGATATATGAAATTTGAGGTAAATTTCCTCAAGCCAGTTTGCGCCACCCTCAGTTTCGGACTCGCGCTCAACAAAGAAAGGCCATTCATATTCCACTGTGCCCCTTTGCCCGAGGGAGATAGTACGCAGACTTTCCTTCAGCAGCGGCCCGGCGTCGCTCCAGGTCTCCTCGACAGGCATTCCCAACATGGCCGGGTGCTGTAATCCGCACAGCCTGCTGAACGCTTCATTATAGATGGTAGTTGAAGACGGACCCCAATAAATCGCGATCGGTCTGCTATCCACCAAGATTTGATTGAACGCATGTTCGAGCTTTGTCGGCCATTTGTCTATGGGGCCCAACGGAGTTGCGGCCCAGTTGACACTATTGATAACATCCAAGAAGGGTCGTTGTTCTGCACCGAAGGTTAGCACTCATGGAGAACCCAAGGCATGGTAAGGGCCCGAGAGGGTTGGGCGCGACCTACCAGGCATCACATCAAGGGGGATACAGCCAGGATCTGAAGCCGACGGTCCAAAGAATTGGACCGCATTGGGTTGGGACGGGGTGGCGGGCAGGATGGCAGGGGTAGAGTTGGCGCGGTGATCAAGTGCTGGAGAAGGAAGAGAGATGATCAAAGATTCTTTCGCATGGTCTGTTCTGTTTTTCTCGAGGCTTTCTTGGGACGAATCGGCAACCTCAAATCGAGCCTCGAGAGGCAACTCATTCGCGCCAACAACTACCATTTCATCGGTAACGATAGACCGGGTCCAAAGCACATTCAGGTACGAGAATGAAACTCCTCCCTTGGCCGAGACGGGAGAGGCCTGCTCCGGGGGTGGCAGGCGGGGGCTCGTGACCCATTTCCAGAGGACTTTATGGTCTTCTTGGCGGGTAGTGAGATCTAGGAGGGCCGGGTAGTTGTTGAGGGCCGGGTTTGCGTAGACAACGGCTGGCGGGTGGGCGGGGAGAGCATGGGCGACAATGAAGGATGGTCTGGGGTCAGCCTCGAGTAGATCGAGTATGCCGGTGTTCAACAACGAAGACTGCATGGTTATGCTGCGAACCGAAGGATCAACTACCGCTGAGTGGGCTAAAGAGATGTAATTGACGGCCAGAAACACGGAACAAGGGCGCGCAATGCATTCTCTTGTTTCTCGTCTCGTCAGGATTGTCAAGAGCAAAAAAAACAAAAACTTGGGAAGACCGAGACCCCCAGAATAAAAGAGAAGAGGGAGAGGTAACAGATAAACCTAGCCTCTCTCAAAAAAGAAAAATTGCGGCTGATTAAAAGAAAGCATCAAAAAGGGAAGGGAAAAATTTGGTGAACAACGATGTTTTCCTGTGAGGTTCTGAGAGGGCGTCCAGTCGCCGACACCCCGCCAGGCGGGATGTGAGCAGTTCGGTTGGTTAGCCTGGAAAGCGGGAGAGGAAGCTGTTCGAAAAGTGGGCTTCGTCGGTTTCGGGAGTCCGGGCGCCCAGTGCTGTTTTAGCGTCGGCGGTGGACGCCTCTAAATTAAGCGTGGACTTGGCGATCCGTCTCCAAACATCAAATTGAATAAAACAGCCAACCAACTAAAAAAAAAAAAAAAAAAAAAAAAAAAAAAGACAGCTCAATTCATCACTTGACTGCTTTCTATTTTACTTATATCACTCCAAGAACACGAGAGCCCATTTGTGTTGTTCACATTACACTAGATGTTGTGTCACGGTGGTTACCAAATTCTTATTTAGCTATATTCGTGGGAGGACGGGATAGGAGCCCGGTCATGTTGGACCCCTGTTACACTTTGTGCCCCGAAAGGGAAAAAAACGACGTCAGCGGGTAGTTCCTTTCCCGTGGTGCCGCTCCATCGGTTTCGTTATCTTACATGCTGCTAGCCGATGTGATACTGTGCGTTCCCTCGAATTACGACTCCCCTTGCATCCCCCAATCGGGCTGCTCTGCGTCCACGACGCCATAATAATTTGCGTTCTCTTTTAGTCAAGGCTGAACCCTTGTGGCACCACCCTGGGAAAAGAGACTTGCCCGTGCGGACCGTGCTTTTTTGATATCTTTTGATGGGCGCGGCACTTACCGATACACACCGTAAACAGCGGTACGTGCACTGTTACACTAGAACAAGGGTACCAGGTCATACGTCATAAACTTCTTCTTTCGGAATCATTTCGATAATCACAGTCTAGTCTCGAGTCAACGATACAGTTCGGTGCCGAGGATCCTATCGTTATACCAAGAATATCGCTAAGTCAAAGCGGGCGCACAGACCACCTGACCAATATAGCGCATTCTCCCCAAAATATGCAAAAGCCCTGGGGTTTTTATCGATGTTTATCGTTAATACAAAAAATTGATATATCTCATATCGTTATAGAGAGTCCAGACTGCACACCAAAACCGTGAAACTCATGGGGTTCCGCATTTTCTGTCACCATGTCAAAGAAGCATTACACATGTGGTACATTGACTGGCATCTGACTGTAGTGTAGGGCAAGCGCCATGTGTCCAAATTGATGGGTATCAAGTGGTGAGCAACACTTCATCCACTGCCTGCACAGGGTATGTTTATGTTGAGAGGCGGTTTGCTGCTTACGATTATGACCGTTTGCCGATCATTTTTATCGATCTGTGTAGCCAATCTAAAAGTTTCGGATCGGCGTCCTTTCGGATGTAATTCCCTCAACTAACATGATCGGGTAGCTGATCTCGATTGCCCCCCCCCCCCCAACCCCCGCCAGCCTCACAATTGTTCAAGCCTTCCTCCCGTCTTTCCTGCATATCGTACACCACCACCCACGCCAAGTGGTTACTCGGATCCCCGAGCCAAGGCCTCAGAGAGCTTCGAGCGTCTCATCAAGTGTTTTTCCCGTCAGCTTCTTGAAGGCCTCCCGATACCGCGCACCAGTAGCTTCAGCAATGTCTCCCGGCATCGCAACGCCATCCTTGTACTTTAACCCATTGTCGGTGAGCCAGTTGCGCAAGAACTGCTTGTCAAAGCTGTTTTGGTCCCGTCCAACCTCGTACTCGTCGGCAGGCCAGAAGCGGGAGCTGTCTGGGGTCAAAACTTCGTCAATGAGGACAATATCGTCCGTCTCCTCGTCCAGGCCAAACTCGAACTTGGTATCGGCGATAATGATACCCCGTTCGGCTGCGTACTCTGCTCCGGCGTTGTACACCTTCAAAGCCAACTCCTCGATGCGAGATGCATACTTGTCTCCAACAATCTTGGCAGCCTGCTCCGGACTAATGTTCTCATCGTGCTTACCCAGCTCAGCCTTGGTGCTAGGGGTGTAGATAGCCTGGGGGAAACGGGAGCACTGCTGAAGCCCCGCAGGCATGGGGAGTCCGTGCACCGTGCCGTCCTTCTTGTACTCGTTCCATGCGCTGCCAGTGATGTATCCGCGAACAATGACCTCGATGGGGAACACCTTGAGCTTGCGAACTTGCATGCTACGACCGCGGACTTTCGCCTTGTCGGCATCGCTGAGAGCGGCAGGCGGATCCAGAGAGATGAAGTGTGTCTGGAGGCCCGGAATTCGCTCCGAGAGCACCTTGAACCAGTGGGCAGAGAGCTGAGTGAGGACGGCACCCTTGAGGGGCACACCGTTGGCCATGATGACGTCGTAGGCTGAGATGCGATCCGTCGTCACAAACAACAGCGACTTGTCGTCAATGTTGTAGAGGTCACGCACCTTGCCGCTTGCCAGCTTGGGCAGCGACTCCAGCTCAATAGCCGTGGACATTTTTGGGCGAGGTTTGAAGTATGTGGTGATGTTGATGATGGTGTTGGGTGGCTGTTGCAGGGCCTTAGGTATGTCAGGGTAGATTATGCGTCATCCGTAGCCGAGATTCGGCGATGTTTTTTTTTTCTCCAGCTGAGTGGTTTATTTATTTTGCCGGGCCCAATCGCGCTTTCTTTCGGCAAGGAGCCGTACGGTAGTTGCGCATCGGTAGCATCCGCTGTGGGTTGTATGTAGTATTAATTATAGCACAGTCGTCCAGATTGGTCTGGACATGCACATGCATGCACATAATTACTCGTACAAGTAATTAGGCAGCAACTCCTCAATCGACTTCCATTTAGGTCATCAAGTTAAGTTATGCAGTGGTGCTATTCGTCCCAAGTCATGCACTCATGAGTCGGGGCATTAAAACCATCCAAGAAGACTCAGGAATGTTGATGGCTCGATTTTGACTTGTGAAAATGAGGGGCCAAGTGCTGGGCCACTTGGCGAACTTGGGTGGGGGTAAAAACGGATCAAGAAAACTCACTATGTAGCTAAGGTAGTTATTCTACACTGCCCTACCTACCCGGAGGAAGTGGGAGAAGGGTTGTTGCAGGTTGCAGGTTCCATCCCGATGGCTTTTCGCTCTTTCCCATCTTTTCCCTTCCAAACCAAACAGCCACTTCCAGGGTTATATTAGCGTATCTCGCACTTTGACTGGATGTTGCCGAATAACCGAGTGACGTAATATCAAATCTAGAGCCCGATTGGCGGTGATTGGGATTTTGGGTTCTGATGATGGGGCCGGATGCGGTGTCCATCCCGGATGCAGTCAAAAAAGCATCATTAGGAGGATTCACCGTCTGGGCAGATGCGCATCATGTTTCAGCCATCTCACTGTCCCAACCCCCTCACTCTTCATGCGACACTCATTTTGTTTTTCACATCACCCACACATGGACATACCCAAACACCACCTGTATGTACACTAGATTATATCCTAAATCGAAATGATGGTATCCGTTTCAAGTTCCTCATGTTCGCCGTTGAGATGGCAGGTCCCACTTCTCCGAGGGCAATTCCAAAATGCCCAGACAATCCCAAGACTCCCAAGGAGCCGCCGAGTCTTGGCGATATTCCGATGCCCCTATGGAAACAGCGTGACCCTGTTATGGCTCCTCCACGGACGGTCCTTTGACAAACGGATGGCAGGAGATGACAGGAAAAGTCAGCATCCCAAGCCCGTGCCCAGAACACAGCAACAAACGACCACCTCGGACGCGCACGCTGATCGGTCTGGGCGCCAAGAACGAGTGGAAGTTGGATTGGCTTCTGGCTTTGAGCGGCGGCGCGCCGAGAACGACGCCCAGACTGTTCCAAGCCTTGGAATACCGAGTGAAGAGGAAACCCTCCTGGGATGGGGGAGACCGACCAGACCACAATTAAAATGGCAAATGGTCTCAGGTCACAATCCCCCAGCACCACCTTCAGCAACCTTGTATGTGTCCCGTCACGGATTTGCCATCTATACCGACGTGACAGACCGCCTGACTGACCCCCAGGACAGCACACATATTCCACCGACATGTCTTGACCGAGTCTGAATCCCCTCACCCCATTCTCCGCCCTCACATATACGTCCCACGCTTTCGACTGCTGTCCTCGGCTCCGCCGTCTGGACGGCCGGGTTGAGAGACGGTTGTTCCAACAGAAACAGGAGATTCGACGAATCCGGGAATCCGAGCGCCCATCCCGACAGACGAAACTCGAGATGATAACAGCTCCCGCCTTGCTGCTGGCTTTGGCTTCCGGCGCGCTCTCGCAACATGTCATCCAGTTTAGCGTTACGAAAGGCCTCCCAGGCACACAGGCCGAGTCGGGGTCTGCGCTGGCTCGACGCACAACCTATTCCGAGCAGTTGATCAACAATATTTCGGGCGCAGGGTATTATGTGCATGTGAAAGTTGGGACACCAGCCCAGGCGATGACCTTGCTTGTGGACACGGGAAGCAGCGATGCCTGGGTGTTGAGCTACAAAGCAGATTTGTGCATCAGTCCGGACAGCTCGGTGCAGTGTGTCGATACGTTCAACCCCAAAAAAAGCTCAACACACAAGGTGATCGATCCCCAAGGCTTCAAGGTGAAGTACCTTGATGGAGGGGTAGCGGTCGGTGACTACATTTCTGACGACTTCACAATCGGCGGCACAACAATAAAATCACTGCAGTTGGCATATGTCACCAAGGCGGCTCGGAATACGGGAATCTTGGGACTTGGTTTCAGCTCCAGCGAAAGGGCCGAGAAGAAATATCCAAACATAATCGACCAATTAGTCGACCAGAAGCAGATCGAATCCAAGACTTTCTCCTTGTACCTCAACGACAGGCGAACCGACTATGGCTCGATATTGTTTGGCGGAGTCGACACGGACAAGTTTATCGGGCCGCTCGATATTGTCCCGATGCTCCAAACCAACGGCAGTTATTCGTCATACGAGATCGATTTCTCCGGGATAACCATCACCCTAACCAACGGCACAAGCCGCAGCATCAGCACGTCTGTCGTCGATCACCCTGCCCCCGCCGTTCTGGACTCGGGGACGACACTCTCTTACCTGCCGGAAGAGATGGCCTCGGTGATCTTCTCTACCGTCGATGCCGTATTCGACCCCGTGCTCAGTTACCACTTGGTCGATTGCGCCTATCTCGACAGGGAGCCTAATTTCCAGATGTCATTCCAGTTCAACGACACAGCCAGGGTCGTC
This sequence comes from Cladorrhinum sp. PSN332, assembly GCA_033297175.1. Taxonomy (NCBI): domain Eukaryota; kingdom Fungi; phylum Ascomycota; class Sordariomycetes; order Sordariales; family Podosporaceae; genus Cladorrhinum; species Cladorrhinum sp. PSN332. The sequence continues at coordinate 326,413 of MU858816.1, read as the reverse complement.
ATTCCAATCCGGGAGCTCGTTCTCGACATCCTGGGGGGCCACAGCATCCATCCGAGCGTGCCCTTCAAGCACTCCTGCCTCCTCGGCATACAGAGCACAGAAATTTTTGAAACGCAAGGCATCGTCACGCAGAGCAACTTTACCCTCCTGGGCGACACGTTCCTCCGCAGCGCCTACGTCGTGTTCGATTTATCACATCACCAGATCGGCCTGGCCCAGGCCAACCTGAACAGCAGCACCACCGCCGTTGTTGAGTTGAAAGCCCACGAGACGGCCCTGCCGAGCGTGACCGGCGTGGCTGCGCAGCAAACCACATACACACCCACCACTCGTCCAATAGCGACGTTAACCCCCGCGTCGAAATCCGCGGCCTCTGGTCGTCTTCTAAAACCGCCAGCTCTCCTCAGCGAAGTGTTGGGAGTAGTGGCAATCACCTTGGCGTTCACCCTGTTGGGTGGCGCCGCCCTTTTCGTGTTATGAGATTGAGCGGGGGCCACTCATGCAACGTTTTTAAACAAGTTATCCTTTGGGGGGTAGATGGGGGGGGGGGGGGGTGGTTCTTTTCGTACTTTTTTTTTGGAAACAATTCATGGATTGGAAAGGAATATTTACCTAGATACCATACCTTACTGCTACTGCTACTACTGCTACTGCTACTACTACTACTACTACTACTACTACTACTACTACTACTACTACTACTACTACTACTAATATCTCAGTTCATCACAAGAGGACAGACACCCCGGTCTTAAACGTTGGCAGGGGACTTTAGATATCCATGGAGCCCCATCTAGTTTCAGGAAGGGCCTTTCAATTCCTTGTAGTCTTGTTGGTCGTTTTCAAAAAGATCCATACGTTTTAAAAGGTATAATGAAAAAAAGCAAAGCTGCACATCGGCAAACATTGAAAGGATGTACTGCAGTAGGGCAAGTTGGGTGAACCAGGAGGGATTAAGTTTACGGTTGGTTGGACAAAGTAAAAGGGTCACACTCGGGGCTCAATAATGAAGTAAAATGTGATAGCGTGATTTCGGACTAACTACGGAAACCCTCCTGCCACATAATGCCGCATTTACTCAGTCCTAGTATCAGAATGGTATAAGAAATTAGATAATCTCGAGTTCCACACGGCCAAAGAGATGGTTTCCCTTAGCGCCATGGCCTGCAATGATAATCCACCCAGGCACACGATCATGAAGTCCTAAGCACAGCCCAGTCCATACACATGACTTTCTTTCTTGTTGTTCACCCGTAATTTCTCTCCTCGTCAATATCCTCAAGCCCAGCGTCTACGATTATATTGCTTGACCTTGGCCCAAAAGTCATCTCCGTCACAGAGACCGGTTGAGGAAGTCGCTTCAACATTGTTAGCGGCAGTCCCATTCTGATGGACTACAACAAGACCAGTGCTGATGTCGGCACTGTCTGCAACATTTTGATTCCCTGTCTCCTTCTCGTTCACATGGGAGTGAGGAGGTGTAGGGTTGTTGACTGCCTCAGCCTCCGCTGGCACAGCTGGAGTGGAGGCTAGGTTGCCACCAGACAGTGAGCCACCATCCTGCTCGACATGGAAAGAAGATGATCCACCAACTTGGGCTGCCGTCTCCGGTCTGGCTGCGGCGCGCTCAGCGTCCACATCGCGCTGCTTGACGAGTTGGAGCGCCTGCTTAAAAACTTCAGCCAACAGCTCCGGCGAGGTACCGCCACTCATCAAGGCGCAGAGCACCTTAGTAGCTTCATCCTCGATGCCTGGTTTTAGAGCATTATTGCCAGGCTTGATACCAGAATCGGCAGACTTGACACCAGAATCGACAAGTTTGATACTAGAATTTGCAGACTGAATAGGCTCGAGGGGGGCGGGACCTTTAGTCGTGTCTGCCGACTGAACAGACTTGATGAACTCGACAGGGTGAACGAGTTTCATCAGATTGACAGGAGCCTTGGGCGCATTGGGGCTGACAATCTCAGTTAGCTGCTGAACCTCAGTCGGGTTCTTAATCTCAATCGCCCTTGTCAACTTGGTCGGGCCGGTTGACTTAGCAGCCCCAATGGCCTTCACTCCTGTCGGAGTAGGAGTATATGTAGAGAGATTCTCAGGCGAGAAGACCTCGGCAAGCGGCTTTGAAAGCTTGTCAGCAATTTGGGGCGGCATAGGGGTCCAGCCCAAGGGTACGTTCTCACGAGCCGGGGTCTGTACTTTGAGCTCTACCCTCGGCCCAACGACTCTATACTCCGGCGCCTTGGGGTTAAGCACGGAAGCGGAACGGACGACGCGGTCCATGCGCGGAGTGCTGGTGAACGGGTCACTAGTCTCGGCCTCGCTGTTTCTTGACTTGGTCTTGTTGAGAACAACTACTAGGTCGTTGCAAAGTCCGATCGAAGCTAGCCAGCTTCGACCGAGTCTATGGATGGGTTCAAGTTGCAGCAGAAGATGGAGCTGGGTGCTTCTGATAGCCTCAAAGCGGGGAGCCATGTCGTCCAGAACAACTTTCTTGGCTGTCATGGCAGATGAGTCTGCCAACAGCCCTGTCGACATATCCTCAAGCTTCTGAGCAACTGCAGCCGACAGCCAGCGTGAGGATCGGAAGAAACGGACCACCTTGAAATCATGCCGCTCCTCTCTAGGACTAACAGCGATGAGATCAAATAGGTTATGCGTATCACCAAACGCGGCCTGAAGGTTGGCGTAGTAGGCAGGACGACCGTCAGGTTGGCAGGAGTCATGCCAGTAACGACACTTGAGGTTGTCAGGAAGCGGGAGGCCAAGAGCCTTCGCGACGCATTGGGCAAGCGTAATCGAAGATGCCCGGAATTCGAGAGCATCGAAAACTCGCTCGACGTAACGGTCAGGGGGATTGGTCGTCTGAAATAGACCCTCGAACAAGATTGTCGTCATTCCTGTTGTGCCGCGGCTCCAGTCACCAGGGCAAGTGTCAAGCTCCAGGGTTGTCATGTAGCGAAGATGAAAGAGCTGGGAGGCTTTGGTGCCTCCGAAAGCCGCTCCCAGAAATTCGAAACGGTCAATGTCGTCCGCGGCGTTGAACGGGCTGAACCTGGTGGCCCAGAAGCTCAAAGGGCGACCCGTACGGGCGGCATACTCTTCCCAGGCATCGAATCCCTCAAATCTCATTGTATAATCCAATGCCAGGAGTGAGAGCTTTCGCTTCAGGGACCGATAAACTCGCTCTTGAAACTCATGAAGTAGCTCCCTCTGCTCTGCTGTAGCTGAAGTTGGCATGAGGATTTCATATGGGGCTTTCTTCCGCTCCTCAGCAGAGAGGAGCGGCGTATCCTTCACGATGAGGCGCTTCATGAACCCATCGGCAAAAGCTGATCCGCAAGACTTGGCGATCATGGTCATGGCTTGATCAGTTGTGCAAGCCAAAGGTCCCATCAAGGCGGGCCGACACATCCAACCCGTCGTGAACGGTGCAGGAGTCATGAACACAACAGGGAGATTAGAGTGGCCGACAGCCTTGCGAATTGTGTCACAGATCTTGCTGGTGGTCAGGTAAATCTTCTCGCCCTGGAAGTCCAGGCAGATGTCCTGATCAGATGTGATCGGCGTGAAGAACATCAACACCAGGGTGGACTTGCGCTCGTTGGCGGCCCGAGCACGCAGACGGATGTGCTCAAGCAGATCATCTTCTACCGCCTTGCTCGTGTCGGAGATCTGGACTATGTGGTCATTGTTCCGGCCGAGGATGTGGGTCTGGATTGGACAATCCTCCGGAATTTCCGCTTGAGTATTCGTACGAATGAATTGTGCCACATCGAGAGTGCTCAGCCATGACTGGGAAGGCTATTCAGTAACCAGTTGTAGCGACAAAAGACAGATTACTTTGCTCACCTGGTGGTCGCGATGTCCGACGCGATAGAAAGCGAGCTTGAAGCCCAGAAAGTCGGCAACCATCCAGGCATATTGGCTTTGGCCCGCCAAATTATCGGAAACGGCACAAACACCGACGACTTCGGCGTCCTTGGGGAAGTCGGGCGGACAATGGAGGATGAGCGATGCCTCGGAAATTGCAGCCTGCAACTCTTTAGTGTTGAGGCTGGAGGTCTCAGGGCCACGGGGCTGCGCAAGCAGACTGGCCATTTTGCTGCGGAGATGGTCATGTGTTAGGGAATGGTAAGTTAAGTAAGATGGGAAAGGTAGTCGTCGATTTTTAAGATGTTTGGGAGCCGGACAACGTACCTGAACTTCTAAGAGTGAGTGGTAATTGAGTTGCCGTTTGCAAGTCGCGAATTGGAAGTTGGCAAATCAAACCAGGTAGGTTTAATGAAAACTCTGGAAGCTCAGAATCGTGTTGAGGTAAAGTCGACTTCCAGTTGTGGCCCGCGGCGCGCAAGTGCCAGTGGAAGGAGTTGATGGAAGCGACCAGCTTCAAGTTGAAGGCAGGAGCGACGGGACTCCTTCCAACCCAGAAAACTTGGAGCTTGTGAGGAAGGAGCGTTGGGTGGAGGAGACCTCAAGGTCCTGTCATCTAAATGAGATCACCTCAGTCCAGCACTGCAGCAGCTGTTTGTGCTTGAGAGCAAACATGCCTTGCTGAGTATAAGCAGTTAGTTGTTGGCAAGAAACAGGTCTTAAAAGAAGCAGATCAGCCATCTCAAAGGAAAGCCACCGTGTTGAAGATGAAGAGGCCCTGCTGACTATAAATAGCTTCTTCTTAAGAACACAGAGGCATTCCTGGAAATAAAGACGTATTACAAAACACTGAGTTCTAGGCAGGGTTTTGTTTTCAAGGCGTAGGTGGTGGTAGCCAAGGGGACAGATTCAGGAGGGGCATGTTCTTTGAAACTGAGATTTGATGGTTGCCTTGGGTGCACAAGTCATACGAATGTTGGTAATGAATATGAGCTAAACAAGTTCTTGGACATCTCATTCCAACACAAGTCTCGGATGTCAAATGGCTCTTCCAAGGCAGGTATTTTGTTTCTGTTTGTCTCCTTGTTTGCCATGAAGCACTGAGATTCAGATGCGGGAGTCCGGGCCTAGCAGATGCACCAAGGAGACACCCAGGACGGTAATTAAAATTAATAAAAAAAAAGTCATGATCAAAAAGCACGGTCACACACCCTATTTTACACCAAAAGTCACCACAACATCCACGTACAAAGCACAACCACAACCACAGAAAAATAAATAAAAAATACTATTAGAATAAACGATATAATGTCTTTAAAAAAAATTTACTTTTTTTTTTTACTGGGGTTTTGTGGTTGAGGAGGAGCTTGAATACGGGTATGTAATGGGCCCATATATTTCACTCCCAAAATCCATAAATTGAGTGTGGCCATACTTGTTGACTGTAGCTTTTTACCTGAAGAAACGCGTGATCCCATAGCTGCTTGGTTGCTGTTGATGATTGTCGGTGACCTCGCAGTAGGCAAATGTAAATAGTGGTTGCATTGTTGATACGTCCCCTTTTATCGCCCAAGTGAGGCCCAAAACATCATCTTCCCGGGTTTTTTAATGAAGGAAGACGGCCCAAAGACCAACAAATGGGAGCCCGATTCTCAGGCACATTCAACCAATCAAAGTGCAAGAGAGCAATGACTTCAGTGGCGTTATCGGCTAGCCTCTTGGCAAAAGGTGGGATGAACAGAGAAACGTCAACGGGCTAACTACCTATTTTTCGATCGTGAAAAGAACACACACTTCACTTTTAAATAAACTATCTAGACTGCGCCGTTTCTCTGAGCTTGCAGTTTCGTCTGACCGTCCGTCTTCACTGTTGGGGGAGGTAGCGACTGCGTAATACCCCATCCGGTACCCAACGGGCAGCTTCCATTGAAGAAGCTTCCTCACAACCCCGCTCTGGAGCTCTCATTCCTCCTTTTCACCTCATTCATCTTCATCCATATAAGGAATCTACCTAGCTCTTGAAGAGCAAAGATCCCGATCGGGATCAACTCCCAATCACAAACCCCCGCCAAAATGGCTTCCTCTCTCTCCTCCCTCCCCCCTTCTGTCCGCACAATCATCGAGCAGGAAACCTCCTCCCCGGACGCCATCCCCTTCCGCGCCAGGCCCTCATACACCCACCGGACCTGGGCGCGCACCTACAGCGCCCTCCCGGAGCTCTTCATCCAGCCAGAATCACAACAAGAAATTGAGAGAGCTACGGACCTGGCCCGCAAATGCCGTCGTCGACTTGTCACCGTCGGCTCAGGCCACTCACCCTCAAACCTGACTGCCACCTCGTCGTGGATGCTTAATCTTGACAACTACGACAAGGTCCTGTCTCTTGACCCGACCACCGGTCGCTGTGTTTTGCAGGCCGGTATCAGGCTGTACCAGCTCAGCAATGTGCTGGACAAGTCTGGCCTGGCTCTGCCGAGCTTGGGAAGTATCAATGAGCAGAGCATTGCTGGCGCGATTAGTACGGGCACTCATGGAAGCAGTCTGAAGCATGGGTTGGTTAGTGAGGCTATTGTGGCGTTGAAGATTACTTTGGCGGATGGCACGACAGTTGCCTGTTCGGCTGAGGAGAAGCCTGAGCTGTTTCGTGCTGCGTTGCTGAGTGTTGGCGCCTTGGGTGTGGTGAGTGAGGTGACGGTGCAGGCTGTTCCTGCGTTTTCTCTGTCGTGGGAGCAGACGATTGATTCCGACTCGAGACTGTTTGCGCAGTGGGAGAATAAGCTGTGGAATCAGGCCGAGTTTGTGAGGGTATGGTGGTTTCCTTATATGCGTAGGGCTGTGGTGTGGAAGGCGGACAAGGTCCCGGCTGATGACCTGGACAGCGGTATGGTAAAAAACTATGACCCCCCGACCAGCTTCCAGGATGGCAAGCTGGGGTATTTCATTTACCACAACTTGCTGGCCTTGGCGAGATGGTTCCCTAGGATTACGCCCTGGGTCGAGTGGTTCGTGTTCGGACTGCAGTATGGGTTCAAGAACGGAGATCAAACTCGCACCGCAGCTGTTCAGCCTAGCTACAAGGCCTTCCTCCTCAACTGCCTCTACAGTCAATTCGTCAACGAGTGGGCAATCCCGCTTCACAAGGGCCCCGAAGCGTTACAGCGACTCGGGGCTTGGATCAACAGACTGCAGCCCGGGGATCCGGGCTACGTCGATCACAAGATCCCCTTCAGTGCCGAGGGGTTGTACGTGCATAGCCCTGTCGAGGTCAGAGTGAGCAACACGACGGTCCACACCAGTGCTGAGAAGGGCAACAGGCCCTTCTTGGATATCACACCCGACAACGAGGCCGCGCTGTACCTCAACGCCACCATGTATCGACCTTACTACAAGGATCCCAGCTACGAGGCTACCGAGAGGTACTATCAGGCATTCGAGTGGCTCATGAAGGACCTCGGCGGCAAACCTCACTGGGCCAAGACCTTTGGTGTGACCCCTGCCGAGTTTGCTAAGTGGTTTGGGGATAGCTGGACTCGGTTCCGCAAGATCTGTGATGAGGTTGACCCTGAGGGCATGTTTGTTGGGCCATGGCATCGTAAGTTCCTTTTGGGCGAGCCGGTAGAGGGCGGCGTGCAGACTCTCGAGCTTGAGGAGGTAGGTTACGAGGAGACTCCCGAGAAGGGGGGTGGCTACCGCGTTACCGGTCATCAAAACTAGGTGTTGCCATGTCGCTGGCCATAATTGTACATAGCCACAGATTCTAAGTAAATACGAGAGAATATTGGCCTGATCCCTTGCCTGGCGCAGTTTGTTTTTGGCTATTTCGGCTATTGGGAGTAAACATTGCCGTGTGTATTGGGATTTCATCTCCAGCCCCCAAAAAATCTCAACCATGAATGTTGAAGAAGCAGCATCTCTCTCTTCTGAGCACAATTCATCATCTCCCATCAGTGTCATCACGCCTTGGCTGACTTGGTCAAGACCTTTTGTTGCAGGTTGAACTGGTAATTTTATTCATAAAAAAGCATGTGGTATCATAGGACAGGAAAGGCTCAGCCAGCCATATGTAATCCTCCTCTCACCAAACTCGACGCCCGGTCGCTTGCTGAAGATAGTTAATAACGACAGCTACCGCCTACACGTAATCAGTCACCCCCATGGGCCATCAATTTCCTAGTCCACAACCTTGATCAGACTTCTCACGCCCTCCGGCAACTCCTCTACCTTGATCAGCCCAAGCTGGACGCAGTCACCCAAAAAGAAATGCGCTCTGTCCTGCGCATACCCAACATAGTCGAAGGCCTCTTCATCCTCCTCCGGCTCCGGCTCAGCCGCCGCCGCCGTCGCATCCTCCTGGCCTTCAGCTGCAGGGACAAGCTTGAGTCCCGGGATCTTAGCCTGGACAATACCCCAAGCCACCCACTGTGCGCTGTTCGCCGTTCTCCACAGCTTCGTCTCCTCTATGAGCTCTTTGATGCGTTGCTCGGTAGCCTGCTCACGCTTCTTTTCTTCCTCCTTCCATCCCCCAGACGGGACCCGGGCATCAAGCATGAAGTCCACGATGGAGCTAGTCGAGCTCGTAGTCTGAAGCGGCGTGCCGGGACGAACACCGGCAGTGGGAGTCAAAGCGGGAGACGCTCGGGGAGTCGAATCAAGGTAAGGGAAGCGAGGCTTGTGGTCGACATATGCTTTGATGAAGCGGCGCTGCTGCTCCGGCGTGGGATACTTGGTTGTATCGCAAGCATGGGGGGCGATTGAATCGTGGTAGTTGTATGTCCACTCGGAGAAATGGTTGGCAAACTCCAGACCGGGGATGTTGGCTGCGGCGTATTCAAAGTCAATGACCACCAGCTGCTTGTGCTCGTTGGCCGGCTGGAGGAGTGGCGACTTCTTGTCATCGGGAAGGACGCGAAGGATGTTGCCATATTGAGTCTAGAATCTGGTCAGTAAAAAAATAAAATAAACAAATAACAATTAGCAAATGGGCGTCTGACATCATTGTGGGCAAAGACAAGTTTCTCTCTGATCTTCTTCGGGTCGCCGCCGTAGCGTTCAAGTAGAAGCTTCCGATACTTCTGAACCAAATCCTTGAAGACAGGCCAAGGCACACCGCAAGCATAGCCCTTCGCTTTCCAGGCGTCGCTGGGGGCTCGAATCACACCAGGCCCGCTCTCAACTTGCTTATCCAGAAACAAGACGGTCTTCTCAACTTGAGTAAGCCACTTGTCCCAGTTCTTGAACACTCCAGGACCCTGATCCTTCTCTTCGTCGAGGAGCTCGACGCCGTCATGAAGCTCCCTCATGCGCTTAGCAATCTGCTTAGAGGTATCAGGTTCGCGCATGCTGGCCGAGGTAAGAGCGGCTGCGTTCAGATACTGCTCGAATCGTCCGTTGAGGAATGTTCCAAGCAGTCGGGGGCCAATCTTCTTCCTGGCGAGCCGCCTAAGGACGCTCAGTTCGTTATCTCTGTCGATGAGATGTTCGACCTGAGGCCCGTAAATTCTCAAAAGCACCTTTTCTGGCTGTTTCTTGCCCTCTTGAGGAGGAAGCACCGACTCCGGAGGAGGCGAGACGACATAGACTGCGTTGGTCAAGGCGCCACTCAGGCGCTCAACGGAGATGGTCTCACCACTGTCGAGAGGGACGCGCCTCCAGCCCTTGAGCCTCAGAGTATGGGCTAGACGGATAATCTCGTTCTTGAAGACGAGCCAAGCTTGTTTCTCTTTCTCCAGGCTGCGGCTAGAGATGGAGGCCGAATCGTCGGCACCGGCTTTCCCTCCACTGTAGCTCAAGGTCTTGGAATTGTCCAAGGAGCCATCGCAGCTAGGAACAATAATGTCTCCGTCAAAAAATTCAGTATCAGACGATGCCGCTCCCTTGAGGCTTCGGTTGGACCTGCTCCTGTGCTTCCGAGAAAGCCGGGGCCCAAGATTGGGAACCGAGTTCAGGCCAAGGGCGGACATGCTGTCATCAAGAATTCTCTGGAGCCTGTCCAGTGACACCTCACTTGAGTCGGATCCCTTGGAGTCGGCGCGAGGTCGAGGAGCTTCTTGAGCAGCGGCATCGATGGATGATTTACGGCGAGCTGAAAACTTTCGAGATTTTTTGGACTCCTTCTTGGCCTTTTCACGCTGAAGCCATTCGGCAACCTGGGCCACCAACTTCTCACTGACTCTGTCTATCCTGTGGCGATGGTGAGGTTGCTGCCCACCTTGCGGTTCCTCAGCAGAGGCGGAGGATGATGATGGAGCAGCCGTCGAGTCCCCGGCACCATCGAGACTGAGTTGACTGATGGGTGAAGATCTCGACGGCATGCCTAGCACATGTGACCGCCCACTGAGCCTCTTGGCTAAACCAGCAGAGAACCGCTTTTTCGTCTGGTTTTCGTCGTGCGACGAAGGTTCGGGTTCCGCAATTTGCACAGCTTGAGTCCAAGTCAACGAGTGGTCAAAGCGGAACAAAGAAGGCACTTTGTCATGTGGCGCTCATTTACATCATATCCATATTCGGGAGAATAGGGGTTCATTGGGAACACACACCTTTGATAGCTGCGCTCAAAGGCGGGGTTCTATCGCTATTGTTATCGCCATCCGTCTTCAGCGCCGAGCGGCGCGGCTGGGACGCCGAACTGGCTGGTGACGGCGCAGACATTATTTACTGTCAACACCAAGGTCCTGCAACACCCGAGCAGAATACTTTGAAGGCTGGAGTTCTAGTTCCCGAGAGCATCCGGGGAAAGCGGTGAGGTTGAAGAGGTGGGAAAGCTGAATGTAAATTTGGGGCGATTCCTCCTCCCTGAATCCCTTCCGCGGCTCTGAGTGCTGCGCAACTGCGGTATCGCTCACTCCTCCCTTCAAATAGCTGTCATACGATTGGGCGTTGACTCGAGAGATAAGGGAGACCCTTTTCGGGTCTTTAAGATGTGGGGGCTGCTCGCGTTGATGGTGTCACAGGATAACCCCCTCGAAAGGCTCTGTGTCTAAGAGAAGAACACCACAAAAAAGAAAGTTTAGAAGGTACTTGGAATAAATCCAACGGTCTCTTGTTTGCGGAATAAAATGAACGGCGACAACAAAAGGGAGTATGGGTGGAGAAATTTGGTGGGGTTTGAGACTTTGGAGGGGTGGTTTGGTCGGTGATCAGGGTCCATGACCCACCAACTCACCGAAGTGGTTCGTGCTTTCAATGACGTAGATGGCTCAAAATAAGTAGTATAATTGTTGGAGAGTGAGTTTGCGGTGACCCGACCATTGAGATCTGTGCTTACCCGACTAGTAACTACGTACTGCTAGCAATCTTCCCAAACGAGCATGCGGCTCAAAAGCGAAATTCCCACGCTGCCCGTTTCGCGATTCCCTGCACGAAGTTCTAGCTCCTTTTGGCAGTCATTTTTAGCGCCCTAGGTTGTTGTTTTAGCTTCAGAGTCGTCCTTTTTCGCCCTTGGGAAGTCACTTCCAGCTCCTTCTATCCATAGAATCCGTGATTCAGTTGGCAAGTCGGAATTATCTCGGCCGTCAAGCCGCAGACTTTTTGGCGTTGTGGCTGACCAATCCCGAATTTCTACCTGCGCATTGCCAAACGAATGCCGCGACACATTTCTCCTCTCTCTCGAGCATCCCGTCCGCCATGACAGATCAGCCGCGGTCAAAGATCATTAGGGATAATCCTATTGGGAAAGGCCTTGACGCTTTCCGCGCTTCGTTCAATACGCTCTGCGCAGACAGGGCGATCTCTCGCACTCCAGACGCGCTCCGTCAACTTGACCAAGAAGGTATAACAATCCAGCTTCGTTGCAGTGTGCTCCTCTGACTAGCATACAGATATCCAAAATCTCACTCTCGATCTTCTTTCCGCTCTACGAAACCTCCCTACCATCCGTTTCCTACCATCAAAGACGGGTCGTGGCACCCTCCGAAACGATCTCCTCAGACTCATTTCTACGGCCGCCTCCGACGACCTCGACCTCGACCGCATCAAGACTCTCCTAAATACAGCTCTCGCCGACGATCCGGACGATGAGATTATCTGGGATCAAGTGTACCACGCCGCCACCGAGCCCACCCCACCTCCCCAACCGATAGCATCTTCCCTCCAACAAACCCCATGGCTTCGCAATACGAGCAGCTTCGCAAACTCGTCCGAATACCGCAAGGATGTGGATAGAGTCCTTCGGGAGGAACTTGGCGCTATGTACGTCGGGCTCCCTCGATTCCACGAGATATTCTTCGGTGGCGTAGCAAATCTGGAGAACGCGTCCAAAGCCGTCTTTAAAAAGTGCGTAGAAGGCGATAAACCACTTTTCAGTACCGGCTGGCGCGGATGGCCGAAGGACGCGAATCAAGACGACGTCTTGAGCTGGTTTGCGGAAATCAGCGGGACGCTGGCATCATTCGCAGCCGACGACAAATCGACTCTAACTCCTCGACAAAGGCCGCTGTCACAGCCCAACAAGCCAATTCAAGGCTCGACGGGAGAGCGCAAGATGGACATTGGCTTTGTGAATGACCCTAACGCTGGAAAAGACTCTCGATGCCACTGGTCGCAGATCCTCGTGCCTGGAGAGCTGAAGAGCAACCCATCCGCCGACATCAATTCCAAGGCATGGCTTGACCTAGGGAGATACGCAAGAGAAGTTCTAGCAGCTCAAGACGCCCGCCGCTTCGTCTTAGGCTTCACTCTCTGCGGGTCTCTCATGAGGATATGGGAGTTTGACCGGCTCGGGGGGATCGCGTCCGAACAATTTGACATTAACAAGGAGGGGCTACAGTTTGTATCTACGATCCTAGGGTTCCTTTGGATGAACGAGGAAGAGCTCGGCTTCGACCCCACGATCACCACCGAGAACGGACAACGTTATATAACAATCCAGCGCAATGGCCAGCCAGAGCGGCTCATTCTCGATAAGCTCATGAAACGGGCACCATGCATCGCCGGCCGGGCAACGACATGCTGGAAAGCCTATCGTGAAGAAGAGCCAGACATACCACTCGTGGTCAAGGACTCCTGGCAGTATACGGAGCGGGAGGAGGAAGGTCAGCTGCTTCAAGAGGCAATGGACAAAGGTGTGGTCAATGTGGCTCGGTACTACCACCACGAGACTGTACGTGTTCGAGGCGAAGTTGACGAAATCCGAAATAATATACGAGGCGGCCTGGACATTGCGGAGGCGAGCAATTATCGGTTGGGGCGATCGGTCGTTTCACCAAGCACCAGCGCGGTAACCACTCTACAGAAAGGCCGCAGCAGCGTCGCCGGCGTGAAGCGATCATCAGACTCCCTGTTGCCGCCTAGCAAGCGATCTTTTTCAACGTCACCGACAAAGGCTAGCCGCATAGCACAGCCAAATCGGGTACATAGGCGTGTCGTCCTCCGTGACTACGGAAAGGCCATCTATAAATCAAGCACTCGATTAGCTCTGGTAGCAGCGCTGGAGAGCTGTATCCAAGGCCATGAGTCCTTATTCAAGGCTGGCATCCTTCACAGAGACGTCTCCATCAATAATCTTATGATCAACGAGGACGACAGCAACCCGTCATGGCCCGCCTTCTTGATCGATCTAGACCTTGCTATTGAGGAGCAGAGAGAAGCTGCTTCCGGAGCGAAAGGTAAGACCGGCACAAGGGCTTTCATGGCAATCGGGGCGCTCTTAGGCGAGCAGCATTCTTTCATGCACGATCTCGAGTCATTCTTCTGGGTGCTGTTCTGGATATGCATTCACTGCAACGGACCAGACGAGAACAGAGTCGTTCAACAATTTGACAAGTGGAACTACGTGGACACAGAAGAGTTGGCGATACTGAAGCTAGGCACTGTGGCGAAGGAGTCGATTTTCATAAAGACAATTGCCGATCACTTCACGTCGTACTACGCACCGCTTATCCCGCTGTTGAACAGGCTGCGAAAAGTCGTTTTCCCTAAGGATAAACCGTGGGAACTGGAAGACGAAAAACTCTACTCTCGAATGAGAGACATTCTCCGGTATGGGGGGGAGGACTTGAAGTAATGGATGTTCGTGGCAGAGAGAATGGTCAGCGAAAGAGGGTTTAACGGACTCGGACGAAGATGGAGATGGTTATGATACATTCAAAAGGGTTTGATGATTGAGCCCTGCTAGGCCGATGCTGTACTTTTGAGGCTCTCGAAGGGCCTTTCGTCGCTGCGCACGCATGCTCAGGCATGCTCAGGCATCCTCCCCGTGTCACGTAGAAAGGGGCCCCTGAGCACACACAACAGAGCCTTCTACGCATGCAATGTACATGCAACAATAACAGCAACAAGAGCCGCATGTTTGTAACAACGCACAAGCAAAACTGCAGGCCTGCTGCTGATATACAACAGGCTACAGACACCATATATTGTAGGCTTGTTCCCCAAACTCTACGACCAGTTTTGTTCGTCTGTCGGTTAAGAAAGTAGGGAGATCTTCTTTGCTCAGCAAATTCTCATCCAACAAAATGCACGTAATCAGAGCCACGGAAGATTTCCGGAAGCAAACTGAGGGTATCGGCTTCCACGTCGAAGATATGACTCCGGTGAAAGAAGTGGACAAGTTGTGGCGATTGTCGGCTAAGTCTCAACCAAATCTGCTGCCACAAGAAGTATATGAGCTCTTCAAAATCTATAACACAGACAAAGACAAGGCAAGTTAAGAGATGTATGTCTTGAGAGATGACGACGTTGACTAAGAGCAAAGTGTGGTGATATTGTCTAAAGGGCAAGAAGCCCTCTGGCTCGAAGGCACTCTACCCTCCTGGACGAACCGGATGACTGTTGTGATAGTCATCCCAAACCCTCGAGTACAGCACAAAGACGGAGCCTCTACGCTCCAGGGACCGCACGAAGGTGATGCTACCATCACCGACAAAGCTCCCACAGCGTTGCTCACGAAAGAGATGATCCATGGCAAAGCCAATGCCGAGCCTCCTACAACGGCCAGAGAATATGAGCCGCTGTTTGGGAGGCCCATTGCAGTCGAGACTCTGCGACAACAACCCGAAATCGTGATCATTCACGACGGTCACTCCAAACCCTCTCCAATCGCTCTGCAAGTCGGCGATATTCTCCAGCTCGATGATAATGAGTGCATCCATGTGATTGCCGGTGGCATTGCCCTGATCTCAATTCGGTACAGTATGGAGAAATCGGAACAGGTTGTTAAGAATCAGGATGGAGCCGAAAAGCCCATGGGGTCCAGCTGACTGGGCAACAAAGACTGGAAAAAATCCATCTGCTCGAGGTCGAAGAACATACGGCCCAGTTGAGTGAGCGGCAGAGATTGTATAAAGTCTGTGTCCCCTAGCCCCTGCAGAATAGAATCGAGGTCAGACACCCATTGCTGATTGTCCCCGTTCGTGCCACTCGCGGCTGGATCCGTGTCCGGCACCGGATTGCCTAGATCAACCTTGCCGGCCCGCGCAGAATTGCTCCGCGCGGGTGTGTTCTGTAGGTGGACCTCGGTCTGTGCGGACAGGGTCGAGGCATCTTCCACGCGTGCGTCCACGGGCCCACGGGGATTCTCCCGTTGTAAGTCCTGAAGATTGCACCACTCTGTGACCACCCACGAGAATCATGGCAGACTCGCTGATAGCTACGCTACGTATCAGCAGAACAGACTTGACATGTAGTTGAAGGTGTGCAGGACCGGAGCGCCTACCTGGTTTTCTTGACAACGCCAATCTAGACGAATGGATTAGGAACGATATAGTGCTCCGGAGGAGAAATCAGTTCCCCACGCAGTCCGTCAGCGACCCTTCGGCTGATGTCTGCTTGGTCCTCCTGGGAGCCGTTTGCTGCTTCGGAGAGGGTATGATCATGTTCTGTGCCAGTTAACTCCCGCCGACAGGGTTGAAAGAATTTATTCTGACCTGCCAGCAAATGCGGCAATCACTACCAGCGCGTCGATTCCTTCTGTGGCGAGAAGATTGTTTATGATTATGTGGATGACGGATGCTCCGCTTGCCCGCCGATCTTTTTTTTTTTCTGCCGGGTTAGGAAGAGGAATTGACGAAAGCAGGCAGAGTAATATCAGCTCTCCCAGACGACGACCTTCTGCTCTTCCCTTGCGTGTTTTGCGGATTTTCTGAATGCCTTCTCTAGTGCATGCAACAGCCTGTCGAGTTTCGTTCCATCCAAGTTTAGTTCAAGAGCCCTTGAAACAGTGGCCTGGACTTCGAAAGGGTCAAAACACTTGTTCTTCTTCTTCCTCACCCTCTCCATGCCCGTCATGGCCTTTTCAATCAGGCTCTCGGCGAACCTGTTGGTTTGTCCGGGTTACCTGCTTTTGCCTCTTTTTCACTGCCCCTTGCGTAGTGTTTGTGATGGCGGATTCGTTGGCCACACTGTTATTGATGTCCTTGTCGCCATAGCGCTTGCGCTTCCTACCGGCCACAGGAAACGAGACCCGTGTTCCCAGCTGCGGTGAAGACACCGTGTCCTTCGTTGCAGTCTCTCCCGAAGCTGCTCTGTCGTTATCCAGTGCTTTAGGCTCGTCGTGCCTTACTTTCTGAACCAGCCGGTCGAGAGCGGCCTGCCCCCTCTGCCAGCAAGAGGAAGCATGATCTGACCCCGGAAGATATCTACCACGGCTGTTTCAGTTAGCTAGACACTGAACGGGCGATAGCGCTCCTTACCAATTCTCATGAAGTCTTAGTCGGATTGCTTGAATGTAAGCATCGTAAACCAGTTGGATCTGCTCGTGGACCTGACATTCTTCGGCGGTCTCGCAGCAGGGCTCATAGAAAGCGAATACGTCGTACGAGCGATGTCGAGATTCCGGATAGGCAACTGGAGAGGTCTGCACTACCACCTAGGCAGAGTGTCCATCGCATGGCACCGTGAAACAGAAGAAGGTCCTCCTCGCCTCTGAGATGTTGCGGAGTCGCTGTACACCTTTCTTTGCCAACTCTCTTCTTGTCTCGCGGATTATTGCTTATTTCAGACAGCGGGCGTCAGTCACCTTGATATGGGTCTCTTGGAAGTGATGCCTCCCCGTGCTCACTTCCTCTCATCGGGCGTAAAGGGGACGTCTGCCCTCTCGCCCCCTGGGGAATCGATTATATGACGGACTGTTGGACAGGGGTTCGCCAACAGCACTCAATCAATTCCGCGATAAAATGCAGCCAATCAGAGCCATTAAATTCCCCGCCCACTCGACCTAGCTAAGCATACTTTTCTAAATTCTACGCACCAAAGGCTAGAAAAGGCTATTCAAGCATACCCGGTTTAATATATTTATGTCGAGGTCCTGGTATGCAATTTTGAGAATAAAGATTTGGCGATGAACTTCGAAAGTTGAAGTTTCAAAATTTGGCAAAGGTCCCGTTTAGGCTTAAGGCTTTGGCTTGGCCTTGGCCTAATTGGGCACTCAAGCTTGTGGAAGACGGGGTACGCACGAGCCACTAGTCTGTCATATGTTCGATAACCCCCCTGATCCCATGGTTGCCTCAAATGCAAGACCTTGCATCTTCCGTGCGAACATGAAATCGCGCACGGCGACCTGGTTCTTCTCTCCGCAACTCTGGGACAAATGTAACTGCGGCTGCAAATACGAGGGCTCGAGCCACAGTGGAGAGCACAACGGCCATCGGGAGACGACGTGAGGGCAGTCATGGCTGCACGTTGCACTCTTCCAGGAGCATTTCCGACTCGTCTAGTACTCTAGGGTCCTTTGGATTACGAGCTTCCACCCCGTTATATGCAGCCCCTCCCTTCAACGCATTCTCGAGTGCCAGGCGACATGATTCCCGTTCTGAAGCTGCTGTCTTGGACAAGAAACTATTAGCTTCTTTGAGGAGGGTTCTCTCGAGAGGAATAAGGCCCTTCCATCCCTCCTTTGTTCCGTTGATCAGCCAGGCGCGCTTCGCCATCCAAGAATGAAGGCCTTTGCTACATGCTGCCTGGAAGAACAGGTCTCTCCAGTCTACTTGAGCATCAGACAAGACTGAAACAATGAGGTGTCTTATCACAAGACTCGTATTGTCCCCGGGCTCTTCAGCTTTGCGTGATATGTGGGATATGAAGCGAAGCCGATCTTCTTGAAGAGACGGCGAAAGCTGCAGAAACGCCAAGCTGAACTTGTCAACCTCTTGTGGCGGTAGTTCTTTGAGGTCCTGCGGTTCGATAGCTAAGAAGCGCGGGAACCTAACTGCCAGCTGCACCGAGAGACGCCTTGTGAGGCCCCAGTCGATGATCCTGTGACCTGGTTAGCTCCCTATCTAGTGTAACTGGGCAGGAAATCCAACCCTTTAATGTTGTTCTCGTTATCTACAATGATATTCTGAGGAGCTAAGTCCTCGTATGATAGGGCAAATAACGACCCGCCTAAGGCGTCTTGTACTGCCCGTGATACCAGCGCCCGCTCTAGGAGGCAGCTATGCAGTTCTAGCTCGATATTTCCGTGGATGACGCGTAGGGTTTTGCGGTCGATGAGATCAGTCAGATATGCCGTAGCAGTCGCCATGGGCCCTAGATTGTGGTTAGGCCCAACTCTTTATCGCGGGCGCTTGCAACCGCCTTACCCGTCTCCTCGGCGTAAGTACAAAAGGCCAACTCTATTAAAATGTCGGCCATCTAGCAGAGGATCTTGTCGCGGATGTCGCGCTGTGCCGGCACGGTAGACGTCCATCCCAGCGGCCTTCCCTCAATCCAGGTTAAGACTAGGTACGGGAATCCAATGGGATTGTCGAAAGCGGAGCTGTAGCTTAAGAGTCTAGGCGAGAAGGAGAAGCCAGTGGCTTCCAGTGTTTTGAGGATACGTGCTTCTGTCTCGACGTAGTTGGCAATCGCTGGAGCCGAGAGATGTCCCATATGTGAAGGAATGCGGATGGCCCAACTGTCGCCATTGGGAAACTCGAGGGCGTAGATTACGCATTGCTTCCCTGAAAGCGGGTTGGTTGATGTTCCGTGTATGAACGATGGTATGCTTCCGTCTCCGTGAAGTATCCTCGCGACCTCGATAACATCTGCGTGAGTGAAGATAGCCATAGCGATGGGTGACTTATGGTCGTCGAGCCCAGGAGCGATGATGGGTGATGTTCCGTCGGCACGGCATTGGATACACGGGCCGCATTTGTTCGTAGAATTCTTTTTGACCCCACTAGGCTTGTGCCGCAGGGCATCTGTGCGGGGTTGTTTGGTTGTCAGGAGTGCCTCGAAAAAGCTAGCTCTTATTGTAAAAATACAAATCTGCTTCCACCAAGCCTTGTCTACTTGAGCAGCATAGCAAGCTCCCGCATCACCTCAACCCAGTCTTTCGTCGACTTTCCAGAGGAGCAGGCGATTAGCCGCGTGTATCGGCCAGGTCAGACCCGCAAGGTTACCATCAAGCGGTACATTATTCAGGGATCAGTTGAGGATCGAGTTGGCCAGCTCCAAAGGAACAAGCGGACGCTGGCGGAGTCGTCGTCATCTCGGAGAGCCCGGATGGCAGCCTGCCGGGTGGCAAGGGAGCACTGCCCATCGATGCGCACAGTACCAAAGCTATGTTGCTATAAAAGCGCCTGTACGGCATCCAGTACAGTAGTCCAGGCACTGAATATCAAAACCTTCTCCGGCGCGTCACCACACTCCGCGTTCAGTGATGGGATACACCGGAGGTCCTTGAGGAGAGACTGAAGCTTGATAAAGCTCGCTGCCGTTGCGGGAACTGCTAGCGCTAGGCCAGGTGCGGGTACCTGGATGGGCCAGACGAGCTGCGGGTGCCGAGTTGCTGCGCAGTATGTGCACTGTATGCTTGTCACGGCGCCAGACAGCGCTCTCTGGTTTGAAGTCGCAGTTTTCAGGCACGTGTCACACCAAAGATGACCGCACATCTTTACGGTGTGCGCCAGAACAGGCGTGGCACTTGTGTGGGTGCCCACGCTGGAGACAGCAGCTGTATCGATCTCGCTGGCGCAAACAGAGCAGACCCCCTGATTGCTTGCAAGGAGGGACTCGAAATGAACGCGGGCAGCGTCCTCATTGGGGAGCAACGGCTGCTCACCGTCCCTGTCGTCGTCGTCGTCGTCGTCGTCATCGATGCAGACTGTCTTGCTTGCACTTGCGCTGACCGGGAGATATTGGTCTGCGTCAGGAACTAGAGCCTGACCACCGGCGCATAGTCGACAAAGTAAGATGAGCTGGGCGAAAGCATGGCTGCGGCAGCTTGTTGAGCGTTGTTCGGTCGAGCTTTTCGGGCGAGGAGCGAGGACGAGGAAGTAGGGGAGGAGAGGGGCCGGGAAGGGTTTAAGTACTCCAGACAGCTGGGCGACAGGATTCTCTGGGGCGCAGCCGTTCGGGGAGCCTGCACAGGCTCGATATCTGCGGTGAAGGCGATTTCGGTAATCAGGCAAGGTTGGTTGATGCCTGTCCAAGGGGCTGGAAGACGGTTCCTTTGGCAGGAGGCGTTCCACGTTGGACCAGTACCACTCCTCAAGCGTCGTTCAAACGCAAGACACAGGGCTGTCCATTTCCATTCCCCAGACAAGGAGAAGGGTACAGGAGATGGCGAAGGTTGGCCAACAGACGGTGGAACAACTTGAAGCACCCACTTCTCCGTCTAACCATTCATTGAAGGGCCCCGGATCCAAGAGAGAACAGTCGGCCGGGGAGAGCTCGTCTTGCGGTGCTTGCGGAGTGGCGGGCGAACGATACTATCGTCTTCCTAGTCCTGCTCTCTGTTGCTGCCTTTGGGAGGCTGATATATGTCCTCGTCCTCCGCCCCCGTGCAGTCCTGTCTGCAATGACCGCTGCGTTGGCCGTCAGACTGCTGTACCGTGTCTTCGGCGTCAGATTCGACGCTAAGTGAGCCGGGAGGACGACGGATCCGACAGCCACAGCCCCTCTCCGACCTTGTAAACCATCTCACGCATGTCTTGCTTGCGCCTGGATATGATGTGGGAGAAACAGAGCTGGAAGTTGAGGAGATCACTGCATTCTTTCCGCTGATTACACTAACTTGTGAGGCTATTCCATACCGTCTGTTTTCCTCGGCCTCTTTGCCGCCCCTGGCCCCGTGAACGACGTGTCTGGAGTAAATCGGTGCTGGTCAGCGATGCTTGACTGGCCATCATATTCTTCGACATTGACGCCTTGTCGTCGTCCGGCTGGGACAGATGATGGCTCTCGAGCCCCTGGGAAAGACCTGTTTCTGGGAGCGAGGGAACATCAAAGTCCAAATTCGATGGTAACTGATCGATGGCCGAGCAGATCCTCTCGAAGTGCTTCGGCATCCATACGTCATAGACATTCTTCGTAAAACGATATGCCGTACACTTCTCCTTACCATCGAGCGTCGTGAAGTCGAATTTGTGTATTGGGTGGCGATAGTACTTGGTGTCCTTTCCATCTATTACTGGGTAGCAACCATAGATTCTCACAGAGCAGTGGTCATGCGAGATGGAAAAGGCAAGAAGCTCGCGGTTGAGTTCGCTCTCACGTTTCATCAGGCGGAAGAGCTCAACGATGGCCCGCGCCGCAAGCGTCATGCTGTGGGCGTTCTGGCGGTCTGCGGTGTTGAGCGCTGCGGCGCCGCACTTCACCTCGCAGGTGAGGAAGGGGAAGTACATGAGGTACGTGGCCATAAAGAAGGACAGGTCGCCGGAAAGCCAGTTGCCAATAAATGGCGAAAGCTTGCTGAGTTGCTCCTCCGTAAAGGCCTCACGCTTGAAGCCCACGGAGTAGTCGGGTTGCGGACGGGTTCCGGTCAGGGGAATGGAGTTGTTCCATCCTTCGTTGACGCTCTCAATCAAGCAGTTAAGCTTCGTGGCACCGTATGTGGCGAGAATTTCCGCAGAGGGAACGATTAGTGGTGCAATGTCCCGGATGACTCTGGCTTCGTTCTTATCTTCCACCTTTCGGCAGGTTGATTCAAAGATATCATCGCGGAACAACGAATCCTGGGGAACAGTCTGTTTGCTTTCCAGTAGAGTATGGCAGAGTTTTTTGCTCGCATCCGTGATGCCCAGGTCGGACTTGTCCATAAAACTGCCCATATTTGCGAGAAGAGTCTTGTAGCGTGGGTCTCGATATGGCGCGCTCTTCTCCTCCCTCGGTTTCTGGTCGCTGGGCGTGACGGAACTATGCCCCATCGAGCCGGCTTCCGATCGTTTCCTGCCGAGCGCCGATGACGACCTCTTCCTCGCAAGCAATTGCTCCATAAGACTCTGCTCGGAGTATCCCGGTGGCCACTTGTTTTCTCGCACCCAGAAGTCAATGGGACCCGCCGAACTGTCGGCGTCGTCTTGTACCGCCTCTTGGCCGAAGGTCTCCTCAATGTGATGGGATGGCTGTCGGCGCTTCCGGGGGGGTTCGTCGAGAGGTTCGAGTAGATCTGCAACAGCGCGCGAACGTCTCTGGCCTCTGTGTCCAAGAGACGTCGGTAGATCCTACAGTCAGTTAACATTGGCGGCGATGAAGAGCAGGACTGCCTTACCTTTTGATAGGGCACTACGCTCGGCGGATGTGAGTGCGGCGATTCAGCGCGCTCAGTTACAGTCTGCTTCCGATGGCCATGTAGGCGCGCGCGTCGCGGGTGGGCTCTGGCGCCGGAGTGTCGGCTTCCTGCTAAAGGTCAGCAAAAGTAGAGCTCTTCATGACCGTGAAGCGTACCTCTCTCCTTTGGCACCGAAGCCTGCGCCTTGTTCTGGGCGGCTAACTGTCCTCGAGTTTGGGCCATGTCGATTTAAGGAGGGGGGTGGTAAGGGATATGTAGTGTAGTCGAGCAGTTGTGGTCGAGAAGATAAGAGGGATCATGGGTTGTGGGTGAGTGGAGTGCACGTCGCTGGAGGTGCGCTGCCAACCAATAAGTCCAGAACTCATCGTTAGTCTACACCTCCCTGAGTGTGGGCCAATAAAACCAACAATAACCACACCACCCACCCAGAAAATTCTTTCGGCCCGGAAAATTGCTTGCCCGCCTGACCAAGGCTTGGTCTATAGCCTTGATGTTTTTCCGGGCTGTTATTGGCTATAGTAGTGGTGGGTTTGGTGATGTTGACCGCTGTGTGGTGGGATTGGTTGCCTTCCTTTGTTGGTTGCCTTCCTTTGTTGGTTGCCTTCCTTTGTTGCGTTCCTTTGTTGCGTTCCTTTGTTGCGTTCCTTTGTTGCGTTCCTTTGTTGCGTTCCTTTGTTGCGTTCCTTTGTTGCGTTCCTTTGTTGGTTGCGTTCCTTTGTTGGTTGCGTTCCTTTGTTGGTTGCGTTCCTTTGTTGGTTGCGTTCCTTTGTTGGTTGCGTTCCTTTGTTGGTTGCCTTCCTTTGTTGGTTGCCTTCCTTTGCTGTTATGGTGGAATTCTTTTTGGACTTTCTTTTTGGCTGGATTTCGCGTTTGCCGCTGTCTTCTTGAAGTGGTTCTGATTCTAAGAGACTGGCAGTTGCCTAGCACTTGGTACTATTGGCTAGTACTCTCTTATAGTTGGAACCTTTTCAGGGGTACTTGGAAGACTGACTTCCTTTCCTGGGTTGATTAGGGACTTTTTAGTGCCTGGGATTACTTTGGCACTTGGTTAATTCAGGGGCACTGGTTCATTCAGGGGCATGGCTTTGATCAAGAACCCTCTCTCCTATCGGCACGTGGCTGAGAAAGACCGTTGCCCTGCACCAGGGGAAGCGTTGACGGCTGTGGATTTCTTTGGCAGCTGTGTTGAAATGCTAGCCCACCTGATCAGCCGGCTTCTTGACTATTGCCAGCCGTGGCTTTGGATCTACTTGTTGCTTAGGAGCAGAGGAAGTGTGGCCAGGAAGCTCGCTTTGGCTGGGTTGTGGCCGGAGAGCCGTTTTTAATGGGAAAGCTTGGCTTTTTAGGAAGACTGTTGTTTTGGTAATTACGTGGTCTTCTGACACGGGGTCTTCCACTTAGTCTGGCACTTAGTTCCCCCCTCTGATCAGATAGGATTCTACGCGTGGGAGGTCTTTTAGTAGTTCTTTTTGTTGTGGTTGTTCTTCTTGTTGTCACGGCGAGGGCATCGCAATGGCCGAGGCTCAAAGATCGAATACTCAATTGACCAAAATATTGAATTGAAGAAGAAAGGAAGCAACCGTTGGCTTGCAGCCAAAGAGTGGTTTTGTGGGTGGTTGCCTGGCCTGTGCGCCAAGGCCCCACTTTTTCCGCTGCAACCAACTACGCGCTTCCAAAATCCTTATCTATCTTATCTACACGTGACATGACATCATGGGTCTGGCCTGTCGTAATAATAAGATCTAAGATATAGTAGGCTTCTGAGAATTATATTAAAAATGTGGAAAATCACCAATATATCAATCGGAAAGTACCGTCTCCATAGAAACTCCTAGAAAAAGTACCTGGAATTCGATATTGCGTATGTGGCGTTGAAAGATCAACACCTTTTGTGGGTCGAAGTCACACGCTAAGAAATATTACCCTGGAGGTGTACCATCCGGTCGTGCTCCCCGCTCCCCACTCCCCGCCCGTGTTCCGGGGCCCACTTCGCCGTCATGGCCCCGCCGGATCTATCTCACATCCACCCGCACATTGCATCCGCACCGTCTGGCCGACCGACACCGCATCATAGCTGAACGGACCTCTTCTCATGCAGGTTGGCTACGTGTTCACATGCTTAAAACTGTCAAGGCTAGTTTGGGGAGTGCGACTGAGCCCTTCAACAGCAACTACGAATGTTGAGCCGGCATGTCCACGACTATTCACGATGCCAGAGATTCTTCAGCTCGCGCAATGCCAAACATCACGTTCTAGACTCCGAGAGGCACAATGCACCAAGCCTCTCCAAGCTGTAAAACGCCCCGCCGAGCGTTGCCTACTGCGTAGTGTACGCCTGTTCATCCCTTGCTCAAACCTGCCGACGTCGTATCAATAAGAACCGTGGTCTGTCTATTGGATGGAAATTGTGGGACTCGCAATGACTTCAGGGCTTAACCGTGCTGCTTGAACCAGCAAATGGGAGCCAAAAGTGACTGAAAATAGCAGTAGGGGGCTAGAAATGGCGATCTGAGGACTGAAAACAGCAACCAGAGCTGCTCTTCTCTCTGAGACACCCTTGCAGCTAAATCATGGCTTTGGCGGTGGGCTGGGTTGCTTACCGAGGAATCTTGGCTTCCTGTCAGCAGGGGCAGGATGGAACGGCCCGGCGAATAGGCACCTGAGGAGTCCCTCGGCAAGCCGGGTGGCTGCTAGATCGCGCACGCAGGCCAACGATTTGGCGACTAGGCGCTCGCGGCAGCGCCGCAGACTCACAATTCCATCAGCTAGTGAGGGGTGCGGTCAGGCATTCATGGCCAGGCGAGAGCGAGGTCGCAAGGCGGCAGTCATCACGCGCTAAATTCATTCTGGAATGGAATCCTATCTATCCATCTGCCAACTGCCGGCCTTTCCTCCTCTTTGCTACCCCACTGAATGAGGTATCCGGGGTGACTGCTTGCTGCTCAACGGTACTCGACTGGCTGTCCCGCTCGCCAGCAGAAGCGGAGCAGGCGCCTGACTGCATCAGGTTTCCTAAATCCTGAGAAAGCCCAGTCGCCTCAGAAAGTGGCGGGTCGTCAAAGTCCAAATCCGACGGCAACTGATCAATGGCAGAGCAGATATTCTCGAAGTGAGCAGGCATCCATCTGTCGTAGACATTTTTCGTGAACTGGTATGCTGTCCACTTATCCTCACCATCTAACTCTGTAAAGTCAAAAGTACGAATCGGGTGCCGGTAATACTTAACGTCTTTCCCACTTATTACCGGGTAGTGGCCGTAGATCCGTACCGACCGGTGGTCATGCGAGACGGAGAAGGCGAGGATCTTCCGGTTGACCTCATTCTCGCGCTTGATAGTACGGAAGAGTTCGACGATGCCCCGCACCGCAAGGGTCATGCTGTGAGCGTTCTGCCGGTCTGCGATGTCGAGTGCCGCGGCGCCGCATTTCACCTCGCAAGTTAGGAACGGGAAGTACATGTAGTATGTGGCCATGACGAAGGACCGGTCCCCGGCAATAAAGTTGCCAATGATCGGCGATAGCTTGGCGAGCTGGTCCTTAGTGAATGCGTCTCGTCTAAACCCAACGGAGTAGTCAGGCTGTGGACGGGTGCTAGTAATAGGGATTGAGTTATTCCACCCTTCGTTAATACTCTCTATTAGGATATCAAGGTGTTTTGCACCGAATGTCGCAAGACTTTCGGCTGAAGGAACAATGAGTCGACTGATGTCTTGAATGATTCGTGCCTCATTTTTGTTGTGTATCTTCTGGCATGTCGTTTCAAAGACATCGTCGCGGAAGAGTGTATCGCTAGGAACTGGCAGCGTTTTCTCCAGGAGAGACCGACAAAGAGCCTGGCTGGCGCTGGTTACGCCTGATGGAGCTTTGGTCATGTAGCTGCCTTCAACCTCCAGCAGTGTCTCATAACGCTGGTCTCGATATGGCGCGCTCTTCTCCTCCCTCGGCTTCTGGTCGCTGGGCGTCGTAGATGTAGCAGAGTTCGATCGCTTCCGGGACAGATTGGACGAGGATTTCCTCCGCGCAAGGAGCCGGTCCATCGTGAAATCCGTCTCTTCCGGCCAGTCCTGCTCCTCTGGCCAGCGGTCTTCCTTCACCCAGAAAGCAACCGGGTCAGTGTGTTTGTGGGCGCCGCTGCCGATGGCAGGCTCGCAAAATTCGTCTTCAGTGGGGCGTGGAGATGTCCGCCGTCGCTTTGGGTCTGGGTCCGGTTTTGGATTGACTTCGAGCGCGTGTTCGATTGAGTGCTTGCGCTTGCGACCTCTGCTCTGGGCAGGCGCCGGCGGATCCTGTAGATCCGAAGTTAACTTCTGAACCATATAATATGAGAGATGGGAAGCCGTACTTGTGGAGACGGCGTGGTTGGACGCAGGCGATTGCGTTCGGCGCGCCTGGTTGCGCGCTTCTGAGAACTGCCTTTGCGCGGCCGGATGCCCTGGGGTCGATTTCCTGCAAGCGTCAGATGGAGATGTCCTTTGGCGCTGCGAACAATAAGTACCTTGATAATTTGATGACGTCGATGAGAGCGCCCTTTGGGCCGCTGTTTGGGCTCGAGTGTGGGCCATGGCGATGAGAACGGAGGGGGGAGTGAGGTCCTGGTTATGTGTTGGGGAAGAAGGTTTCGAGATGGAGTGACGTGTGAGGAATGGATGGCTGCGAGCGTGCAGGAATGGGATCCACTAGTGCCGGCCAATCGTTCATTGTGAGCCCCACAGTTTTAATCCAATTGGACGGACCATAGTTCTGTCGACGCGAGGCTGGACAATGCCGTTGGTGCGGGCCGCTGCATTAGTTCCTCTGACTTCACGCTGATCAGCGAATCAGACGGCCCGTCAGTGTTGAGAATCCGCCATAGAATAGCCCAGCCTGCCCATAGTGTCCGTGGATTCCTGACGCAGTCTTTTGGTAGGGTGGCCGCATCCTTATCTACCTAATTATCTACACGTGACATGACATCATCCACAGGTTACGGCTGCGCCGTGACAGTATGCTCTTACGTGCTTTCCTTTAAACGGTTATATTTGCGAATATATTGATGCAACGAATACTAAAGGCTATACTACGCGGTGGGAAAAGGAAGGGCACTCTCAAGGGGCGGTGATTGAGTTACCCCACTTTTCTTGGAAGTGCGTCATTGTTTGTATCTTATCGCAACCGTTTCCCCTACAATATACTAGCTGGAAGCGCTTATGCATACGCAGCCACTTTATCTTTCATAAAGTCTCGAAGCTCCTCAGGAGTCATCTTTAGAGCCTTCAGCTCCCTTTTCTGCTCCTCGCTGGCATCTGCTGGGGCCAACGAGCTTGCATCAGCAGTAACTGTGCCCGCCTCGACATCCTTTGGACCAATCGCGATGATCATACCGTATCCCTTCTCCTTGGCCTCTGCCACCTTCCCCTGAAGTCTCCGGCTGCTGGCGTCGACATCAACAGCAGCCAGGTTTGTTGGCGAGACCGGTGCATCGAGACCAGAATCAATACCCAGCAGCACGTTCTTGGTGTGCTCTGCCCATCTTACAACAGGCTCCGTATTATTCACTGTAAGGATGACGGCCTGTCTGGGATTCAACCAGAGCGGCCATTTGCCGTTATAGTGCTCAATCAGAAGCGCCATGAGCCGTTCTACTGATCCCAGAACTGCGCGGTGAATCATTACCGGCGCGACAGGGCCATACTGGGCGAGCAGTTCTGGGTCGGTTGTGGATTCACCCCTCTTCTCCAGCTCGGGGGCTGGTGCCACGTATTCCAAATTAAACCGCTTCGGAAGCTGGAAGTCGAGCTGAACGGTCGCCGTCTGATGCTCCTTCCCATCCGAGTCCTTCAGGACAATGTCGATCTTGGGACCGTAGAAGGCACCATCACCCTCCTTGATGGTCCATGGCTGGCCGCTGGCATCCAGCGCCCTCTTCAGAGCATTTTCTGCCTGCTCCCAATCTTCAACATCTCCCATGTATTGTTCTGGCCGTGTTGACAGCGCCAACCGGTACGACCCCAATCGAAACACACCATAAGTAAGGCGGATGAACTCGAGTGTCTTGCGAATTTCCTCCTCGATCTGCGATGGCCTACAAAAGATGTGTCCGTCGTCCTGGTGGAACCTGCGCACGCGCGTGAGGCCGCTCAGGGCGCCCGAGATCTCGTTTCTGTGGAGCGGACTAAAATCTGCGTAGCGGATGGGTAGGTCGCGATAGCTGCGGTTTTGCGACGCAAAGATGAGACAGTGCCCGGGGCAATTCATGGGTTTTAATCCATATTCGTCCTCCTCCCCGGCCTCGGTTACCTCGGCGCGCGACGGCGAGGTGCTGGTGACGGTGTACATGTCTTCGGCGTAGTTTTCGAGGTGGCCGGACTTCGCCCACAGCGCCTTTTTGTAGATTGTTGGGGTGATGACTTCCTGGAAGCCATGGCGGACGTATTGTTTTCGTAGAAACTCGACAAGTCGGTTGAAGATGCGGGCGCCGTTTGGTAGGAATATGGCGGATCCCGGGCTGTAGATGGATGTGGTAAAAAGCTCCTGTTGGGTTCCGAGGTCTCGGTGGTCTGGGGGTGGTGGTTTTGGGGCGGCTTGTTCTGGTTGCGGTGGACAGGATGAGCACTTTCGGAGCTGGATTTGCTGCAGTCTTTGTCGCGGTTGGAGGAGGAGGAGGACTGGCAACCTTCCAGGCAGCAGCCATCTTGGCCCCACCCTTCTGAGAAGCATCTCTTCCAGGTCTCTCTTTCTGAGAGGTTGTCGTCGTTTTAGGTCAACAGTGCACCGCGGGAAACTTTTCTCAAGATGGTAACCAATTGGCTATTTACACAGGTTGCAGGGATGGTGGGGGTTACCAAGCAGGCAGCTGACCGGGGTGCAACGTCTGTGTATTACTCGAAAGGGATTAATTACGGCCGGTCATTCGTTCATCACCCAAACAGCTATCTACCCATCTTCTTCCCTGGTTTCATCATAGATCTATCTCAATTCGTCCTGTAGAAGTTTATTTTATAATCCTCATTGCTGCCTTGCTCTGTGACTCATATTTTTGTATCTTTTGTTCAACTCGTTTATCAGCGTCCATTTAAATAACACAAGCGGCGCGACGGCAACAACAACAACAACAACAACATACGGAATCCGAAATACCATCCCTTCATATCATGGCCGGCAGACGAACAACGCGTCGAGACTTTGAGCCCGAGAGCTCGTGGCGCGTTGTTGAGGCTGGCTTCAATGACAGCTTCGAAACTTCTGTTTTGCCCGACGATGATGCGAGTGATGTCAATCCCTCCCAATCGTTCGCGTCCACTCAGCCCTACAGCCAGTCCTTTGGAGGGTCACAGCAATGGAGCATTGGCGGATCACAGGATGACAGTCTGGAGAACTTTGTCAATAGAGCCGAGTACGATGACCGGGTTCTCTTGAGATCCCCATTTCGGCCATCGGTGCCAAAGGAGGTGAGGGAGAGTTCCAGGGAGAACATGGCGTCAAAGGTTAGGGCAAGTCTGAAAGCAAAGGGAGAGAACGGATTGAGGAGACGAAAGAGATCGGTCTCGGCTTCGAGCCGAGAAGACGACAGCTTTCCTCCCTCCCAACAAGAGGAGCCAACGGAAGTCACCTCTCAAACCCCTCAATTATTTCGGACAGTGGCCCGCTATGGGATAGCGCAACTTATCCTGCTGGCCTCACTTGGTGCTATCTTTTATGCTGCCAATCTAGCATTCAACAGCAACACAACATCTCTCACCGAAGCTCTGTCTCCAATATGTCGCCTACCAGGAATGTCATCGCTTGACTTGGCCATATGTTCGGTCACCCCGGATAGCGACACAGAAGAAGGACCGAAAAAGCTGTCTTTCGACATGGATCCTTTTCTGGAAATTCAAGGGGATTTTGCGCGAACGGTTGACCAGGCGCTTGGAATGGGCAGGATGCAACTTAATCTGGGATTGTACACGGAGACTGTGAAGGACTTGGAATCAGTCAAGCAGTCGAGCGGCTTGGAGGATAGGGAAGAGCTCCAGCATCATTTCTCGGATTACTTCAGGGCCGTCAGGTCGGCAGGACAACAATTCTGGCCATTGGACAGCACCTTGCGAGGGGCGGTTGGCTATCTTCCGCATCTCTGCAGCACGGCGGCGAGAGAGCTCACCGAGGAAACCGAAGATGTCCCGACCTGGGCTAACCAGAACGCGTGGGCAAACAGGATCTACTCATGGTTTACACCAACCAAGCTTTCCCAACAGCAGGTGTTGGACACATACGCCAAGCAACTGAGTGATGTGTTTGAAAAGGTCAACGATGTGGTCAGCGACGGAAGGGGGTTACTGAAAGAGTTGGACACGGCTGGAGAAGAGTTGGAAAAAGTTCACAGTCTCTTGCAACAAGACCAGCAAAAATCAAAGGATAGCCAGGGTTTCAATTATCTGGCAAAGCTGTGGTTCCGGTTTGGTGGTTCCAAAGAGGCGGTCGACGAGCAGTTGGATGTCGTGGATGAACTCAGCCAGCAACATTCGAGAGTGAGAAAGCAAGTGAGCGAGCTGGTTTCGAAGTCTGAGGACACCCTGAGCCAGCTGTATGCTTTAAAGAAAACGGGACTCGTCGGACAGGAAGTCAATCGGCCGCTGGAATATTATGTTGCAAAGCTGACAGCACAGAGCAACAAGTTGACAGAAGTTGTCAACCGGCTCTCAAAGGGTCAAAATTCGGCATAGTTTGAGTTGCAGCATTTCAGGTTTTTTTGTTTTTTTTTAGGTTTTTTTTTGTAAATAGCCTACTTGTATTACTTGGATTTTATTTTTTGGGGTATATTATATGGAAAGAGAGGTTCCAGCTTATCGAAGCTCGCGAATTAACACACCTAATACAATGGAAGGAATTTCTTATCAGTTCGGGAGCGGGGTAGCATTCTGTGAGCGTTATGCGATGCGCCGACCTCCGACGACAACCCTCATTATCGTCTTATTGGGGGTGGGTTGGGGGGTTCTAGACTTTTATTTATCTCATCTTTTAACTTTTTCACTTTGATCAATTCTAACGGCATTGTGAAGTCTAACTAACTTTCGTTTCAAAAATCATCAACACGATGCACCTCGTTCCAAGAGAGGTTTGTCATACCATTTCACAGACACAAACAATGTGCATCTCCTTAATACCCCCGAATCGCAAACTAACACCCAAGATCAGATCGACAAACTCACAATCTCCCAACTGGGATTCCTGGCCCAACGGCGTCTAGCCCGCGGCGTCAAACTGAACCATTCCGAAGCAACGGCACTCATCACCTCCAACATCCAGGAACTCATCCGCGATGGCGCGCACACGGTCGCCGACCTCATGTCCCTCGGCTCAACCATGCTGGGGAGACGGCACGTCCTCCCCGAGGTTCTGTCCACCCTCCACGAGATCCAAATCGAGGGAACGTTTCCCTCGGGCACTTACCTGGTCACCGTCCACAACCCCATCGCCTCGGACGACGGAGACCTGGCCAGGGCGCTGTACGGAAGCTTCCTGCCCATCCCCGGCCAGGAATTGTTCCCCCTGCCGCCTGCCGAGGTGTACGCCGCCGAGAGGCGACCTGGCGCCGTGGTGTGCGTCAAGGACAAAATCAAGCTGAACGAGGGCAGGAGGAGGATCAAGCTGAGGGTCGTCAGCAAGGGCGATCGGCCCATTCAGGTTGGGAGCCATTACCACTTTGTCGAGACGAACCCGCAGTTGGATTTTGATAGGGGCAGGGCGATCGGGTACAGGCTGGACATCCCCGCGGGGACTTCGGTGAGGTTTGAGCCCGGGGACGAGAAGACGGTGACGCTGGTGGAGATTGGGGGCGGTAAAGTTATTAGAGGCGGGAATTGGCTGGCCAGCGGCAAGGTTGAGAGTTCAAGGGAGGAAGGAATTGTGAAAAAGCTTGTCGAGGCCGGGTTTGCGCACACTCCCGAGCCGAGGGGGGATTTGGCCTTTTTTACCCAAGGGTTCGCCATGGATAGGGCGGCGTATAATGTCATGTTTGGACCCACGACGGGGGATTTGGTTAGGCTTGGGAATACGGAGCTCTGGGTGAAAGTCGAGAAGGATTATACGGTTTATGGGGAGGAGTGCAAGTTTGGAGGCGGGAAGACGCTGAGGGAAGGGATGGGTCAGGCCACGGGTAGGTCGGACAAGGAGACGCTGGATTTGGTTGTGACGAATGCCCTGGTGATCGACTGGACGGGCATCTACAAGGCTGATATTGGTGTCAAAGAGGGTTTTATCGTTGCAATCGGCAAGGCTGGAAATCCGGACGTGATGGATGGGGTTACGCCTGGCATGGTTGTGGGCAGCTGCACTGACGTGATTGCTGGAGAGGGCAAGATCATTACGGCCGGCGGGATTGATACGCATATTCACTTTATTTGCCCTCAGCAGGCGAACGAGTCGCTTGCTTCGGGGGTTACGACTGTGCTTGGTGGCGGTACTGGGCCTAGGTAAGTCTTGTCTCTCACCATTCCGGTGAAGATGGAAGAAAGGGGGCTAACAAACAATCTCTTTTTTTCAGTGCTGGCACAAACGCAACAACCTGCACTCCCGGAGCGCACTACATGAAGCAGATGCTCCAAGCCTGCGACTCCCTCCCGGTCAACGTCGGCATCACAGGCAAAGGCAACGACAGCGACCCCCTTGCCCTCCGCGAACAGATAACCGCCGGAGCATGCGGTCTCAAACTCCACGAAGACTGGGGAACAACACCAGCCGCAATCGACACCTGCCTGACAGTCTGCGACGAAATGGACATCCAATGTCTCATCCACACCGACACGCTCAACGAATCCGGCTTTGTCGAGTCCACAATCGCGGCCTTCAAGAACCGCACAATCCACACCTACCACACCGAAGGCGCCGGCGGCGGTCACGCACCAGACATCATCAGCGTGGTCGAGCATCCAAACGTCCTCCCCTCCTCAACCAACCCCACCCGCCCTTACACGCGCAACACCCTCGACGAGCACCTGGACATGCTCATGGTCTGCCACCACCTGAGCAAAAACATCCCCGAGGACGTGGCCTTCGCCGAGTCCCGCATCCGCGCCGAAACAATCGCGGCCGAGGACGTCCTCCACGACCTGGGAGCGATCAGCATGATGAGCAGCGACAGCCAGGCGATGGGGCGCTGCGGAGAAGTGATCCTCCGCACGTGGAACACGGCCCACAAGAACAAACTCCAACGCGGCACCCTCCCGGAGGACGAAGGCACGGGAGCGGACAACCACCGCGTCAAGCGGTATGTCTCAAAATATACAATCAACCCCGCCCTGGCCCAGGGTTTTAGTCACTTGATCGGCTCCATCGAGGTCGGCAAGCTGGCAGATTTCGTAGTCTGGGATCCGGC
The DNA here is from genome assembly GCA_033297175.1 of Cladorrhinum sp. PSN332. NCBI lineage: Eukaryota > Fungi > Ascomycota > Sordariomycetes > Sordariales > Podosporaceae > Cladorrhinum > Cladorrhinum sp. PSN332. Next base: position 292,779 of record MU858816.1, on the reverse strand, counting down.
CTGGTTCGGAACGAAGCCCAGCCTGGTGGTGAAGGGCGGCATGATCGCCTGCGCCATCATGGGCGACCCCAACGCTTCCATCCCCACCATCCAGCCCCTCGTGGCGAGGCAGATGTTTGCGCAGCACGTCCCCGAGACGAGCGTCCTGTTCGTCTCGCAGGCTGCTATCGATTCTGGAGCGGTGGAGAGCTACGGGCTGAGGAAGAGGGTTTCTGCCGTTAAAGGGTGCAGGGCTGTTGGAAAGAAGGACATGAAGTTTAACGATGCGATGCCCAAGATGAGGGTCGATCCGGAGAGGTACACGGTCGAAGCGGACGGGAAGGTCTGCGAGGCCGAGCCGAGCGAGGAGCTGCCGTTGACGCAGAGTTGGTTTGTTTATTAGTGGAAGATTTTCCCCCTTTTTTGGTCTATATGTTTCAGTACAATATTTTATGTATGTAGCGTATATTTCTGGAGATATACAGTGCTACATCAAGCCTTTTTCTTTTTCTTCTTTTTTTCTTCTTTTTTTTTTTTTTTTTTTTTTCTTCTCTTGGCTTCTAATATCTACTCACTCATTTAGAAGTCATTGATTGATTGGATCGATTCCATTCCACTCCACGACCTGCAGCAGCGAGAATATGTGTGTCTATTTGAGGTGCGCAAGTACATACATACCAATGATTGCTGTGCTTTTGATGTTTTCTGCATGTACATGTATGTATCCCAGTTTTTTGGGGAGCGAAGATAAGCTATTTCAGACACCAAGCAATCACTCGGGAGAGAACGTTGAGTGGTAATAGGTAGGTATGTAGGTAGTAGGTGTTGGGGAACACAGCCCTCGGTGTCTCCTGAGCCAGGGGGCAGTTCCCCTACTCCCCGTCCGGGGAAAACCCCTTAGTGCCTGAAGGACGGGACCTACATGCATGTACATACATACCTAGTTTCTGAAAGAAATACCCCCCTATACGTACTCCGATTTGGGTTTATATGCAGAGGGCAGGATCATGCTCCCTGAAACCATACCATCAAGGAATTTTTGTATACTGCGTACATAGGTAGCCGGCTACGATATTCTCTAATTATCACACACAGACACACACACAGAAACAAACAAACAAACTTTCAAGTCGCTGCGTGGCACTCAATATACAATAAAATTGGTTTTATATTCGACCGTCCAAGGAAGAAGCTCTCTCTAAAATCATTTTTCCTCCCCAATTGCTAAGGTACCAACAGCGCAACGCCATCAAAGACTACCTTTCTCATACACCCCCCCCCCCCCCCACCTAAGAAGATGTAGCAGGGAAGCTCTCTAAACTGTTTTCTCTCCCAATAGTTAGGTGCTAGGTAGAGCCAGCACGATGAAAACCAAGGGAATATCCCCGTTTTCCCTCGGTTCCGTTTTTGTCTTTCGAGTTCAGAAACAAACAAACTGGCTGTCCTGATTCCCAAAAGAGATCACCATCACCGCTGTTTCGCATGGCTGGACTTCCCAGAGACAGATGTCCCCAACTAATAGACCCAAAGGCCCCAACAGCCATCAACGTCGCTCCGCTGAGGACTTCAAAAGGAATCGGACCTCTGCCAATGCGGATGGTAGGGAAGCACTGCGGGCAACGGTGGACGAGACGGAGGCGGCGTGAGAGAGGAGGGCATCGTTGTCGTATTGAAAGAAGAGGAAACCAACGCTATCTGTTTAACGTAATCGATGCTCGCACACCTTGCGGCATACTGCTGCTCACGCTATTTCCAAAGTGTCCTACCCTCCTTCCTCTCTTCGAAGACGCTCAGCCTCCAGTGCTGCTTCTGCGCGTTGCTTGTCATCGAGTCGCCGTGCCTCTTCTACAGCTTCTCGACGCCTCCAATTGAATCCTCCTCCACAAACGAGAACTCCCATAGCGACGAAACTTGCGTAGCTCAAACAGAATTGTACTGATTCTGGGAATAGATCCCGATATTGACGAGTGCGGTGTGTTGTGGTTGCTTTGATCAGGGCCTGCAAACCACAAACAACAAGACCGTAAAAGTAGATACAAAATTCAACATTGCGGAGAGTCGTGATATCCCCCTTTTCCCGATGAAATCCCGTGAGGAAAGCAAGGAGCAAGACAAGAGACTCCTTATACCAGCCAGCCTCCCTAAATCGTTTGCCATGTATCCTCCACTCCCTCCTGGAATCGTGTGACTGAAGAAAGAAAAAAAGACTCAACTCCCAAAGCGAGACCAACCCAATCCTGATTTCCCATCATGATCCCCATAAAGTACAGAAAAATCGCACATACACCCCTGGAATGAAAGCCAGTTTTCCCAAGAGCAGATATAAACCCCGCCGAGTGCATCGACACCAGATATGGGCATCGCCGAAAAGATGAAAAGCAATTTGCGCAGACGCTTCAAGGTATAAAGAGACAGTAAGGCGAACCGCCGGCGTACATCAGACATAAGAGAGCGCAATGCACACCGAGTGTAGGGGGCAAGCTTAACCGCTCTTGGTCTTCTTACGACCAGACTTCTTAGGCTCCTCGACCACCTCAGCGGCGGCCTTGGACGTTCTCTTGCGCTTCTTCGCCTCGGGGCTAGCGGGCGTTGCGACGGGCTTGGGTGGCTCTGGCTCAGGAACGGCAGGAGTGGCAGCAGTGCTCTTGCGCTTGCGAGTCTCCTTCTTCTTGGGTGTCTTGGCAACAGGGGCGGGCTCCTCCTCCGATGCCTCTGAAGGCTCAACGGGGGCGATCTCCTGAAGCTGCTCGGCGATGACATCCGGCTCGTCTGCGGGCGCCTCGTCGGCTGTCACATTGGGCTGCTCAATGTTCATCTGATCGGCGTAGGCTCTTGCCTCCTCATCCGTCATGTTCTTGGCGAGGGCATTGCCGTGCTTGTAAGAGTGAACACGGGCGTTGTAAAGGCGAAGATTGTACTGGTAGGCCTGGTTCCAGCCCTGCTTCTCATTGGGGTCCATGACTGACCACCGGCGTTGGCCTTCTTCCTGGACGGCGCCCTTGGGTGCGCCTTCACCAAGATCGCTGGCGATAATGGGGCGGGCTGTCTGCATGTAGAGGAAATAAGGGGTCAAGGGCCGCTTGGGCGCATTGGGGTCATGGGTGCGCTTCTTGCGCTCCTTCTTCTCCTCACCAGCAGGCGGCTGCTGAGGACCAGGGTTGCCCAGGAAGCCAGGGAACAGGTTATCAACCTGTCCCTGGAAGTCTGCGCCATTGTCAAGGCTCGTAGCCTCGCCAATGAGCAGATTGGTCTGGCGCAAATAGTCTCCGGAGAAGCTCCTAATCAACTCCTGGATTGTGACGAGGCGCTGATAGACCTGGAGGGAAGTTAGCAGACTGAAATTGTCACGAGCATTCAATACTCAGGGAAGCAGTCGCATCGCGTTGTCATGCGCTAGTGCTCTCAAGCTCATATGAGATGCGATGCAGAGTGTGGGATGTGATGCGAAGTCACGTTGAGGTTGTGGGTGTTGGTGTGTGAGAGGTGGGTTGGGGGAGTGGTGCAGATCACCATTCGCGGGGGCATAATTGTTGTTGTAACTTACCGAGTCTCTGACGCGGATGAATTGAGCGACATCAATGACGGGAGGGCCACCAGGGACCTGGATCTGTGCTGGTGTGAGTTGCACAGGAAGAATGGTGGCGGGAGCCACCGGCACCACTGGAGGTGCGGCGACGGGGACCTCAGGAGCCTTGATTTTGGCCGGGCGCGGCATGGTTGGAGTTTTTGGCGGAGATCCGACTGTTGGAAATTTGTCACAGTGGTGGGATGCTGTTGAGGCCTAGGTGTTGCGACGGCGCGGTGGTGGATCAATGCCGTGCTGTGGTCTTGGGGAGGCAAAGCGCTGGACGATATGCTGAAAAGGCTGGAAATGAATGGTGAGGAGGGAGGGAAAAAAATTCGTAGCGAATTTGGGGGGGAAAGGCGGGGGACGCCCAAATTATACGTGGGGCAGCTGCTAAGTCTGCCCAGCGGTGATTGTGCACTGGAAAAATAGGCCACCCTAAGAAAATTGTCGCTCTGTGCTGCGAACCTGGAAAGTGGAAGAGGGCCCTGCCTGCTCCCCCGATTTTTGGGCGCCGCAATTGCCAGCCAGGTCAATCAGATCACCCGACCCCGACGATGGGCACCTGGGCAGCCTCGGGCTTTGTTGACTGAATTGCCCTGCGATTTCGGTGACTGGCACCTGGTGCAATTCCATCACTGGCCGCTGGGTTCTGGCATTTTGACTCCTCATAACCCCAAACCCAAGGTCCCATCTCGCCAGCCAACAATGCTGCATCACCCGCAGCAGCTCACCCCCAACTCAACAATTCAGCAAACTGTTCGAGAGGTTTTGGTGCAACACGTTACCTAAAAACCGACCAGAGCAAAACACAACCAAATCCCCACACTCCACTTGCTGCACGCATCCACAGTGTCCTTCCAGCTTTGGAGTACTGCAATCTGTCACCGTCATTGAGACGCTTCGTCGCTCTCTACCACAACAATGCAACTTGAATGGCAATATACATTCAATCCTTTGGATGAAAGCGATGGATCATCCAATATTTGGGTAATGTTCAATTTCCCACGTTATTTGGCGGTGTTTGTAGCGCGTTTGCTGCTATATGAAGAATCCGTGAGCGCTCCGAGTTTTCTCTGCTGTTTCAGAGCTACTGGATGTAACTATCTTCGATGGCATTTGGGTACCTCTGGGCCCTGTTCTTCAGTGTTCGGCCGCAGCGGCCATGTCAGAGTTGTCGCACGCGATGTTGCTCACTGTCCAATGAAAACTGTTGGTGGCCAGCGAGGCAGAGACACACGACAGCGCTGCTCCTCAAAAAACAGGGGTGTTCGCGCCCAGCAAGTGGGTGGTGTCTTCCCCTCCGAATCTGATTTTTTTTGATGATTTTTTTGCCGGCGGGTGCCGCTGAGTGATTGTGAGCAGTGGAGCGCAAGCTCCCCGCCCACTCCCATCCTTTTTAAGCTCGCCCCCTCTTCCCCTTACTTCACAGTGACAACAATCGTACAGCGGCTCAGTTTGGTGGTGGGATGGAAGCTTTTAATTTCAACCATACATAGCCATCAAGATTCCATAGAATTTTGGGAGACTGCAAACACTGGGCCTCCCTTATTGTAGAACACCATGCAGACACTGTCTCTGTAGAGCATTCCCAAAACATTGGAAAGATTTGGGCTCCAACCGCCGGATGTTTCGGTGAATTCCCGGGAGACTATGCCTACGACCTGGATCTGTTCATGCCTACCTACCTTGTTATACTGCTGTTACAAAAACGAACCCATAACAGAGATTTGATTTGGCTCAGTTATAGGCCTTTCTTTGCCGCCCAAAATCGACCTTGACGCGACGCGAACAGCGGAGCCTCGGCGGTTTGAGTCGAGAATGCAGTGATACCACTCATTTTCTGCCAGTGACTACCTGGTAGGCCTCTATAGGATCCTGTCTTTCAATTGAGGAAGATTTCTACAGGCAAATATCTCAGCGAAATAGTTTGCAGCCATCTTGAATTCTCGAGGTGTTGTGGTGTTTTTTTATCCATCACAACATAACCAGCCACAATACATCTTGGCGCCTAATTCAAGTGTTTGGGCTTTAGTGTCCCGTGTTCTCAGGCGATTCAACGCCGCACTCTGAGATCACTGCACCTCCGTCCCAGAGGTCGGTTGCAGCTGGAGATTCCAGCTTGCATACCTAATTCAGTGCGTCTGCTGCCAATGAACCTTGCCCATACGATAACACACGTTGTGGCGTCAAGGCCTAGAACACACAAAGGCTGGAGGTGATGTCAACCCCGCTTCTTTTCGCAATTCCCAGTTCCCACCGCTCTCTCTACATTCCTTGTCAGCCAGCAGATACATGGATCGGACGACAGCATTTCAAGTTGGCGGAGGGTGCAGACACTGTAAAAATTGTATAAATATATCCACTGTTGACGATGGACAGAACGAGCAATGAAAAAAACAGTCAAAACAATGCGAAATGCCAATGCCGCCTTCTTCCGACTTGTTCAAAACTTGTCTGATGACGCGTGGTACCCCGCTCATCGATCGATAGCTGGGGCGGGGACCTCGACCATCCAAGGACCAATGGGCCACTGGGGGGAGGGCCCAAGCTTTTCGTGTGCCGTGCCCCTCTCCTCCTGTGCCCCGCGACGAAGCAAGCTGAATGGCTGCGCTTGGCGTGTTTCTTGTTGCATGAAACTTGAAAATGGGAACGAGCTATCCCATGCTGGGTCTCGCATTTATCAGAAGCGTCCCCCTTGCCGCTGTTGGGGACCCTGAAGAGAAGAAATAAGTGGAAGGGGAAAAAAACTATTTAGAAACCATCGATTCCCTCTTCCCCCGCCGTTGCTCCCGCTCTCCCAACAGGGAGACAGAGGCAGCAAGCTGTTTGTTGGACCATCCATTCATCCATCCATCCATCTATCGTCTATCTACTTTGACCTATTCGCTGCCCGTGGAACCCCATCCACTCGAGCAACACACAGCTGAGCTGACATTGGGCCACGGCCTCCAAGAACTCCTAAGTTGCCTGACTAGTTTCTTTTTATTTCTCTGCTTGATTGCCCCGCCTTCCTCCTTTCCGCTTGCCACTTCGACTTGGAACATACATTATTTTTTGCTGCAACAAACCATATATACCCAGTATCGTTCTATCTCTGCCGCTGTTTTTACATCATGGCCGGCTTCAGAGAATACCCGTTTCTCCTCGGGTTCATCGTCCTCTTTTGGTTCGTCCGGCCCACGCTTGCCTTCGGTGCCGGTAACATCGCTGGAATCTCGAGCGTCGAGGGCCAGAACTGTGAGAAGCTTCTCCTTGTTTCCCCTTGTTCCTCCACGAACACATACTGACATGTGACTTTTCTCCTGTTCCAGGGCGTCACGGCGATATCGAAGATGCTCTTCTCAAAATCATGATGGCCCGCGCCGTCGGCGGTAAGAGATTCGACAAGCTCATGGTCTCTCGCGTCTACTTTGGCAACTGGCTTAGAGATTACTCCCAGGCCATTGATGTCGGAACTGTCAAGAGTGTCTCTTCCGAGGCCATCCGCCTTCTTCTTTGCGTCCTTGGCTTCATCACCTTTGGATATGGCAGCCGCGAGTTCGAGGTCACCGCCGAACGTCTAGGTTGCTACAGACCCGAGGATCACATCGACAACCCCAAGAACTATGCCGATAACGAGGATGCGAGGCAGTACCACCGTGCTCTCCGTGGACCCGTCGACGAGTCGGTCGAGCTGGCCATTGACGAGGAGACCGGCATGAAGAACTACATCGCCAACGAGAACATCGGCATTGAGAACTCTGCCAGCCACTGCCGCCGCCTTTTCACCGAGGCCATCCGTCTCGGCCGCAACTATGGTAGATCCGGAAACAAGGATGAGCTCTATGAGTCTCTCCGTCTGATTGGAACCGGTCTGCACTGCCTTGAGGATTACTTCGCTCACAGCAACTACACCGAGCTTGCCCTTATTGAGCTCGGTGAGCACAACGTCTTCCCCCACGTCGGCCGCAACACCAAGATCAGCATCCCCGGTGCTGATGAGGAGGTCTATCCCATTGTCACGGGCACTTTCGGTGGTGTTGATTTCCTTCACTCCGTCACGGGCGAGGTATCCGACAAGCTGATTCAGAGTGAGATTGAGGACCTCGAGGGTACTCTCAAGCAGAGTCAGAGGACCGACCTCAGTCTCCTTCGTGATCTCCTGGATAAGATCCCTGATGGTCTCATCGGCGGCGATAAGAAGAACAAGGTCGATGAGATCCAGCAAAACGCTCAGGCTGCTCAGATGGAGCAAATGAGCATCTCCCCCAAGGATCCTGAGGAGTTCACTCTGCAGGCTCAGCAAATCTTCCGCCAGATCATGCCCGCCATTGAATACCACGACGAGCTTCTCCAAAGCATCTCTCAAGCCATCTCCCAGCTTCCTATCCTCCCCAAGATTCTCGAGCAGCTTGAGGAGCAGCTCTCGCTCTTTGTCTTCTCCGTCATTGCTCCCTTCATCATTCCCGTCATCGACCAGATCAAGAACGAGCTCGCAACTGGCGCCACCGAGATTATTGAGAGCAGTAAGAATGAGCAGCACGTCGTCTTCGAGGATGATTACTCCAGCGACCCCACCCACTCCATGCTTGCCAAGGATCACTTCACCAACATCCTGAACGAGATTGCCGGCCGCACCGCCTCCGCCGTGGTTTCTTGGTCGGTTCCCCAGCTCATGGAGGCCATTGATGACGATGGAGCCGATGTCGACCGCATCCTCAACAAGGTCATCTATGGTGTGCTCCACCACCCCGCTCAGCGCAATATGGGCCCCGATGGTGCGCGCGAGGGCAGAAGGATCATCTTTGACAGCGTCAAGAACTGGTGGGAAGAGATGAGCGACAGACAGCGCGACGAGTACCGTGAGAAGCTGAGCCGCCAGGGCGTCGAGAACGGCGAGAACCACAAGGAGGGCCAGACGGACTGCGGTCACGGCTGTGGCGGCAAGCTTAAGATGCACAAGAACTACGCCAACAAGGAGCCCGAGACTATGGAGGACAGGATTGCTGCTGCCGCTGCTGGCGCCATCATTGGAGGCGTCAAGCAGAGCTTTCAGAATGCTGCCCAGAATGCCTCGCAAAACCCCAACTATGGCGGTGGTGATGGCAATCCTCTCGGCGGTTTCCTGAGTGGCCTTGCCGGTGCTCTTGGCCGTCGCTCTGGAAGAGAGGAGGAGAGCAGCGGCGGCGGCTACGGACAGTCTGACTACAGCCAGAATCAGTATGGCGGTGGCCAGAGTGAGTACCGCAGCTACGAACAGCGCGAGGAGCGTAGTTATGGTGGCGGTTATGAGGAACGCAGCGAGTCGCGCTACGAGAGCTCCGGTGGCTATGGCCGTCGCTATGAGGAGCGTGAGGAGGAGCCTCAGGAGCGGAGCTGGCGTAGCCGGGACCAGGATGAGGAGCGCCGGGACCGGGATGAGGAACCCCAGGATGACGATGGCGGTTTCCTTGGCGGCATCGCCCGTCGCGCAAAAGAAGGGTTCGAAGAGCGTCGCAGGCAGAGGGAAGAGGAGGGTGGAGGTAGCAGTTGGCGTTTCTAAACGCCCACTCGGTGGGATTAGTGGCCTCTGAATCTTGGTTAGAGCCTAGGCAGTTGCCCTTAATGAATGAAGCTGAACGCAGAATCCGATCAGGCGATTGCCAAGACTAATAAAGGGGTTTGTTTGTTGACTGTCTATCACGGCGATACGGTTGTGACGTCAAAGGCACATATTCCACTGTTTTTGACCTTTGTTGTTCCTTTGACTGTCGTGCAACGCCACCAGATTTACAAGGGCATCTTGCAGGTGATCCTCGATCATTGAAGAAACAGCTATTTATACCGATTGATGTGATCCTGTCCTGTGGCGTGTGCAGTTCGTGAAGCCACCCTACCTAAATCTTTACCTATGTATGTACAATAGTATGACCAGCCATCTGAACCCTGTCCGGTGGCTTTTACGGAGTCCAAGTAGGAACAGTCGAAGGACCAGTAGGCGTCTGGTCAATGACATCCCGCTGACGGATGCAGTTGCTCTTGGACGTGATGGCAGCCGGGCAGGCCACTTGCCTGAAGTTGACGTTCGGGTTATCCGCCCCCTGGAACCAGTCAAACCGCCAGTTACACCCATCCTTCAGCGCGGCAGGGAATCCAGAACACTCGTTCTTCCCGCGGATACCTCCGTACCTCTCACCCCAGCCATTGGAGGGAGCTCCGTACTGCTGGGTGCAGGCTGTGCAGCACGAATTGTTAGCATTTGTTTACAACTACTTGATTTTTCCCCCAGGGGTAAAACTCGCCATTAAAGATTCCAACTCCACCGCCGGGCATGGCAATATCAAAATGATTGTTCCCCAAATCTCCACCGGTATTGGTGGCCTGCACAATCATCTTCTTGCCCGCGACGGGACCGCTCGTGAAGGTCAGCTCGTAGCACGCACAGCACCAAGACGCCTCGTTGCTGCCGGCGATGTTGACGGCTGCCCAGCCGTAGGCGACCGTCTCGTTGACTGCCCAGGGAGACTGGTTGGAGCACATGAAGGCCGACCCGCCGCTGTCGCACCCGGAGCGGGTGTTGCCGCCGTCGTTTAGGGGACGGTCATTCTTGTCGCAGGTGCGGACGGGGTTGGGTGCGTTGCCCTTCTTGGGCCAAGCACAGGAGGGCTTGCAGCAGTCCCAATATCTTGTGGTCTTGCCGGACCCTGAGGCGCCCTGAGCCGAGACAGTGGCTGAGAGGTACAGAGGGATGAGGGTTAGGAGAGCGGACAGGGGGAGATGCATTTTCGAGTGTCTTTGGGCGCGCAACTTGAACTACAGATGGCTAGAGAGAACTGGGAGATGAGAGACACAAGAAGTCCTCAGGAATTATACCACAAGCACAACCCGGAACTCCCCCTTTTCCCCCGCAAAGCACAATACACCTGATCCCAGGAAACAAGCAAAACAATATACAACGGAGGGAGTAGATGTCATAGATGTCATATTGCTCAGATCAGATAGAGCATATATCCAAATTGAAACAGGCATTCCCCACAATATAACTTCCCGCCCGGCTGGGATATAGGGGCAGGCCAAGGCAAGCTTCGGAGAGCAACCGGGTGTATTCAAGAACTCATACGACGGATGACAAGAGTGCCTGTAGCTGTCCTACCACACCCCTTCTTCTGTCTGTCTGTCTGTCACTCACTATAACAACCGTCGCTTGCGGGGGATCGACAGGACGTATGTACCGTAAGTTCGCTTCTCCGGGGAAGAAAAAAAAACCTTCTCTAGATAGATTGCGTCCCTCCCTCTTGGCTCCCCCGCAATATGCCACGCAACCATGGTGTGGTACCCAAATTAAACCCGTGGGTGGGGAGAGATGAAAATATGAGATGCCCAAAAAAAAAAAAAAAAAAAAAAAAAAGGTGATATCGAATGTCTTCCAGGAACCATCAATATATCTGAAGGCGGCGTCGAAGCGGGACAAATTTCTCCCCCATCTCACAACACCACGTGGATCCTGTTATCTGATTACTGATATTGTTTGGGGCAGCCAGATATCCAAGATGATTCCGAGTTTCTGTGCTATCCATCTAAAAGAACTGAGAGAAAAAAGTGTATTATTCGTTACCTACATTAGACATTGTTATATCATTCACATCCCACTTCGTAAATTGAACCCATCCTTCCCCCTCAAGGAAGCCTCAACTCCTCCCTCCCGTCAACCTCGACAACCAACTCCCTCCCCTGCCACATATACCTCACCCTCAGCACCTTCCTACTAGTCGGCGCCGGGTCCCAGAAACCCAACAACTTGCCCTTCTTGAGCCCCTTGGGAATCACCAACCTCCCGCTGTCGACCAGCGCAGCAACCGCAATCGTCACATCGGCCACCTCCTCAGGCGGCGCGTCCCTAACCCCGTACTTGGCACTCAGAATCACCAGTCCGCCCTTGTGCCTCTCCTCAACCTGTCTCCCCTCCACGCCCGGAGCCAAAACCCCCGTGGCCTCGTCAGCCTCGGCCCGCGCCCTGGCCACGTACTCATTCACCAGATCCCTCGCCCTCTGCAGCCGCCTCTGGTTCTCCCTCATCTTGTCCTTCTTTCTCTTCTGCACGTACACCTCCCAGGCCGCAAAAGCAGCAAAGGGGAAGACGGTGCTCCAGAACAAAATCCTTGTGGAGATGGCCTTGGCCCTGCTCCCGCTCGCGACGACAAACGGCAGGGAGATCCTCTGCCCCAGCCTGGACCAGTACAAACTCAGGTGCAGGCTCGTAGGACTCAGCCCGACCTCCAGTCCGGCCTTGGAGTACCTCCCAACGAGCCTCAGCGCCCTAAAAGCCAAAAAGAAATCCTTCCGAGCGGTGCCGGCCAGCTCGACCTCGGTCCTGAAACTGCTGCTGCTGCTTTTCCTTTTTTGTGACGAAGAACCACTACTGCTGCTCACGAACCACGCGAACAAATCCCAGCTGTACCTCAAATACGTGGCCGCGTTGCCGGGCGTCAACCCGGCGCTGATAGTCCAACTTGACCCGTCGTCGTCGTCCCTCCTCGCCTTCTTCTTCTTGCTCTTCTTGCTCAGCTCCGAATCCAACGTGGTCATGCCCTTCTCGTGCATCTTGCACAGCGCCTCGCCGACCTGCATGCCCATCCCTTCCTCCTCGTGCCGTCCAAACGAGTAACCGACCTCGAGCGTGGGCGGGGTGCGAAACGCCTCGATCATGGGAATCACGCCCGCGCTTCCCGGCTTCGTGTACTTTGTCAGATCGCTGCACTTGTCCGACTGGCCGGGTATCACCCCGCGCCAGTTCCCCCCGTCCGCGATGAGGAAGGCCGTGTTCTCCCCTATCTGCTTGTGCAGCGCCACGCCCAGGCTCGGGAGCTTCCCCGCGCCGTGGTGGCCCAGCGCCTTTTTGGCCGCCACTTCTACGTGCAACGGTTCTTCTTCCTCGCCGCCGCCCGAAAAGTGAATGGAATGCCCCACGCGCGTCGTGGTCGACAAGTGAGGCAGGAGCTCCAGTTCCTGCTCCAGGATGAGATCCTTGGGCGGTTTGGGTTTTGAAGAAGAAGAAGAAGCATCGCGCCACGAGATCTCCTGCCTGGCTCCCAGGCTTACGACGGGGAGGAACCGGGTGGACAGGAGCTGGTCTAGGTACTTCCTGCTGTAGATTGTCGGTCCGGGAGGCTGATACCTGTCGACTACGATGGGGGCGACCTTGGACGGCTCGTCCAGCAGGCCGTGCGCGGTTCCTTTGAGGGAGAAGGCGGGCGTGCTGACGCGGATGTTGTGTGCGTTTTTCGGTTTGGTCGGGTCTTCGTCGCTGAAGAACTCCGCGATGGAGATGACCGCGTTTTCGATGTGCGGTTTCAGGGACGGGATGCGGGTTGTGTGGGATTTTTGAAGGGCAAAGTCGACCGGTTGGAGGCTTGAGCCGTGATGCTGTTGTTGTTGTCGTTGATCATGTTCGGATGGGGAGTCCAAGAGTGATGCTGCGTTGTATCGCAGAGTCAAGCCGGTGGAATTTTTGGCCTCCTCGCGGGTGAGGTGTTCATACTGCTCCTCTAGTCGGGTCTTGTAAGTGTCTTCATCTTCCGAGCTGTCGTCGAGAAGCTCGTCGATGGTGATCTCGTCCGAGTCTACATCGGCTTCCTCGCCCGCTGCAAGATCATATCCCAGCCTTCTTGCGGGCTCGGTGAGAGTCTCGGCGGCGGCGTGAACAAGGCCTTGGTAGAATGCAGCCTGTCGTTGCTGTCCCGGTGATTGGCTGTCAACGGTGAGGATCTGACCGAGGCGACGCGAAGCAGCCTCGACTTGCACAGGGGTCAAGTTGGCTCCCTTCTCCAAACATAGCAACTCGTAGTAGTCTCTGTGTAGACGTGCGCCGCCGGTCGCAGAGCGGCCAGGTCTGGACTCCTTGGCCGCGGCTCCAACCGTCTCATCCAGGTCGATTCCCCGGATGCTCCCCGAGGCCACCGTCGAGGCATCGTCAAATCCAAATTCATATTCCTTTCGCGTCGTGGCGAATTGGTCGTTCAATGAGAAGCGCGACCCGGCGGGCCGAAGTCTCGAGGAGCCATGGGGAACTCCGAGTCTTGAGCGCACCGCTGAGCCCGTGTCGTCAAAGCCTACGCTCGAGGAAGGCCCAGCAGCACCAGCAGGAGCACCAGCACCAGCCGCGGTACCTGAAGGCACACGACGATATGGGGCACTCATCTTTGGATGGCAATCACAAGCAATGGGGTACGGATGCACTGATGGGGATGATGGTCAATTGAAAAACATCGCGAGTTTCTAATCTAAGGGAATCTGACTACTTTGCAATTGCAATTAAACCGTAGCTGACGGGAAAAGGGTGGCTGGCTGGCTGGCTGCATCACTTCTCCGTCTCTGAGAGGGCTGGAGCTGTCCCTGTCCCGTATGATGATGCGACGCTGTGAGACAGGGGTCACGGGGGTTATTGCACACTGTTATCCGTAGCTCGTTTGATGTTTTCCATCGTCAGCCAGCTGAGAGCGAAACGCCACACAGTTGGCCCTTACCCACGGACAGGAGTGTGGAATTGGAGTTGGTGAATTCCAGACTGCACAGCCCCGGGTCCCACTGGGCATTCCACTCACGGGATTCTGCTCCATGGTTCCCTGAAAAAGTCTGGAATTAAAGGCGTCGGAAGGAAGCATCAAGTCGCGGTCGGTGTTCTGTCCGCCTGTCGCACAAACCTTCCCTGCTTGTCATTCCCCAAACCTCTCTCACAACACGCCCGCCCGCTTGCCTGCATCCGGAGGAATCCAGCCGCCCTTGGAATTGTGTTCAATTTCCACAAAAATCGCTTCAAACACCCCAGGCAAACTGCGGGGAACCCGATAAGGCCCTTATCAGCACAAGGGATCCCGGCCACACAGTGCTGCAAGCGCAACCGCGCGTCTGCGATAGGCCCCAAAAATCCCAATGTTGGCCGCTGCCGTCTGCCCCTCATTGTCTCTGCTGACCTTGGGCGCCCTCACATTGACACCACCACCAATTTGCACCATCGACGGCATCGATAACCAACTCTTCCCGCTCTGCGCGCAACCACGCGCCCCCGTCGCAAGAATGGCCCGAGTCTACGCTGATGTCAACGCGAATATGCCGCGCAGCTATTGGGATTATGACAGTGTCAACATTAGTACGCCCTTCACCGACATCATTTTCGTCAAAACTCTCAAACTAACCAACTCGCTCTAGGCTGGGGTGCTCTCGAAAACTACGAGGTTGTCCGTAAGATCGGTTGGTTTTCACTCGCTCTCGCGTGCGCATCAACTCGTTGACCGCTGACCCGCTTCCCAGGACGTGGCAAATACTCGGAAGTTTTTGAAGGCATCAACGTGGTCAATTACCAGAAATGCGTCGTCAAGGTGCTCAAGCCGGTCAAGAAGAAGAAGATAAAGCGCGAGATCAAAATTTTGCAAAATCTCGCTGGCGGCCCCAATATCGTTGCCCTTCTCGACGTGGTGCGCGATTCCCAGGTACGCCGAAACTCTCTTCTCCCTTCCATTTTTTTTGGGGTGTCTCCAACAACTTGGCTGACCCTTCTTTTCTCTCCGACTAGAGCAAAACCCCATCGCTCATTTTCGAGTATGTGAACAACACCGATTTTAGAAGCCTTTACCCCAAGTTCAACGACATCGATGTTCGGTACTACATCTACGAGTTGCTCAAGGCGCTCGACTACTGTCACAGCAAGGGCATTATGCACCGCGACGTGAAGCCTCATAACGTTATGATCGATCATGAGAACAGGAAGGTATGAAACGATTGATTTCCCCCCCCCCCTTTTAGACACGGAGAATTGACCTTCCTGGCTTTTCTTACAGTTGCGCCTTATCGACTGGGGTCTCGCCGAATTCTACCACCCGGGAACCGAGTACAACGTTCGGGTTGCGTCTCGCTACTTCAAGGGCCCCGAGCTGCTTGTTGACTTCCAGGAGTACGACTACAGCTTGGATATGTGGAGTTTGGGCGCCATGTTTGCCTCCATGATCTTCAGGAAGGAGCCATTCTTCCATGGCCAAAGCAACGCCGATCAGCTGGTCAAGATTGCCAAGGTCCTCGGCACCGACGACCTCTTCGACTACCTAGACAGGTACGAGGTTGAGCTCGACACTCAGTACGATGACATTCTGGGCCGCTTCCAGAAGAAGCCATGGCACAGCTTCGTCAACTCAGAGAACCAGCGATTCGTAAGCAATGAGGCTATCGACTTTTTGGACAAGCTTCTGCGATACGACCATGCGGTGCGTATATTGACTCACTCAGATCACATCCCACAAACCTCCCGTCTGCAGATACTTATTCTTTCATCTAGGAACGTCTCACTGCCAAGGAAGCCATGGCACACCCATATTTCGCCCCCATCCGCGACGAAACCAGCCTGCAGCAGTACCTATCTACGGGGAGCATTAATTAGGGTGGTTTTCGCAGTAGAAAAAGACGTTGTGTTGCTTCGCTTGGGACCAGACTCAGCGATGGAGGAGAACAGCATCTCGATCTAAGAGGGGGAGCCGGCAATGATGAAAAGGGAGAGGATGGAAATGATAAAACGGAAGAGTCCGACAACGATGAAGATGAATACCTCGACCGTAACGAAATCACCTTTGGTTTTGATGAAGAGGGGGATTCTAGCTTCCTGAAGTACCTTATCATGGACAAAGAT
This sequence comes from Cladorrhinum sp. PSN332, assembly GCA_033297175.1. NCBI lineage: Eukaryota > Fungi > Ascomycota > Sordariomycetes > Sordariales > Podosporaceae > Cladorrhinum > Cladorrhinum sp. PSN332. The sequence continues at coordinate 276,601 of MU858816.1, read as the reverse complement.
ATAGGAGCCAAGAAATGGGTCAAGCATCAAAAAGAGGACAATGCCGATACCCGTGCGATGGAGAAAAGGGTTCGCAAGCAGAAAAAGCGACGCGAGAAGAAGCAGGAGCGTCGCGAGGAAAAGAAGCGCGACCCAGACGATGATTTCGCAGCGGCCATGGCCAAGATGAAGGAAAGCAGGCAGACGAATCACCGCAATACTCGTGCTTGAAATTGTGTGTTTTTGGCTTGTTTTTCTCACCCATCCCCTCCTTCCCATTGCGGTAACCCCCGATCACGACGCTGCACCACGATACAACAGAAAACCCGATAGCGCATAAATTTCTTTTATTTCAGTATTCTGGTCTTCTTGAAATCATTGACGCAAACAAACAATTGAAGAGAGGAAGGCTTTCTTTTCAGGTTCTTTTCTAGCTTAGGTAGAAAGTATTAAGAAAGAAGCGTTTTAGGGGGGTTTTTTCTCGTCCAAGGATTGATTGATCTTAAAAAGTTTCAACTTTCTGGGTCTGTCCGATTTTTGGTTTTTTTCTTCTTCCTTTTTTTCTAACAAGATTTGAATTAAATATATTTGCCACCGTTTATGTACATGTACACACCGAGTCTACCCACTATTGATGACTATGCAGCTCTGGACGAAGACTGCATACACGACACAGCAGCCAAACCCACAACCAAGCATGACCATCACAGAAAAAAAAGGGGGGGAACATCCAGGCACGGATATATATACCAGGCCATGTTTTGTTTCTTCTTAATTCTCTAAATTACGAATTGAATAAATAAAAACTTTCTGTTTTTGTAACTTGGAACTTGCATAGATAGCCTCTCGGACACCTGTCGACCTGAAGACGCCTGTCGACCTGAAGACACCTGTCGACCTGAAGACACCTGTCGACCTGAAAAAACTTTGATCTAGTGAGGAGTAGACTACATACACAATAATTAACGCAACCATCCGTGGATAGGATATAGTATAATATAGTATAGTATAGTATGTAGGGAAGAAAAAAAAAATCATGATCGTCGTCATCAATCCTCCTATTTGTGTCCGTTATTGTGACGGTCGTGACGGTCCTTCCGTCAGCAGTATATATACTGCTTCTAGATTACAGGTTGGTAATTAGTAACCTTGTAATTCTGGCATTCCTTTGATAGGGATTGGCTCAATTGATTAAAGCAGTGTCAAATTGCACTTAATCGTCACAATTTTATTTTATTTTCCAAAAAAAAATTAGTTAGTTAGTTAGTACTGTACACGTACATGTTCATACAAACAAGCTTTGGGTTGAGTTTGACCTACCTACCTACCTCAACCTCAACCTCCTTATGTGTCTTTTTTTCTTTTCTTTTCTATATACAAAAAAGACTCTTTTCGACTTTGTCTCTCTCTCTCACTCTCTCATATACACACCTTCCTCAAGTTAAAGCTCAAATTACTCTGGGTATCCCAATTATACTACGCAGAATTCCCTTCCTTTTCTCCATTTCAACAGAGTAAGTAGTACATGCACATACTCAAGTCAATGCTCCTCCGCCGTTTGCAAAAAACAACAACAACAAACTTCATAAACTTCATAAAGTCATAGACTCAAAAACCAACCAGCAGTTATTTGTAGTGATGCATTTATAATGATAATGATGATCATCCTTTCTTCTCTTTTTTTCATTCCGCTTCATGCAAAAAGAAAAAGAAAAAAAAGGTTCCTCCCTAATTCCCTTCTTGTTCTTCTTCTTTCTCCTTCCCCTTTATAAGCTCCAATGATTTGTACGTACAAATACAGACACACAGGCAGAAAAGTCCATTTTCCATCCCTCTCCCTCTCTCTCTTGTCCTTTCCTTCCCTTCCCTTTAACAACTAATAAACACAGGCGGGCCGCTGGCTATAACAGTAATGAATGAACCAAAAAAAAAAACAAAAAAAACCGAACGAATAAAAAAAAGTCGGGTATAAGACAGTTCCAAAATAACAATAGGTGACTCGTCGCAGTTCCAAACCCAAAAAAGTCCAGAAAGAGCCAAACCAACCAACATAAATAACCTCGTTTTGTTTTTTTGCCCCCAAAAAAACAAACTCCGTTGCTGCCCATGCGAGACGCCTTGAAAAAAGCTACCAACCTCCTCCTCTGTTCATATCACCACGAGTCGATGATCGAATAACCTCGAGCGCGTCAAAACCAAATATCTTATACACCCAACCGACAAGCATCTCCTACACTTCCAATGCAACCGGTTTCGCCGCCGTTGGTGGCTGCTGCTGTTGCTCGGCAGCACTAGCAGCAGAACTCATTCCAGAGCTCATACCCACGGACCCGCTAGCAGCCAAGGAAGCCCTCTGCTTCGCCAACAACTGGAGCTGAATAGGGGGTTGCTGGGGCAACGTCGCCGGCGGTGGTCCCTTAGGCCCATCCCGCTCGGGCGCAACCCTGAAGCTGCCTCGGTTATTCCGAATGATCATTCCCGTTTCTACTCGGTCCTGAATCATCTCATCCAAGATCTTGCTCATCTCATCAACACTCTTGGTCTGTTTCCTCAGCTGCGAGACCTGCCTTACAAGAGATGGTGTCGATGGCGGAGATCCAAGTGGCGCGGGACCAGGGTTACTATCGAGGATCTGCGACACACGAACTTCCGACCTGGAATCGACCCGCTCACGTTCGGCATGGTCTCTTGACCTCGCAGCACTCCGCAAAGCCGTGAGCATCCGATCCTTGTCATCAAGACGTGCCCGAAGCTCGGCGATTTCGCTGTCCTTCTCCTTAAGAAGGGCCGCGACGCTGTGATCCTCACCAACCATAATGCCCTTGCTAGACAACCCAACCGAGGTTCGTGACGTGCTGGCACGGCGAGCTTGAAGAAGTCGCTTCTCGAGCGTCTGTATGTATCGATTCTTGTCGGCAAGGTCTGCTTGTAAAGCACGGTTCTGTGCGGCGAGAGATGCCGTCCCGTCACCATATTCGCCCATACTATCGTCGTCCTCTACCGGTGGCAGCGACACATCAGTTGGCCCCCCGGATGAACGATGGCTGTTCGATTTCCGCCCAATAGTCGAGACGGAAGATGACATTGAGGATGTCCTTTCGAGGCTGAGTTTGCCTGCATTAGAGACAGTCATGGAAGACCTGATCGAACCCTGTGAGTATCGGTTATGTATCCCGAGGGAGCTAAAAGACCCGCTGGCGTTGACCCCTATTGACTTTGAGCTGAGTATCAGTCGGTTGAGGTGATCTATCCTTTCTTTTAGTGCTGTTCGAGCGAGTTGCATCTCCAGCATTTGTTCCTCGTGCCGGAGTTCGGCCTCCTTCTCGCGTGCCCGTTCCTCTTCTGCATCACGCGCCTGTTCTTCCTCGGCCTCTTTCTTGCTGTTGGCTTTTGCCTGCGTTTCCAGTTCCTTCCGCAACTCGGCGATTTCCATTCTGTATCGTTCGAGCAACACTCTCGCGCCTCCATCCCCTCCGGCTCCCAGGGCTTCTTCCGCACGCTTCGCGTGACTGACGATGCTGTTCTTGGCTCGAGAGGCAAACTTCAAAGTGTTGATGGTTTCATTCGTATGGGTGGTGGATCCGGTGCTAGGAGAGGCGCCCAGTGCAATCGTGCAGAGAATACTAACCAGTGAGTTACCCGACAGGGCTCCTTGTAATAATCTGGTAAGTTTACTGTCTCGATATGGTAGATGTTTTGCGTCCTTGTCCGAGGTTTTTCCATCTTTATCCTTGTTTTCCGACAGTTTGGCGATGACCGTTCCCAGTGTAAGCAAGCTCTTGTTGATGTGAGAGCCTTCCTGACGCCGCTCCTTCGACTCGGCTGCCTTTTCAGAACCAGCCAAGTCAATCAGACTCAAGGTAGAAACACGGACGCCGCCCGGTGGAAGAGCTTGTCGTCTGCTTTCCCCTGCGGTACCTCCTGGAACTCGTTCTCTGCTCTCCACAACGATCTGTACCACAGCGTGACTTCGAGAACTCCTGGCGTTGAATTGAGTGCTTGCCGTCCTACGAGCCTGGTCGCCACGTGCAATCACACGCAGGAGCTGCGTGGGACTCTGCACAATCTCCTCCTTGAGAGGGCTCGCATAAACTCCTCTTTTGCTGTCCTCGCGGAGCTTGATCTCCTCCACCTGCTGGCCTGCGTTCGGCCCCGTGGCCGTTGACATGCTTAGCAAGTCATGAATCCTTTCATTGTAAATTTCGAGGTAGCTGACGCGGAGCAAAAATTCCCTCGATGGTGTCTCGCGAATGTACGAGAAGATGTCGGTAATAGCGAGAGGTATTACACCGGGTGACGATGCTGTGCCCTGCATCGAGAATGTTTTTCCTGTGCCCGTCATGCCATACGCGAACACGGTTCCGTGATAACCCTCCATAACTCTTCGTACTAAGCGCTTCGCGCAATGATCGTAGACTTTGGCGTTGTCATCGTGTGTCGTGAAAACATTATCTGCAAAATTGAGAATAAGTCCGCTGTCAAACATGATTGATGTGATGGTCGAGACACTTACCGTAAAGATAGTCTCCTCCTTCTTTCCCACGGTACGAAATCAAAGCCTTCCTCCCCTCAACCATCCATTCCCCTTCCGCTTGGTCGTTTCCTGCCGCATCTGGCCTCACCCTGACACTGACAACAACATTTCCTTTCCCATCCATTTTTGAGCTTCGTTTACCAGCTGCTGAGGCGTCAGATTTCGACAGTTCTGCATCCTCATATTGCGTGGCTGAGGTGGAGTAGGAGTCCTGTGCCGAGGAGCTGCGACTTTGAGGCGGAGACGCGACACTAATTAAACCATCCGAATTTCTCGTGTTGCCAAGCCGTGACACAGACTTGCCGTCGCCAGTCCCATTAAGCAGGCTTGGCGTGCTCTGTGCGGTTTGGTAAGTAGGTGTGGTGGGTGACTTGATTCCCTTTCTCGAGGTTATGGCGCCCGCAGATAATGGGCTTGGTGGGAGGCTTGATATTCGGCCATCGGCGCGCGGAGGGTGCGGAAAAGCACTAATGCTAACTGTTTTTCTCAACGTTCTCCCTGCTGAGCTGAATCCAGAGGCCGATCTTGGTTGTGATAGAGCTCCTGTGGGTGCTGGAGTCGCAGGAGGATGGAGGTTTGAAGACGGCGTTCTGAGCCCTATCTTTGGTGTTCCTGGTGTTGTTGGTGTCGACCTTGAGGACGCGGCTGCTAAACCACTGGTGCTTTTTCGCGTCTTGCAAACAGGGAGTGCGGGGAGAGCCATAGTTGGTGGCCCATTCGATGGCCGGGATGGCCGCGGAATCGACATGATGGCGGTGCGACAACCGGGCTTGGAGGAATTGGGCCGGACTCGAAAGCTGCGCAAATGTAACGGATTTCGGCCGTATCGCAAATCAAATGTCGGGTTCGATTCTGTCCAATTCCGTCAACATCGCACTTCGCACCGCCAGAGAGAGGACCTCGTTCGTCGATTGACACCCGCTGTCAAATCGCGGGTCGAAACGGGAATTCCCGCCGTCGAGTAGTTCAGAGGATGGCAAGTGTGGAGAGGATGCTGTGGCTGGAAGCTTCGAGGGCAACCGAAAAGCGCTGTTCAAGTGGATTGCTCGCGAACGGGGCACTATGATATAATAAACACCTGCAACTCCTCCGTCAGTGCCTGGCTCGAATGACGCCACGTCCAGAGCGCCGGAAAGTGGAAAATAACGGGCGGGAAGCACAGGGCAGGTGAATTCATACCAATTGAGAAAATTCAACAAGAGGCTGGGTCTCTGCGCGGGTTGACCAATGCCTGACGAGAAAGGCTGGTTCTGGTTGCTGGGCCCGGAGCTATCGCGGTGAGACTGAAATGATGTTCAGGAAGAATGGCTGAGAAAGAAGCAACTTTTTTCTCCAGCAACCAGGCCAAGCCGACGTCGCACACACACGAGAGAGAAGTGTGCACTGCACTACGGCGGGCGTCGAGAGGCAGAGGCACAGGCACAGAAAGAAAAAAAAAAGGAAAAAAAAAAAGGGAAGTCGGCCAAGCGGTCGGCAGAGCGAGTGGAGAGATAATGGGCGGATTGATCGCGTATCTTCGGGGCTGCAGGCCGTGGGCAAGGGGTCCCCGTATGCAGTCGAGGTTGAGCTTGAAGCTTCGGAAGCGAGCGTGGAGATCGGAATGCCGGGAACGAAGGCGGGGAACAATAGGGGCGTGGGAGCCAACGAGCGACGAGTGTTTAGTGTCAACGTCCCGAGAGTTGGTATAGATTATCAATTATCGAGACGAGAGACACGGCAGCAAACACCGAGAGACAAAAGGGTAGTAGGTCTGATGATTGCCGGGTTCTGGAGACCATTGGAGAATCGAAACTCGAAACGAGGGAGCGACAGGACTGGGCAAGGGGGCCTAATGCAAATAATGTGCGGGAAGCGCTACGGCGATAGAAGGGGCAAGTAGTGAGCGGCGGGCTTCTTTTTAGAAGACCCAAGAAACCAAGAAACGAACGTCGTGAGTCGCTGGGGCAGCTGGACTCGGTGCAGATGGTGCAAGTTGCTGCGGGTGCGGGTGACCAGGTGGTTGTGTGCTCCAATGGGAAGCCGCCGTGTAGGACAAAGTCCAGGGAAGGGATTACACAAAACAAGTTGGGGCGAAACACTTCGTCTCGACTTTCGTCGGCGAGGGCATTTGGGAAAGGAAAAAAAAACGAAGAAAAAAATAATGACAAACAGAATAGCCAGCAAGAATGCAAGAGACCAACAACAGCGGCAGATCTCTTCGGTTTTCCTTGTCACCCCGTCGTCCGTTCCTGTCCGTCTTGTCTTTTTGCTGTCACAGTGACAATCTTGATGGATCCCAGGATTCCCGTCTTCGACTCCCCAAATCCTCGCCAACCGTTGCCCAATGCCCATTTGGCAGACAGGGAAGGAGGCAATTTGGCGGACCACCATCAGGTCCCTGCAGGCCCTATTAATCCCTGCAAGAACGACCCTGGGGCTAATTGGGCCGTTTCTGGAGAAGTCGGCCTTGGCTACCCCATGGTCGGCCAGGGATGCCGTCGAGGGCCTGGGGTGGCAGTGGACAGAGCCTGAAAAGGCAATTTTGGAGTCCTACACTTTGCATCCCACTTTCAACCACTTCACCCACTTTAAAGTGTGACGAGGGAATCAGAAACGACGACCAAAAAAATGGTGCATCCTTTGGTCAACGGCACACAGCCAATCGGTGCTATTGTGCTATTGTGGTACGGCGTGGAAAATCCCGTCCGGTCTTCGTCGTTGCCATGTAATTAGCACGTCGCGTCCTGAGCGTCACATTGGATGGCAGCTTGACATTTTGCGCGACATTTTCACATGTCTCTTCGTTTTTGTTTTAGTATACGCTCGTTACCACATTTTTATTTTGTTTGGTCTGCCTTCTCAATTTCTTCGGAGGCGCGAATCGAATGCGACACCGATTTGATCAAACTCAACATGATCAATCCGTGGGGTTGCCGCTCCCTCGTCAACATGGACTGAAGCGAGTCCATCCCATCCCATCTCTTATCTCCCCTGCAACCTGCCTGCTCCCTGCGTGTGATGATGTTTGATGGATGCCATCCCCCACCTCAGTTGGATGGAGTCAAAACTGACAAAACCGCGTCGATCTCTTACCAGAACCAGGAAATTATGGCCGGCGTCATGTGGCGGCCACCCCCTTACCAAGTGAAAGCAGTTCGCGGGGAAGCCCGTCAGCCCAGCCAGAGACTCGAAACCTCGAAGAAAAAAAGCAATCAAACACTCGTAGCCTGTCAGAATTCAACAACAGCAAGACGCCATCCAACAGCCCTTCTCCCCGGGATAATTATTTCGGCATTGGCTCCTTTAGCTGCAGCGTTGCAAGCCTTCCCAAGCCCAACTCGTCTCGGGCTGTCTGTGCGGACTATTGACAAGGGCTCCCGGCAATTTGTGCTTCCTGCAAAGTAACGCAATGCCCCCCACCCTCGGTGCTGCTGCTACACAGCACACGAACCGCAATGATCTGATAAAAGGGGGTCGCCGTGGTGATGGCGACAGACACGGTTGCGACCTCAGCAATGTTCGAGAACCTACGCAGTACCCGCGTGCCTACCGAGTATGCGGGAATGTAAGTATGTCTTGCATCTTGATGGCTCATCAATTACGGCCCATCGAGAATCATCACTCCCACCGTAGTAGTTTCCGCAGTCCTGGGTTTGGGTTCGTCTGTTTCTTCTTTCTGTGAGGGTCTGATCTGAGATGTCGACATGATGGCTTGCTTGTCTGGCATTGCTCATCTTTCTCTCAATTTTCTCTTTTATTCATGATCGACATTACAATGCAACATCCCCGCTCCGTTTCACATGCGCATCCGGTGGCTTCGCAGGCTTATGCAGCATGCACTTTTTCATCACGGTCGATAGCATCGACTCTACACACGTACGCCACACGGAACGTTTCCCGTTTTTCATTCATGTGCATCGCCTACTCTTATGATCGACAAGCCCCTGCGCACAGAAAGGTCACAATCAGCCTCTATTGGAAAATGCTTTTGCCCTCAACTGCCCAGGTGAGGGATAGATGGATGTTTGAAAAAGCCTGAATATGCGAACACAGCCAATGGGCCGAGACAACTCCCTATACTACTACTACTTACCACTTCTGGACGGCACCCTGCATTATGCATTCTATACTACTGCAGGTCCCGAATTGAATATCGTAGACCAAGACGTCAGTGCGTTTCTGCCGAGCGAAAGGACAAAACACCAGATCACGACTTTGCGGTACATATTTTGGCTTCTTTTTCTCACCCAAAAAAAATTATGTTCGTCTGAAAAAAACTGCAATCTCTCTATTCACGGAGACGAAACAGACATGACTTTTCCAACCCATCTTTTTCGGATGATGTTTGCTTCAATTCCCCACCCCCTCTCATCAACCATATCAGCAACTTCCCATCCAAATGCCCCCCCCCCGGCCCGTGTTCGACGGCACAGTAGTTATGTGGTGATCTAAAACACGGGCACAGAACCTATTGGCTCCGGGGTCTTTTTTGACATCTGTGCCGTTTTCCGTTTCACCCCCAACCGGCCATGTCCCGGTAGATACGTGTATACACGAGTGTCTCTCGTGTGCTTGGCACGCAATCATATCTCGACGGAACTGGTGGTCGTTCGGTTCGATAGCCTTTTAATTACCCATCTCGGGTGTGCCTCAGGACTCAAAGGCGCGGGTTCTCGTGTTGACACGCAAACCATCTCTCGAACTCGACTGATGGCCATGCCATGTAAATATTAACCCTATCTCCATGAAACAATCCAGTGGAAATTCAGACACAAGAATAATTGCTGAGTGAGTCTGAGTTCAAATTACGGATGGTGTATTGTGCCTATGATATATGTATCTCCATTTTTCAACCAAACCATCACCTTGAAAAATACCAAAAGATTTGCATTACAAACAAACAAATCCGTACCTGGTCCAATAACAACAACAATATTGAGAAAGAAGGGGGGGGGAAATCTACCAAAACAACACTCGAACACCCCTTCCCCACAAAAAGAAGCCCCTACTTACCTTTTTTTTCTTTTTTCATTTCTTCATGTGCCTATTGTTCAGCACATCAAATCTTGTCAAACTTCTTCTGATTATCTCAACTCGCTGTCACGCTCGCTTGCTACTTACTACAATATCTGGTCTCTCTGATATATTACATTCGATGACATGCCGTACATACCATATTGAAGCCATCCATCCCATCAAAAAACATAAAACTTTTAATTTTCTCAACCGCCCATCCCACCACCCCCCAAATCTTTCCGCTAACATGCTCGGCCGTCATAGTAAGAAAATAGACACAAACAGAAAATGCCCAATGCTCAATGCTCGCTTCAAACCCCCCAACACAATATCACCCTTCCCCTCCCCTCCCCTTTTTGTTTTACCCAGCCATAGTCAGCGTATAACTAGTAATAACGCTCATCCTCTCGCTCGTCAACTTGAGCGAAATCTTCAACAGCTCCTGAGCTACATCCGGCTCCTCCTTCTGCAGCCTCTCCCACCCTTCCTTATCCATCATCCAGACCACGCATTCTTTGCTCTCGACCACACAAGTAGCCGTCCTGTTCGTCTCGGAGAAAAACGGCAGCTCGCCGCACGTAGTCCCCGCAACGATGCTCTCAAACAGCCACCCCTGAGGTAAGTTATACTCGGCCCTCAGTATCCCACTCTCCAACAAGTAAAACCCTTCAGCGGCTTCCCCTCTCCTGAACAACACCGTCCCTCCGACATACTCCTTCCTCTTGAAGTAATTAACAGCCCTGAACCAGAAATCCTCATTCTTATCGCTCACGTCCTGGAAGATCCTCAGAATCAGCCTCAGCGGCTCCTTGAAGCTCTGCCACCTCGTCAGGCCCTTGACCTCCTTTTGGCCAAGCGACTTGCGAGCCGCCTCGCGCAGGTGCGACCTCCTAGGCGAGGAACCCAACATATCAGGCGACGAGATACTCAACGTCGGCCTCCCATCGGGCACATCCAAGTTCTCAGCCGCCGCCGCCGGCGTGGCAACGCGCATACTCCCATACGGATCCTCCTGATTCGCATAAAGCGTCCTGAGCAGCTCATTCTCGCAATACTCCAACGCAGAGTTCAACTCGGGCAGGAATTGAATCTCAATCCCATCCTCGCCCAACCCGACAGCCCTCAAACTCCTTCCCAGGGCCCTATCGGGTCCAACACCACTGATCACCAACTCGATCCCCTTCTTGTTCAACAGCCGGCTGATAGTATTAAACACCTCACCGGCGGAATAATCCAACCCCGTAACAAGCCACAAGTCCAAAACCAAAAACTTGATCGGCCTCAACCTGAACTCCTCATCATCGATCAGCGCCCTGATCCTATCCTCAACACTAACAATAGTACCAAAGAAGAGATACCCAGACAGCTTGACGACCTTGATCTGCCTCCCCACCTGCCGCAAGTAATGCTGCTGAGTAGGATTCCTTCTGACCGTGCTCCCGACTACATCGCCCGTATAACTGGCCCTGATAGCAGGCACCCTAGACGCCTGAACAATCAACGAGATGAACGCCAGCAAAATGCCAACGCCAATCCCAACGACGAAGTCATACATGCCCATGATCAGAACGATGGCGATAACCGTCAGATACTCCAGCAACTTCAACTTCTTCCTCGGCAGCCAAACAGCCTCCAACAGCAGCTCAAACCCGAGATCAAAGATCAACACCCCCACCATCATGATCGGAATGAACCCAATCAGCGAAGGCCCAATCATCATGACGCCAAAAGTAAGCGCAGCAAGCTCGATACCAGCCAGCCTGCTATCACCGCCCGACCTCATAAAGAACAAGCTGTTCGCATAAACCAAGTAGTTCTGAATGCTGCCTGCGCACCCAGAAATGACGTTGGAATATCCGTGCAGCTTCAGTTCGTGGTCCAAATCGGCATGGTCCTCGCCAACATTGAGAGCCAGCGCGGGGACGTTGATGGGAACGTGCAAGATGCCAAAGAAGGTAAGAGCAAACATTGCCGGGACGCACTGTGCAATGGCACCCCATTCAACTAGATGGAATTCTGCAAAGTACTCGTTAGCCAAAGTCGCCTTCATGTAACACCAAGAGAAAAAGAGAGAGAGGGAGAGAGAGAAAGCATACTATACAACGTCCAAAAGTACCACCAAGGCTCACCGGCAGGCGGACCCTCAAAAACCCACCCGCCACTCCTCAGCTTCTCCGGGTTCAACACTCCCAAAGCCGAAACAAACGCATAAAACGCCGCCGGAATTGCAAGGATATACAGCGGCAGGAAATACTTTGACGTAATCTTTGACTGTCCCCAAAACAACAAGACGGCCAAGACCAGCGGTGTTATCCACAGCGGGACAGTGTCCGCCTGCGAAAGCTTCTTGAGAGTATCCAGATCATAGTTCAGACTGCCATCCATCCGTGCGGTAACTTCAAACCCGGTAGCAACCAAGAACCAGCCAACACCTCCGATACAGCCAATCAGGATATGGCGAGGGATGAATCCCACGATGTAGCCAAACTTGAACTTGCCCATCAGGTAGAAGACGGCACCAGTGAGCATCGAGCTGATGGCGTAGGAGGTGATGGTGGTAGCAATGACTGCGTCTGGCTTGTCTTCGCCGACCAAGTCCGTGATGGTTGCTGCCATGTTGTGGAAGAATGGCACCACTTCAATCTGGAAAGGAGGTATTAGCTTCAACCATGTCACGCTGTTACGAGTATTTAAATCACTTACCAACTCCGAGCCAACACCTCCCCTGAATATACTTCCGAAAGAAAAAGTCAGCTGCGAGATGATGGTGCTCACGTAAAAGATTGATATTCCTGCTGAGCCCAAGCCCGCGAATATTGGGCTACCGAGTGGAAACAAAATCATGCCTGGGGGCTCTCCGTTAGTATATGACCCATACCCATGCCACTCGACTCCAAAGGGGAGAAACCTACCATATGACAAAGCATCCAAAATATTCAAAAGCAACCCAACAATAACAGCAGGCAAACATGCTATCGGGGCGACAACGACGTTCTGATATATAGTATGCCTGTCCCACCGTTTCGGATCCGCAGCAGTCCTCAACCCCCTTGCAACCGTCTTTCCTCTACCCCTGATAGAATCAACTCTCCGACCAACCCAGCTTTTGGCAGTCGGGCCCTTCTGACTCTCCAAAGAATCTTCAGAAACAGCAGCAGTCGAACCGTTGATCCCATAACTCCGTCTGCTTTCCCTCGACCTCGGCGCCACCAAAGGCGACAGCTCGCTCGCTTCCTGGGCTGTAGTCCGGTAAGCCAACAAGGGACGAGCTTCATGCGTGGATACCCTGCTGACCCCACGCTCCGTCTCATTATCATCATTGTCATAATCATCACAGTCATCATTACTATCCACAATATCTTCCTCTCGTAATTGGTCCTCCTTCGGCGGTAAAAGGTACTGCTTATGGTCCTGAGGCGGGGACCGTCTCAACATGTTGGCGAGCATGGATGGTCCACTCCCGTCGCCGTCGTTTTCGTCGTCTGGCTGCTCCTCGTTCGCCTCTGGCTCCGGCGATGGGGGCTCCGAGACTTCCTCTATGGTCTCGGTGGACAGCGAAGGGGCCAGCACATTCTCGGCTGGTATGTCAGGAGTAGATATTGCGTGCTCGGGCCGCGCCGATGACGAGAGCGAGCGTGCTCGGTTGAGGAATGAAGGGCTGCGGCCGTCTTTCTTATCGGATAGAAAGTAGCTGGCTAGTTCGGCGGTGTCTTCGCGAATGGCTTTGGTGGATTGCGAGCTTGTGTCGGGACGGTCTAAGTTTTCAGCAAGAGTTAGGACATGTGGGAAGTTAGAATATTGGGTGAATAGAGTAGGGAAGGCTAGGGCGGCTTGGGAAGAAGAATAACACACACCTTGAAGGCCCCTGACAGAACCTTGTATATAAGACCTTGTTGGTTCGCGATGAATCACGGAGCCCACGGAAGAGGAAAGAAGCCTTCCATCATGATTGTTTGGGTTTTGTTGTCTCTGGAAATTGATAGCTGGAGTCGAGGATACAACATCAACAACCTCGTCCTCGTCCTGGGAACGGGAAACCTGAGAGGCAACGGACGATCGTCTTCTCCTCCAGGGGGAGAAGTTTCCGAATGCAGGAGACGACATAATATCGAAGTGGTGCTATGTATGTGTATGTGTGCAGCAATGTGCCGTGCGAAAAGGGAAAGAAAGATGCAACTTGCGACTTGCGGCTTGCGACAAGAGCACACAGTGGATCAATGTGTCTAGGGAATTAGTCAATGCGCATCGTAAGTAGATCCACTGCATGTGAACCGTCCACTGCATGTGAACCGTCCACTGCTGCAAGAAAGGCGACAATGTCGGAGGAGGTACTCTGTACAATATCTGATGGTCAGGTCAGGTATCGTGCAGGTTGGTGTGCAGCAGTCGGCCTGTTAAGCTGGAACGCGGATGCAAGGGAATATTGAGTTCACTCTGGTCCTTGATGGCGTAATTGCTTAGCTGTATGTTCGTCCTAAATTACCCCGGAAGTTTAAAAACAGACAAAAACGATTGTGGATGCGCAACCACCCCGTCTGGAACCGTGACCCAGGTAAGGAAGAGGAAAGAGAGACAACAAACTTCTGCAACCGGCTCGCTACCTTGATGGATATTTTTTCTCTCTTTTCTCTACCAAGCAAACTTCAAGACCCACCTGCCAACAAGATTGGCAAAAGCAGGGTTCATTCCTAGCCTGTGAGAAAACTTCTTATTCACAAGCTTCAATTCTTTTTTTTTTGTCGTAGCGTGTTTTTACCCGTTGCTTAATGTCGTCGGTCGGAGGCGTCCAGAATCGACTTACACGGTCTGGAACATGCAAGCAATCATTGGTTGGTGGGGTTCGAGCGTGGGAGTTGGAGTTCAAAGTCGTCATCGGCCTGATGCAGGTTACCACACCCCAGTGCGAAATCGGTGTCCTCCCAATTCTCGCTGCCCCACCTACTGCACCCGATTCTTTTCAGCATTGGCCCCTCTAGTTTGATCTTGTGAAGCCAATTGAAAAACTGATACATATCTGAACTTATTTGGTGTTTACGATCCATCTTTAGCACCCCTCACTGGCTCCCAAGGTCGAAAATGGCCGTCAATATGATTCTGAGACACAGTGACAATCTCACTGTGGTCCATTGCCACCCCAAAGAAAAAAAATTCACCATGCCATGTGAGCTGCAGGCTGCCAATTTGCCAATTCCTCCGCGGCACCAGAGCCGTTGCGCGTGGCTCAATCGTTTGGCAGCGCCAAAAGTTTTCACGTCGCATGCTTCCCGCCTGTTACAGTCTTGGCGGTGGACCATACCCCTGTTCATGCAAGTGCTTGTTTCCCATCCATCCTCAACTGGGCTCAGCTGGTATCTTGCATTTTTCTTCAATATGCTGTGTAATATTGATGATCGCGGCGGGGAGGAAAACATCTTTTGCCGTCATTCTGTTGCCAACTTCCGTCAGCTTCTATCCCTGCATTGCACCATTGTCCCTACCCCTGATCACTGACCTCTTTTAGCTCTGTGTCGTCTTGGAAGCCGTTGTGCTCATCACCATTCCTGCCGATCTTCTTGCAGATACTGGTAATTTGAGAAATGTCACGCCTGCATCGGAGACGGCTTGCAAAAGCACACCACCACCCCACCCTGAACTGGGTGAGAACAGTTCAACCAAGCTTTTGAAGGTAGCCTTGAGCGATCAGGCGCTCAACATCACCCTGCCGAACGTAGAACTGGCTGTTCTTGGTCAGGTTGATCGCCCTAAACCTGTCTGTTAGTGACCTGCACAGCATATGCGGGACCATCCGCGGAAAGCGGCAACTTACCCGTACTCGGTCTGGATCTCCCCCGCATCTTTGAGCACCCGCACATCAATGAAGAGGTCTCTTGGGGGTTCCAGACTGCCAGTCAGGTCGATGTCGGTCCACTGGCCCTTGTATGCAGCCAGGAGGTCGCCGTACTGCCGAACATAATCCTCTTCCTGCGGGCTGAGGCTGCTGCTTGCCCCGCTCTCACCGGCAGAAGCGGCACCACCATTGCCTCCTCCAGCCTGCTGCTGAGCCACGAGATCGATTACATCGACACCATTCCAAACATGCTCCTCCAACTTGTCAGTCCGTGTACGGTGGTAGGCAAGGAGACATCGCTTGTTCCTCCGCATTGACAGATGGTTGACCAGTAGGGTGCATGCCGTGGCCTGGTCTGCAGCTGGGTCAAATGACCCTTGAAATGGTTCAAGCAGAGTGGTCACCTCCTTGTCCAGGTCCCGCACCTCACGGGTCACAGCACGGACGAGCTCTGCCTGATATGGTGGCAGATGGGCAAGATTCTGCGTCCGTTTGGCATGCAGCGCCTATGGCCGTTGTAAGTAAGGGTCCCTGAAGCGGGGCAGTCAATCGGTGATGATACGAACCAGTTTGTTGCCCAAATCTCCGTACATAGGCATCTTAATATCTGCAATATAGATTGCCGTTAAGACTTTCTGGGTGACCGAAGCAAGTACTGGGAACAATTGACGATCTTGACGCGTGTTTCCCTTACGGTAGGTGATGTTCAATGGAAGTTGATGCCGAGTTGAAGTCGCGTTTGGGTTTCAAAACCATCAACAGGCAAACCATCCGATTGGGCAGCCCCACTTACATCTTTGACAATCACAGCGAAACTTACATTTTGCGGAGCTTCATCTCAACATTTGTCGATGCAGGAACCCTCGTTCACATACTGTTGTCTGGTAGAATGTAGATTGAGATGATCATACTAGAAGCTCTGACAGAAGCAGATGTACTGTAGCATAAAAGATGGATAAATTACACATGCAATGCCAGAGTAGAGATGTCTTAACATTATTATTTATTGATTTGTAAATCACATTTTTTTATATATCTGCAACGTGATTGAATGCAAGTTTGGATGGCATCAAACACAAAAGGCTCCCTACCTACCTATACCCAATGCTCGAATCCTAACGTACTGCTTCCTCAGGGTGTCTGTCCACTTAAACAGGGTCGCCTTGCTGAGATGTATTTTCACTATTAGCCACCAGGTTAGCGGAGGTTCGACAAATCGTACAGCTAAACACAGATGGATAGATGTGTGGTTCAGAACGCATTTGCATGCTGGGTTTCTCGTCATTGGCGGGGTCTTAAGCCGCTCAGTAACACGGACCAATTTGATCATCATGAAAAGAAATCGAGGTTGAAATAAATGCTGTTCAGCAACTTACCAGTAGAGAAGTGGTGAAATGACGGAGCATACGAGTTGCCATCGAAGCTCCCTTGCCCACATCATCAATATGAACTAACAGCCTAACACCCACCATAGTGGGTTGTGGCTGAACTTGCAACACGTTCGTGAAGCAGAAATTTTTGAAGAGGAAAAGTTTGGACAAAAATCAAATCTCAAGTTTTAAACGACAAGAGCGAACGCACGAGCCAAGGATCCACATGGTTTGACAGCTCAAGCTCCGATAAGATAACGAAATGACAAGGAACAAGTGGGGCCGTGGGGAACGAATCACGATGGAAGGTCCGAGAGCTTTCGAAGCTGCAGCAGCATCGGGAGAAGCTTCCGGATTGACTGTTACCAGTTGCCACAGCTGGTTTCTATATATGAACAGTCTGAAGATGCACCTCTGTCAAACGCCACAGTTTTGGCGGTAACCTTGTTTCACAGTTTTTGCAAAAGTATCCCACTTCGAAATGCAAGCCAGAGCACGAATGCTCTCAACGGCGTCTCGGCGCATCGCCGCAGCGTCGAGAGCAGCCACCCGCGAACGACCATTTCCTCGAGCTCTCGGGGCAACGGCGTCCCATACAACACCAATCACAAACTCGCTACGAATCTTTTCATCAATAGCAGCACGGGCATATTCAAATGGCAGACCACACCCGCCGGGCGGCACCCACCGTATGAATCTCGGCGGCGAACCAGAGAAGCCTGCACTGGAACAATACGGTATTGATCTCACTGCAAAAGCAAGGGATGGAAAGCTTGATCCAGTAATAGGCCGGTCGGCTGAGATCCAGCGAACGATACAAGTTCTCTCTCGAAGAACCAAAAACAATCCCGTGTTAATCGGAAGCGCTGGTGTCGGCAAGACCGCTATTCTGGAAGGGCTGGCCCTGGAAATCGTGCGGGGCGCTGTTCCAGAAAGCATCAAGAACAAGAGGGTCATTAGCTTGGATCTAGGTTCCCTCATCGCCGGAGCCAAATATAGGGGTGACTTTGAGGAGCGTCTAAAGAAGGTCCTCACCGAAGTTGAGCAAGCAAACGGCGAGGTCATCCTGTTCATCGACGAACTCCACACCCTTCTCGGTCTTGGAAAGGCCGAGGGCTCAATCGACGCTTCCAATCTCCTCAAACCAGCCCTCTCGAGAGGTGAACTACAGTGCTGCGGTGCGACAACCTTGACAGAATACCGTATAATCGAAAAGGATGTCGCCCTCGCCCGTCGTTTCCAGCCGATTCTTGTGAGCGAACCTACCGTACAAGACACAATCAGCATCCTGCGCGGTATCAAAGATAAGTACGAAGTTCACCACGGTGTCCGTATCACCGACGGAGCCCTGGTGGCCGCTGCTACGTATTCGAACCGCTACATCACCGACCGTTTCCTTCCCGACAAAGCAATCGACCTAATGGACGAGGCGGCAAGTTCGCTCAGACTACAGCAAGAGAGCAAGCCGGACGATATCCAGAGACTTGATCAGAAGATCATGACGCTCCAAATCGAACTCGAAAGCTTAAGAAAGGAAAAGGATATTGCCAGCAAGGAGAGAAGAGAAAAGCTCGAGGCTGACCTCAAGACTGCCCTGGAGGAAGTCAGGGGCTTGACAGAGAAATGGGAAAAGGAGAAGGCTGAAATTGATACTGTGAAGCAAGCCCAGGCCGAACTCGACAAGGCACGCATTGAGCTTGAACAAGCTCAGCGCGTTGGTAACTTTGGCAGAGCCTCGGAGCTAAGATTCAGCATTATTCCTTCATTGGAGAAGAAGCTTCCCAATGAGGACGAACAGCCGGGCGGCGAGGGCTCTCTCCTACACGAGTCAGTAACAGCAGATGATATTGCCAACGTGGTTTCAAGAATCACGGGCATCCCAATCTCAAAGCTGACAAGCGGACACACGGAGAAACTGATCCACATGGAAGACCTTCTCCGGGAGTCCGTTCGCGGCCAAGACGAAGCCCTCAAGGCCGTTGCCGACGCCGTAAGGATGCAGAGAGCCGGTCTAAGCGGCGAAAACCGTCCCCTCGCATCCTTCTTCTTCCTAGGACCTACCGGTGTTGGCAAGACCGAGCTTTGCAAGAAGCTCGCCAGTTTCCTATTTTCAACCGAATCCGCCGTCGTCCGCTTCGACATGAGCGAATTCCAAGAGAAACACACAATCTCTCGGCTCATAGGTGCCCCATCCGGTTACGTGGGCTACGAAGATGCCGGCCAGCTGACCGAGGCAGTCCGTCGCAAGCCTTATGCCGTGCTACTCTTTGATGAGTTCGAGAAGGCCCACCGGGACATCTCGGCCCTTCTTCTTCAGGTCCTCGACGAGGGTTACCTGACCGATGCCCAAGGCCACAAGGTTGATTTCAGGAACACCATAATTGTCCTCACCTCCAACCTGGGTGCTGAGATCCTCGTCGGCAAGGACATGATTCACCCGTACAAGGAAACACCAGAAGGAGATATCCATCCCAGTGTCAAGAAGGCAGTTATGGATGTCGTTTCAACTCAATACCCACCGGAGTTCCTCAACCGCATCGACTCCTTCATCATATTCAAGCGGCTGTCTCTTGCAGCGCTGAGAGATATTGTCGATATCCGCCTCCGGGAGTTGCAGCAGCGTCTTGATGACCGCCGGATCACTCTGGTTGTTCCCAACGATGTCAGGGAGTGGCTGGCTGAACGGGGTTACGATCCCAAGTTTGGTGCTCGTCCTCTCAACCGCTTGATCACCACCGAGATTGGCAATGGTTTGGCTGATAAGATTATCCGTGGAAATATCAGGACGGGTGATACGGCTACTGTTGCGATCAATGAAGACAAGACTGGGCTGGTCATTACCGGTATGCCTGGTGAGAATGCTGGGGGCGAGGGAGTTGCAGAGAAGAAAGCGGAGACCAAGAAAGATGGGGAGAATAAGGAAAAGTAAGTAAGATGTAAGAGGTGGATATGGAGGTATGTGTCGGTGTATGATGATTGTATTATGTTTTTTTATGAGATTAACGATCACCCATTCTTCTTTTTCTTCTTTGGATAAATATTACAGCATTGCATAGGAGGTGAGAGATAGGGAAAGGAACAACAGGACTAAGCATAGGATTGGTTGTGGGAAGTGCTGTATCTACTTGGTCAAAGGTTGCACATACATACATACAAACAGTAAATAGGAAAATAAGAAACGTCTCCAATGATACCCGAATTTTTATTTTAGTAATTAGTTCCATTGTGCTCCCGTTTCGTCTATAATATCAGTCAGTCTATAAGGTACTTTAGGCCAAGAAAGAGAGAGAAAGAAAAAAGAACACTATCAACCCAAATCTCCCACAAAGCAAGTTTCTCAATCCACCCCCTCCCCGCGTCTTCTCTCTCTGTGCTCTATGTGTGTGTGCATACAGAACAAGCCCAATGACCTCATACATAATAACCTGCTGACACCACACACACGAGCCGGCCGCTCCTCCCTCACACACACGCTCACTCTACACAGTCAGGCAAATCAAACTCGTTTGCTTTTCTTTTTTCTTTCTTTTTCTTTAGATATCCATCTTCTAGGGATATTACATACATAACGTACCAGGTATATCGTAGCTTGCTTGCATCCCTCCACACCCAAAAATAAAATAAAATAAAAAATAAATAATAATAATAATAATAAAGTCTCAAAAAAAAAAAAGGATATTATCTCATCCTTTGTCCTCCTTCATTGCAATCGCCGCTGCTAAAAAGATGAACAAACAGGCCACATGCCCACTTCATGCCTTGAATAATACCTACCTGTCCCAGAAGCAGACAAAGAGTACACGCACGGGGGGTAGATCGACCACAACTTGGAACTAAGTTTGTACCAAAACGCTCAGGTCATACTTCGGACTTGGGCAGGAATTGGGTCGCCTTGTTGTGCGAATCCGGTATCACATCAAGTCTAGTTTCATAATAGGTGTGGAGACTTGGGCATTCACATATCCGGCAAAGTATTGAGGTGAAACAGATAGATAATACTAACCCAACAGGAGAAAAGGCAGAGAAGGGAATTCGCAAGACATCATCGACTCGTTACAGGAACTCGAGAGACAGAGAAACAGGAGATAGTAGAGAGAAAGAACCCCAAAGTCAGAAAACGGAAATCAAGATTGATGATTAGCAACTGTTGTGTTTACAGCACCCCCTTCCACTCCTTTCGCCCCCTCCCGATATTTGTTCATCACTCCATGCTATACCACGACCCTCCCAAAAACACCAAAAGAAGACCTATTTCTTTTCTTCCGATCCATAGCACATAACGAGTCGTAACAAACCAGTAAAAGCGAGAATCGAGGTGTTCCGGGAGGGAAGCAGTAGATGGATGATCTTCTCCTGACGATGTATCAAATTGTACAAGATCCCGACCCAGTAGCGCCCCCGTCTTTCCGAAAAGTGACCAAAAGTTATAAAGAGAGCGTCGACCTCTTCATCTGCTTCCCCTCAATCGTGCGAGTGGCTTTTTACGATGCAGATGCCAGTCGCCAATTATGTTGCTCATGGAATAGTCGATTGCCTAATGGGGTATCTAGCGAAGCACAATCGAACCATGCTTGATTTTTGTGAGGAAAGCGATACGCTTAGCTCTTCTTCTTGAGCTCGCTGGAGAGCCAGTCGAGACCCTCGAAGAGACCGTCACCAGAGGTGGCGCAAGTGGATTGGATGTACTATAGATCGTGTTAGAAGCCATGTTACGTCACAAGATTCAGAGAGATGTAATCATACCCAGGTGCGTTGCCGCAAGCTGTGGAGGCCAAGCTTGTCTGTGATCTCGGCGACGCTCATGGCGTTCTGTGCAAGCAAGTCAGTCAAACCGAATCATACGCAAATTCACAAGTTTCGAAGCTTACAGGAAGATCCTGCTTGTTGGCAAAGACCAGGAGAAGAGCATCCCGCAGCTCATCCTCGTTGAGCATGCGCTGAAGCTCTTCGCGGGCCTCGGGGATACGGTCACGATCGTTGGAGTCGACGACGAAAATGATACCCTGGGTGTTCTGGAAGTAATGTCTCCAGAGGGGACGAATCTTGTCCTGACCACCAACATCCCACACGGTGAACTGAATGTTGGCATACTCCACGGTCTCGACGTTGAAGCCTTGGCAGAGGGGGAAAATGTTAGCATGCTATCGCTCGGAATCGGAGATGAAGGGATCGGGGATTGTTCGCGTGTTGATTGATGTGCGGGTAATTATCGTACCGATGGTAGGAATGGTGGTGACGACTTCACCGAGCTTGAGCTTGTACAGAATGGTGGTCTTGCCAGCAGCGTCGAGACCGACCATCAGAATTCTCATCTCCTTCTTGTTGAAGACGAAGAGGAGGCGGATCGCATCCGCGAGTTTGGAAGCTGCCATGCCCATCTTGGCGGTGTTGGCTCACTTGTCGTGAGAGACTTGGGGTAAGTTGGTTATTGGTGTTGGATTGACTGTGAGTAATGTCGCGTAAGCAGGTGAGCAAAAACAAGTATTGGATTGAATGACTGTAGGTGCTGTGCAGGTGTTGTCGATGGATACAAAGGAAGTCGCGAGTCCGGGGGCGAAGATTTTAAGAATGGAAGCTGACTGTGGTCTGAGGACAGATATGCGAGGCGTTCCAACGGTTTAATAGGACCAGAGGGGCCTCAACCAATCCGTCGAGTTGACTCTTGTGCTCAAAGGAGATCCAGCCAGTGATCGGGTGACGTGACGAGGTCGAGGGCGAATTGGACAACAGGATGGTTTCGGGGCCAAGAGACGCCAACCATCGATTGTTCGTGATCGAGTGACGGAAGGCACCCAAAGTTGCAAGCAGGCGAGGGCGCGGCAGGCCGAGGCAGGAGGCAGAAGCCCGATGCTCTCTCTCTTGCGCATCCACCAGAGGCAGGGAGAAGGGGCGTGCCAGACAGAGGAAATAGACTTACTATTCAAGGTGGTCCTCGAATACAGATGATGATGGCGATGCGGTTGTTTACCGTCGCGATGGGTGCTGGCAATGATGCTATGATGGCGGTGTGGGAAGGGAAAGTCTTTGGGGGAACGGTTTGGTTTTTGGAAAGTTGTTCTTGGGCGGGCTCAGCCGGGCACGCACGGGCACGGGACACTCCAAGTTCCAGCGTTGTCTTTGCAGAGAGGGCCACTGTCAGCCAGTGGCTTCTCTTCCCCGAAAGAAACCCCCCTGTGAAAGTTAGGAGGCGACGGGGCCGTGCACTCCATGAGATACCCACTGGCAACCTTATCTCCAGCCCCTTTTTAGGCAAGCAGCACTTCTAGCCAGCTGTACCCAGCAAGTACCCCGAGGACCCGCCACCTGTGGAGACTCACCGACGGACCGGCAACTCTTGCCTCGTTTTTTTTACCGTCAAGTTGCCAGAAACCCCCTGAGCCACAACCCTGGCAAGGCTTGCGTGTGTCCAACCCTGTTCCATAGGTAGCGGTCTTGGCAGCATACCTGGAGCCAATTGCTGGCGTGTTGGCAGCTCGGTTTCGCGGCCAGAATCGCCAAGGTGTCCCTTGGGAATCTGAACCTTGGGAAAGACGACGTTCCAGAAGGAGACTGCATCGCGAAGGTCAATCTGGCATCTCGACCTCGACCTCGACCTCGACGGCAGCTTACGAATTCGCCTCTCCACCGCAATCAATCGCCATGTTTCTGCCTTCGGCAGCCAAGCTGCTGCTCTCGGCCTCTGTGCTGTTGAGCTCGGCTCTCGCCCACAACATCCAGCTCCCGGCGCATGGCCGCGAATGCTTCCACGAAAACCTCCACCGCGATGACAAGATGACAGTGACCTTCCAGGTCGGCGACAGGGAATTTGGTAGCGCTGGAAACCTCGACATCGACTTCTGGGTACGGCCATTCCCCCCCCCCTGTAAATCGAATTGCAAGTAACTGACCCTTTCCACTTCTTTCTAGATCACCAATCCTGTAGGCCAGTTCGAGGTGAACGAAAAATCCATCTCCAACGGTGACTTCTCCTTCGAGGCCAAACACGACGGCAAGTACCTTTACTGCTTCGGCAACGAGCACTGGGGTGCATCGTCCAAGGAGGTCTCTTTCAACGTTCACGGCATTGTCTACGTCTCCGAGGCCGATGCGCCGCAGGATCCCCTCGAGGTCGAGGTTCGCAAGCTTTCCGAGCTCCTCGAGCTGGTCAAGGATGAACAGAGTTACATTGTTGTCCGCGAGCGCACCCACCGTAACACGGCTGAGAGCACCAACAGCAGAGTCAAGTGGTGGAACGTTTTTATCATCGGCGTTGTCATTGGTGAGAGCGTGTTCCAGGTCTGGTGGCTGAGGCGGTTCTTTGAGGTTAAGCGGGTGGTTTAAGATGTTACGCACACGAAAAGATATCCATATTTGGGCAATAGGCAGGGAATTGGTGAGGAAAAGGAAGGGTCTCGCGGTGTGGAATACGAAAAAATGGACAAAGCAGGGAGTTTTTCTTTTTTGGCGTATTAGATGAAGCATCATGTTTTGTATGTTGAAATGTAACCCGACCTGTATTACCAGTGTCAAACGTACAAGGATTCAGGCAGCCAGAAGCTTGAAGCTTCATTAGATGGCTCGGTGACGATAATTACACAATCTTGATGATTGAACGTCTGCCACTGTGGGATGTGAAAAGATATATCTGCATGATAGGCTGTTCGGATGAACTTTCAAAGGGCAATAATTCTTGCTCAGTAATGGGAACTACCTAGAATTGCAAATTCTATGGGTTCGAGCAAAACACGCAAACACGATGCAGAGGCACCCTGGCTGGTGGTTGGGATGCCTTCCTCTTTGGGGTAAATTATCTGAATAGTATCACCACACAAGCAAGTTTATTCTGCATCAAATACATGATATTCATCATCTAGCATTCATATAACATCTCTATGTATATCCATCAACAAGGCAAAGAAAACGACATTTACCCCCCAAAAAATATGTAGATATGTACCCAATAAACGCCCACACCACCACCCTTTCAGAGTAGATAGATAGCAAAAGACACACACAAAAAAAGAGAAGACCATCCTCCACCCTTTCGTTTCATTTTTTTTTCTTTTCCTCCCTCAAGCAGAAGGGTCACTCTCCCCGCTCAAAACATCAGCAGCCCCGTCCCTCTCCTGCACAGGCAACTCAACCTCCTTAACAGGGTGCAACAGCATGGGCGGCAGACACATCCTCCCCTCGCCGCCTCTCATCGTGCCCACGCCCAGATCGTCCATGCTCTCATCGACCGTCATCTCGAACTGCTCTCCGCCGTCATTGTTGACCTTCAATCCCATCCATCGCTTATACAAGTTGGCAGAGAACCCGGCGTTGTAAAACCACGTCAGCCCCCTCATGTTGTGTTCTCTGTCTCCGTAAACCGACGTCCTCGCTCCGCCGGATGCGCCGTTCTTGCCGCCGTTCAGGACGCGAGCCATGTACTCCGGTGGCCACGCGCGGTCGACGAAGATGGGGTGAGGAGCAAACACCGCTTTGAAGCCGTGGTGCAGAGACACGGTGGCGGGCCACATCTCGGGAAAGGCGTGGTGCTTGAGGAAAGCAGTTTCTCGGTGCATCGTGAGCAGCAAACGGCGGGACATGCGAGACGCGGTAATGATTTGTGCCCTGCGCGGCGGCTTGCCGATGCCGTCTGTTTCGTTGTATCCCGTTATGTCGTCCGCTAGCTTCCAGGACGTTCCGTCCGGGTCAAAGATTGGAGACAGAGTGATGAGGTCTGCTTCCTCGCCCACGCCCCACACGTACTTGTCCTTCTCGTAGGAAGTGGGCGGGATGTCGTCCAGTTCTGGGTTGAGCCAGTCCTTCTCGTCAATGGGACGTTCGGGACCCCAGATGGAATGTTCGCCTCGTGTATTTTTGGTTGGGGAAGGAGACTTGGATTTGGCTGCGCCGGGTATCTTGTCAAAGATGTTGTCAGCGCCGAGGATGCCGTGCTCGGTTTGGACGCGAGCCATTTGCTTGAAATCTTCCCATGATCCGTGGACGTAAGGCATGTAGAACCGGGCGTTACGTTCCCAGAGACCCTTGCGGGGTTGGGCCGTCGTCCAGGTCTCCAGTTTGGAGAGAAGGTCAAGGTAGTGTCCCGTGTAGCGGATATCCATTTCCCATTGCCAGAAGTGGTCGTATTCGGGGTGGTTGTAAGCAAAGTGCTGCATGGCCATTTGGAGACCGCGGTAGGAGCCGTGGACTGGGAGGTCGGGACCGCGGGTCCAGAGATCGTGGACGCCTTGGTAGACTGCGAGCATCTGGGTTACGGACCAGAGGGTTGCCATGCCGTGGAACTCTTCGGGGACTGTCTCGTTGATGTGATTGCGGTACTCGTCGTCGTCGGCCCAGACGGGGTGCTTGGCGTCGTTGCGGACTTGAACGAGGAGGTGCACGTCGTAGCGACCGCCGGAGGCAAGGGATAACTCGGAGATGAGGGCGCGGAGGTTGAGGATGTCTTCTTCTTTCCAGGGAAATTCATCCCAGCAGCGGAGGACGATGGCTGTTCTGCCAATGTCTCCCTTGGGGTTTTCCTCGGTAAACTCGGCCTTGTCCTCGGCTGGCTTGGTTTTCTCTGTCTGGACAGGCTTAACGGTCTTGACCTTCTCGCCTCCCGTTTTGGTCGTGTTGCGAGCATGGATGCTTTGGGTCTTGATGCCATCACCAATGTAGAAGCCGTGAGGGGGAGCGGGGCGCACTTCGAGAGGCTTGTAGCGTTGGGCATTGGACTTGTAACACTGACGTTGAACATCTGCCCAGTCAATGGTGCGGTAATCAACCTCTCTGACGGTCTTCCAAACAGCCTCAGCGCCCTCCCGATCGCCAGTCTCACCGACACCAAGGCCGCCTTCCCTGATAGAATATCCGTAGCCATAGGGTCCGTATCTGCCAAAGCGATCGAAGCAAATGTCCTCAGGAAGAGAAAGAAGATCGTAGGAACCAAGGATGTTGTCAGGGAAGCCGTTGGGTCTTCCATCGAGGTAGCGGAGAGATGGAGCTTTGAGTTTCCTTTTGCTATCAAGGAAGCACTCGTTGATGTGGTCCTCACTCTTTGGAAGGGCCGCACGGGGATGCCCCTCAAACGGCTTGCTTTCTGGCACAGTTCTGGCTTCCATGGACTCTTTTGGAGAAACCAATTCCCTCTTCTCGGCTTTCTGTTGCTTTGGTGGCTTCTCCTGTGGTTCCTCCTGTTGCTGTTGCTGTTGCTGGGCCTGGCTGGCATTGAAGGGAAGCTCGTCTTCTAGTCGTGGGTATTCAGGCGTATTATCGTCAAGTGGGATGACGGACTTGACGCCGCCGTAGTACCTAGTTAGAAACTCGAAATGCTCCCATTGGGCGGGTACTGGTTTCGGTTCCGGCACTTTTCCTTCTGCTACCCTCCTGTTTTCCAATTGACTGGCGCGAACAAGCACAAAAATAAATATTATAATTGTTGAAATCATGGCCAAGCACAGATACCGTACGACCCTGTTAGGTAGTCGATATAGATATCTTCGAACTGGCGGTCGTCGCGGCGCAGGAGATGCGGCTTTCCTCTTCTTTTTGGGAATCATATGTGCAGCTGCTGACGAGGAAGAACGTCTCGAGCTTCCTGGGCTCGATTCTGGTGACGAATCATCGCTGAGGTCATCGTCGTCGGACTCGTCTGTCGAGCCTTCGCTATCTGAGTATCGTTCCTTGGTTGGTGAGCGGAGTGGGCGGCTGGAACTTGAAGATACCTCCTTATATAGAGGAAGTTTGGGATCCCGCGATTGCAGGCGACTGAAGGAGAGAATCCCCATGTTGTTTGCTGCGTGAGAAGAATAAGTCAGAGAAAATGATGATAGAACGAAAGTTACGTTGGGGATCACCCTACCTGAAGGAGTCTTTCGATCACAGGTATACAACTTATCCCGATGAGGGGCACCTCCCACCTTTCTGGTGGGTTTGTAAATACCTGGACCAACAACCAAAAAAAAACTTCTGCGGATTTGCCGTTAAAAATAGAGACGTCTCAGGACGGACAACGCTATTCTCGAAGCCGTAAACAATGGAATGCTTAGGGTCTCCAAGTCTTTTCGATATGGATGCTTCGGCAATGCCAAATGCAAGAAATTCGCATGCAAACGTCAAGGTATGAATCTGATGCTAGAACAACAATGAATTGACACTTTGGACCTGCAGGTCGTTTGGAACCACATCCCAACCTCCAGCGCATCCCCGCGCTGCTTGTTGATTGGATTTCGGTGGGGTTGCGCAGCAACGACATGGGGCAGGGAAGATAGCGTGGGTTTTTGGTGCTGAGCCGCTGCCTTGGCAGTGCCCAACCACCTCTCAATGCCACCAAAACTCCATCACAGATTCGCGCGCGCGTCACACCCGTCAGGGGTAGGCTGTTGTTTGATGAGGAACAA
Organism: Cladorrhinum sp. PSN332; assembly: GCA_033297175.1. Classification (NCBI taxonomy): domain Eukaryota; kingdom Fungi; phylum Ascomycota; class Sordariomycetes; order Sordariales; family Podosporaceae; genus Cladorrhinum; species Cladorrhinum sp. PSN332. Next base: position 248,530 of record MU858816.1, on the reverse strand, counting down.
TTTTGAAGTTTGGAATCCATATTCATCTGTTGTCTTTTGGTAGGATAAAACTACGCGTGTAAAGCCCTCTATACCGCATCGAGAAAACATGTTGTGGCACAATACCAGCCTTCCATCTGATAAAAAACGAGATGTCTCTTTCATTGAATCCTGTAGTGCGGTGCCATGGTGTGAAAGGGCGGCCTGAAACCAAAAATCATGCCAAGTTTTGGAGGACCAGGTCTCAAAACCTGAAATCGAATCTTCAAATCGTTCCTTCCTTCACAGGCTCAGGGCGATGCTAAGCGTTGGGGAACCCATCCGGCTAAACACCGGCTTGCTAATTTCCCCAGACTTCCAGCTGGTTCAAGGTTGATCCGTGCTTCGATTTTTTCATCAAAGAACTCGGCAACCTAGAGAGCGGCAACCAAAAAATACCGAGGCTCGTTCACAAGCCGACCGAATCGTCCTGCAGCACTTCTGCAGCAGTCTGCACGCCGAACAAAAGGTCTCACCAGGAATCCCCACTATTCACTTGAAGACCGAACGTCAGCATCCGTAATACTTTGAGTTTCCTTCTCTTTTTGTTATTCCCAGTAATAAGAGTCGCGACTCGAATCAATTCGTCGTATCTTTTGTGTTTTTTGTTGTTTGGCGTGTGTTGTTTGCTTAGGTATTCAGCTGGTGTGTGTGGCTGGGTGACGAGACCAGGTGTCGACCAGTGTTTGCGACCGACTGTCAATTCAGTTGCGACCGTTCGCTACCCTCGACCCGCTATCGCCACCCCGGAAACCCTTGTCCGACATCCATCACGAACCGTTGATTTCTCGACTCCCAACCCCAGCTTCCCGCTTCCATCCTTTTCCCTTCCACTCATTCGGGAGCGTTTGACATTCTTAACCATGGCATCGCCGCCGAAACCCTGGGAGCGACCTGGCTCATCGTCCGCTACTTCAGGTTGGTTATTTTGCTTTGAATAAAAAGGGGGATTAGTAAACTAACCTAGAGGACACAAAAGCGACCTCCTCTGTACCTGTCGCGCCAACACTCCCTGCAACCACGGGTTCAAACGCGCTGTCAGCTCCCGCCATGACGACAACCGGCTCTACCACGGGCGCGCCAGCCATTCCACCGATGCCTGCATCTCTCACTGCCGCCGTCAATCAGAATGCCGCTGCCTATAGCAGACCTATGACGCCCTACGGTGGCTACAGCTCGGCATACTCATCGCCGTATTCTTCACCATACAACCGCCTCGGTGGTGGTTATGGCGGCTACGGCGGCGGCATGTATGGTGGAATGGGCGGCAGTATGGGAGGTTATGGCGGTTATGGCGGTGGTATGTATGGCGGCGGCATGTATGGTGGAATGGGTGGCGGTATGCCTGGTGATCCCAACAACCCGGACAGTCTCACCAACCGCTTCAACACGAGCACTCAAGCGACTTTTCAAATGCTGGAGGGTATCGTCGGTGCTTTTGGCGGATTTGCGCAAATGCTCGAGAGCACTTACATGGCGACACATTCAAGCTTCTTTGGTAAGTTAATACCTCTTTGTTGTGACCTTGATCAAACAGCCCAGAGCTAACAATTACCGGCAGCAATGGTTTCGGTTGCCGAGCAATTTAGGGCACTCCGCGATACCCTCGGCTCTATCTTGGGCATCTTTACCATGATGCGCTGGATTCGCACTCTAATCGCGAAGTTGAGAGGCAAGCCGCCTCCGGCCGATGCCACCGCTCTCACTCCTGCTGCCTTTGCCTGCTTCGAGGGCCGGCAGTCACCCATCGAGGGCGGCGCGCCAAAGCCTAGCCGCAAGCCCCTATTCTTCTTCATCTTGGCCGCCTTTGGGTTGCCATACGTCATGAGCAGGTTCATCCGATCGTTCGCCGCAAATGTCGAGGAGGAGGAGCGGAAGCGTCAGCTTGCTGTTGCCCAGCAGACAGTCGACCCAACCAAGCTCGAATTCTGTCGTGTTCTGTACGACTTCTCCCCTGCTAGTCAAGGGCAGGCTGGCGTACAGGGTATCGAGGTGGATGTGCGCAAGGGTGATTTGGTTGCTGTTATTAGCAAGACCGACCCTCTCGGAAATCCTAGTGAATGGTGGAAATGCCGTGCGCGTGATGGAAGGGTTGGTTACTTGCCAGCTACTTTCCTCGAGGTGATGCGCAAGCCCGGTGCGCCCATTGCAGCCATTCAGAACTCGCCCGCCAGCGACAGCAGTCGAACAACCTCGTTGACCAGCACTGTCAGCGCGCCCGGCGCTATGGTTTCTACCAAGGGGGTTCCTCCCCTCCCAACAACCAAGGTCGGTGACGTGACTGCTGAGAGCTTCCAGAAAGCCCATTTCAACTCCTAAATTGGGGACGGATCAAGACTTCAGACCTTCCCATGCCTGAATGTCTTTGACCTCGTAAACCAAGTGGGAACGAAATGAACAGCACTTCAGCATATTACTTTTGCACGAAACGAACGATGACGAAGAGCCTTGGAACTACTTACATAATAACCATTTTACATGCGTGGCACATTTGGGACGGTGTTTTGCGGCTCTTGCAATCCTACTGTATCGAGTAACCGGCTGTTTGTGGCATGGCATCATGGCGCATAACGACCACAAATGCCATTTGACGGGCTTGTTTCCCTCGTTTTCTTTTAATATTGTCGGTCTCTGTTTTATAAGCTATTGTACGAACTCGAGCCTTTGTTTTCTTTGGGGTGGAGCACACAAAATATTCACTTTACCTGGGGACAGTTTGGAGGCAACTCGGGGATGATGAATGTTGGGTCTGGCAGGCGTTTTCTGGAGTTTTACCTTTTCTTGTCAACTTCGCTTTTTTTTTTTTTTTTTTTTTTTTTTTTGCATATATACAACACACACAACAAACACAACATGACGCACAACCCTCATTGAACCACGCACCGCATACTTTATTGGCATCGATATCAAGACGGCAGGAGATGGGTCCGATCAATTTGGAAGAGGGGGCACTCGGAGGAAAACAAGATGGAAGTCGAATATGAGGTTGGAAGAAGCATAGAAAGACCTTTTGGGTTTCGGTTAACTAGGATGACCTTGGTTGACCTCTGGCAAAAACCACCCGTTCACATTTGTACTTTTCTGGTTTTCTTGTTTGTTTTTGTCCCCTTTCGCATGTAATGGACCAGAATTCTCAGTCTTGTAGCGATTAGGAAAGATGTGCCTGTTTTCTTTTTTCCTTTTTTCCTTTTTTTTTTGTCTTCGGCTTTTTCAGTGTTTAGTTAGCGAAGAATTCCTTCCTCTTTTCAAGTGTTTGAATTTCGTGATGAAGGCAGAAGAAGCGCGGACCGAATGGAAGAAAGATGTAATTTTTTCTTCTTTTTTTTGAGGGCGGGGGGCGGATAGGAGAAGGATGGATGGAAGTAAGTAGATAAGTAAATATCGGGATTAACAAAGCTATAATATCAAGTTCAAATGTGTTATTGGCGCCAATGTAATATGGAATTTATTTTTGTATGACCCGGGATAAAAATGCATTTACATAATCTCAAATTCAAAGCGGGAATCAACAATATCTTTGTGACTTTCTTGGGTCTTGGTCTTGCTTGGCGGTTTGAGAGTGATAGTTATGGATGGATGAGTGAAACTCCTGCATATCGCAGTGGGTTGACAATATGAGAAGCAAACCATTTTTCTCTACTTGTCATCTTTTCTGTCCCTATCTCTCTCCCTTCTTCATGATGGCATTTACATCTCACCACACTGAACAATAACAACGTCCAGGTTCGGCACGTCCTTGCCCTTGTACCCAGTCTTTGTGTTTTCCATCTTCTTGACCACGTCCATGCCGTCCACCACCTTACCGAAAACAACATGCTTTCCGTCCAGAAATGGGGTAGGGACGGTGGTGATGAAGAACTGGCTGCCGTTGGTGTTTGGTCCGGCGTTCTATAAAAACACAGACAGTCATTAATTCGGTGTGTTTGAGGTAAGGGGGTGTATGGGGTAAGGGGAAAGATAGAGGAGGGTAGGTATATATATAAACAAAAAACATACAGCCATAGACAGCAACCCCGGCTGATCGTGCTTGAGCAGGAAATTCTCATCCGCGAAGCTCTTAGTTCCGTAGATTGAGGTCGAACCTGTTCCGTCGCCGTTTAGGAAGTCGCCGCCTTGGATCATGAAATTTGGGATCTATAATGAGGTCGTGTGTAAGTCAAAGATAAACAATCAGATTAAGAGATGAAAAAAAAAAAAATTTTAAAATTTTTTTGATGGAATGGGAATGAAATAAAAAGAAAAAAAGGAAAAGGGTGGGGGAAGCATACGATCCGGTGAAACTTGCTCCCCTTGTAACCTTGGGGCCTCCCCAGGCTGTTCTTGTGCTCGCCGGTGCAGTACTGGCGAAAGTTCTCGGCTGTGCGGGGGACTACGTCACGGAAGAGTTCGAATGTTATGCGGCCTAGGGGTTCGCCTTTTATTTTTGAGATTGGCGGGTTAGTTGGATGAGATGAGATGAGAGGGTGTGTGTGTGTGTGTGTGTGTGTGTGTGAGTGAGAGAGAGAGGTGAAAGAAGCGTACCACCGAGTGTGATGTCGAAAAATACACTGGTTCAAAAGATTTCTTGTGTTAGCGCCGCCGTACCGACGAGGAGGAATAGAGAGAGGGATGGGGAAAGGTCCGATGTTTCAACAAAACATAATGTGTAGCTGTCATTCATATTTTATAGGACTACTAATAGGGATATTCTCCCGGGTTTGTGTGAGTGAACACTGGGACTCGGGGGGTTGGTTTCTTTTTGGGTGGTTTTTTTTGGGGGACGAAGTGAGGGGTGAACAACGGAATGGAAGCGATTGTGTGATGATCAGAACTTACAGTGGGTTACCCGACTCGGGAAGTACTGTGGGCGCCATCTTTGTCGAGATTTGTTGTCAAACTTCTGGACAGGATGATGTTGTGACAGGCAACAGAGGCATGCTTGCAGGAATGTTGCTGGTTGGACAGCTGGGGCAGTCTGGCCTGCCAGCTGTCAAGAACGACTTATATCTCACACTCAATCTATCCACCACATTAAGATGGAATGCAATAAGTAAAATAATTACAAGAATTGCCTTTGTACTTGATCTTGCTCATTCGAATCATCAAACAAGTAAATCATATTCTCGTGTGTAGTCTAAAATAATACATTCAAGTTGCCTCGTCCGAGTCATCCAAACATTCCCTGATCTGAAGCAAACGACATGAAGCAGTTTGTTCATAACATCCCAGTGAAGATCCATCCGCCAATCATACTTCGGCTACCTCTTGAAATAACTCTTCTCAACCGATCTCAAAGCAACATACGAGATGGAACTAAACCCAAGCCCAAGCTCAAAGGCGATATCACCGCCCCTTTCATCCCCACACAATTTGCTGATTGGTCCGGTGTACCACTGTTGTGACATTCCAAGAGCCACACCAAGGGCACCTATCAGAAATGCCGACAGAGCAGCATATCCAGGCGGAAGGTGTTTCGGGTCGCTTACATCGCCCACTCGATACCCATCATACCCTCGGCGGAACACGAAGTGCTCTGTGAGGGCGATACCAGTGTACACAGAAACCCAATAACCGGTCATCAAGACAATATTCTCGAGCCAAGACTCGAATCTGTCATAGCCTGGGATGGAAATGGCAATGCAAATAGCGGTGCCAAAGATGGTCCACAAGAATCGCGGGACACGTTGCGTAGCTTGTGCGAGCACCTGAAGGGCAAACGACGAAGAATAAATGTTCGGGCAGTTGCCAGCCACAATCGACAAGGCCAGGATGACGATACAGAATTTGCCAAACCCTCCAAGTTCTGGGACAAGAACCTGAGACAAAAGTCCGCCGATGCCGGACTGGTCGTAAGCGGTACGGTACGCATCGTCGTGGACGATGGTCGTGGCAACCGCCGCCCCAAAAAGCTCGAGAAAGATAATAGGGATATAAAGCCCTACATAGCTCCAGATGAATACGGCCTTTGGGGGCCGCGAGGCAGGTTGGTAGACGCCGTAGTCGGCAGAGAAAACAGACCAGCCACAGGTAAATCCAAATAGCCCTGCAGAGTATGACAGGATGGAAGCCGCCTCGGACGGGCCGCTCTTGAGCGGCAAAAGGTTGTCAAATTTAGCCGAGCGTACAAATACACCGAGGACGATCAGATAGATGATGGCGGCGGGTACACATGCCCAACGTTCGTACAAGTGTATGGCTTTGTATCCGATGAAGCAGATGACAAGAGTCGTGAGCGCGATGACCAGGATACCAGCCCAGCCGGGCATGTCGGGGTTGACTGCGTGGAAAAGCTGTGCCCCGACAATTGCGTTGACTGATGTCCAGCCCAAGCAGACTATGATCTGGAAAACGGCGACTGAATAGGCACACGAAGGTTAGGCGAGTTCTTCCGAGCGGAATATTGTTGGAGAAGAGGGGAAGCACTCACGAATCTTCGTCACGTAATACCCAAAGAAAAAACGGGAAAGTATCATCTGCCGGAGCCCAAACTTCGGCCCAAAGGTTGCAAAGAAGCAGGGCGTGATGGCTGCGACGGCGTTGACGAGGACAATGACCAGCGCCGCATCAACGAAACCGAGCTCGAAGATTGGAATGGCAACGCTTCCCATGGCAAAGGTAGGGATTGACAAGTTCGCTGAGAACCACTGGTTGATACGCTCGTCAGTATATAGTGGAACCAAACGGAAGAAGATGGCGATAACTCACAATGTTGGCCAACTTGAACAACGTCTTATCCGTCCGCTGATCCTCCGGAACCCGCTCAACTCCTCTCTCCTCGACGCCATACTGACCTAGATACCTTTGGAGTTTGCCAAAGAAGCTATCAATCTCAACAGCCTTCTCTTCGACAAGCGTCTCCTCCCTCGAGTCACCACCGCTGGTCCGCTCTTTGATACTGTCGTCGAGCGCCATGTCGCTGATATCCGAGACTTTCGTGAAGACATGAATGGTCTTTGATTCTTCCATCTTGGAGAAGACTCTGGAGACAAATACTCGAGTGCGAGTCGGCTATGTAAGACAACTATAATCACTGGTTTTGGAGATAAGGGATGCCACGGAATGTGCAAGGTGAGGCAGGAGACAGCTCGAAAACACCTCGACGGAAGATACAAGGACCCAATATCAGTACGACCAGAGCCGGGAGACACGATAAAGATATAAGAAGTTCAGACATCAGCTTCTCTCTCGGACCGGATAAGACAACCGCCCTCGGAACCTAACCTCAGTACCAACTGTACCTGCCGCACCTCCCTCCCAGCTTCAAGGAGGTTGGCATGCAGCGGCTGTAGTGCGTGGTGTAACCGACACATGCCACAAACACGACATCCTGGCCGCATGGAAGTGTGTGTGAGGGAAATATAAGCGTCAGCGTTTCCAACATGGGAAAACCACGATCGGAAGTACAGTGTGGTGTAGCTGATGGTGTGGAAGGAAAGAAAGTCAGTTACCACAAAGTGCCCGACGACAGCTGTCAGCCAGCCGGGAAGGGAAGTTGCCTCGAAGGCTCGAACAAACAATATGCAGGCTCCAGCAGAAATTTTGCAGGTGTGCACTGACCAACCATATCACTTATATAACCTCTTCCACCCTACACCCAAGTTTCATTCCCTTTTTTCTTCTTTTCTTTCCTCGCCCTTCGGGGCATTTGGTCAATTTGAAACGATACAGAGAAGATTAGCATGGCCCCTGCACTAAGGATGACACGCTACTCAAAGAGACGCTACCAATTTTTTTCAATTTTTTTTTCATCATTCTCGTGGTCTTGCATCGCGATTTGGGGAAGAAAAAAAATGAAACCACCATTTTTCTGTGATTGGCCAAAAATAAAAGAAAGGCTTGTTTTCTAGTGTATGCCGTGTCAATCCGAAGTGGCTTGCCCTTCGAATGCGAAGCAACCTGTTGCACACTTGCCGATCGTTACACCAAAAAATTGCTTTGTACGTACAGTAGATGATAGAATACCTCGGTACCCATGATTGACGGGAAGAGAAGCAGGAACCTTGCAGTTAGAACACGGCATTGCAGATACAACTGTAGTCGAATAGAATGGTTTGTGTAACCAACAACAAAAGAACCGCCGCCGCCTGCAAAAATTCAAGCCAGGATCAAAATGCGAATGGGTGGTGTAGTGTAGTAAGCGCGGCATTCGGTTTTTAGGTTATTTAGACTGCACGGCATGTGTAATGTACATACTAGTAGACGCTGTCATCAATTCTTGTGTTACAAACCATCATTCAAGGCATGTACATACAACGAAGTTCGATATCTCCTTCCAGCAGGCATATCTCCGGATCGGTGTGGCATCTTTGCCGTTGGGACGGGACTTGAATGTTATCTATCTTTAAAGGTACCACCTTGGTCTGTCCGTCAAACTGGGACATGCAGGTAATCTATAGCTCGCATTTCACTGTGTTACCTCCCCGTGGTTCCGTGACCGTGATACATACCTACCTAGGTAGTCAAGCTCGCACCGGCCTTGCTATCTACCGTGTGATGCAATGGGACGCGCTTTCCATCTTCTTTGGATCTCATCATTTTTTTTTTTTTTTTTGCTTGACCCTCAAGCCATCAATAGCTTTTCGGCCTGACTCACCGCAAGTCTACTCACAACATGAAACGTCGAAGCAATCTCGAAATGTTCCAAGGCCAAACTTGTGTCCCACGCATCGAATACACAACGTCTGAATCACGTCCCGCCATCCAAGACAAGACAAGATAAGACAAGGCAAGGCAAGACACGTGGGGTACTACCGAACAGAGCATGTGGTTGGCGTGGAACGGTGTGACAATATCTCTCGGGCTGGTGCTGGTGTTACAATTCAAGCATATGTGGGTTGTATTTCTCATGGCTTGTGGCTCGGTACCAAATTTCATCTTGCGCATGCGTATTTTCGTTCTAGCCCAACCTGACAGACAGCTGTTCCCAACAAACAGCATTCCCCATTTCGTCCCCACGCCTTAGCCCTCTGCCTCAATCTCGTAGCTGTTCGACTTATGCTTGGGCTGGAACTTGAAACCAGGAGGTGCAGAACCGAGGAACATCTCACTGTAAACCACAATTAGTAAATGGGAATTGCTATAACCAAAAAAGAAGGGTCAAATTACGAACCTGATCTTGATCCAATCTCTGTAATCCTTACTCGCCAGCAAAGTCTCGAGGTCATCCCGTCCACGGTACGCAGGCGGCCGCTCATTAATACTAGGAGGCAAGTGCTCCAGCAGTCCAATGGGCACATATCTAGTGAAGAAGCTGAGGAACTCGAGCATGAACCGTCTAGTATAGTTGATGCCCAGCTCGTCAGAGCCCCAAGCCTCCATACCGTACCGCGCAAACTTTTCGATATACTGCAGCCGCTCCGTCGCCGACTTGTCGAGGTACTGGCCCTTCTCGATCTCCTCGAAGATCCACGGCTTGATAATGGCACCTCGGCCAATCATGACGCTGTCAACCTTTGCGTTGTCGATGTGATCATAGTAGTCGGCGTGCGAGTAGCAGTCACCGTTGCCGATGAAGTACATCTTGCCTCCGTTGGGTAGGGTCCTCTCCTCGGTCTCGCGGATCGTGTCCTCCAGGGAATTCTTCTTCTCGTTGAACTGCTTGATCAGGGCAGCAGTTTCGGCGATGTAGCTCCAGTTGGCTGCTCTGGTATAGCGCTGCTGTCTAGTCCGGCCGTGGAGAGTGACGGCCGCACAACCAGGTGCGCCCAGAACATCACGCAGCTCCTCGCCTCCAAGAGCCAACCTCTCGACAAGTTTGTGGGCCGTATACTTGTCGTCCCTGACGCCCATTCTGATCTTTGCCGTGATGGGAATGTCTTCAGATACCGCGTTCATGCCTCTGATCATTCTTTCCAGCTTTGCCTGGGCATCAAGGAGAGCCGAGCCAGCACCAGATTTGTAGACCATGTCGATCGGGCAGCCGCAGTTGATGTCAATCAGACGAAGATGAGGGGTGAACCGAGCCAGAGTCTCCGTGGTCTTGATGGCAACCCATGGGACATGGGCAGTGATCTGAACGCCGAACTTGAGATCCTTGGAGTTGTCGTAGCCTGCAACAGGTGGGCCATCGAAACGAGGAGGGGTGATTTCGCTCTCATGGGCTCTCATCAGAGTCCAGTCCGCCTTCTGTCCCTGAAGCAAGGGAAGACTAAGAGCCATTTCAGAGTACGTAACTTGAGCACCCAACTCAACGCACAGACGGCGGAATGGGAGGTTTCCCTGGGTCGTCAAAGGTGCCAGAACAGGAGTTTCCCTTCCGAAATAAATCCTTCTCTTCTCTGACGGCTTGAACGGTGGCTCAACATATGACGCCCTGTAATCCTCTTGCTCGCCCTGACCGTCCTTTTGCTTGTGAAAGTGTTTCCGAGTTAGCTCTGTATCCTTGTTGAGCCATTCCAGGTACTTTTCGGACTTTTCAAAGTTGACCCTCTTTCTTGAGAGGTCGATCTTGATCTGGGCTGGAATAATATTGACAACACCGGTCTGGATCTCCCCATCTTCCCCATCCTCGCCCGCCGAAGCCTCGTTGCCGGATTCGCCCAACAGAACCAACTCTTTCCGGCCATCTTCGTGAGCGACTTCCTTCATGTGGCTATTCACGAACAGGCAGCGCCAGCCAGATGGACATCTGCCGAACTTCTCCAGAAGTGGGCATTTACCCCCAAAGGTCTGAAGATCCTTACGTCTGCCCTCAGCCAGGTACTTTCGGATGTCGTGGAGTCCGTTGCACCTATCGCCAAACTTGCAGGTCCGTGGAGAGAATTCTGATGTGTATGCGACCGAGTTGCACAAACGATGGGCGTCTGAGAAGGTACCGAATGTTCTCTCCTTGTTCTGACCCTTCTGCTTCTTTCTCTTTCCGCCTTTACCGCCGGACTCCTCGGTGGCTTCCTGAGCAGCAGGCGCAGTTCTCCCCTCAGCAGCATCGTCATCGACGACCTCGGGGACCACAATTTTCCCTCCATCTGGTGCCAAGATGAGGTATTCTGCTTTGATTGGTGCCACGCCCTTTTTTCTGGCATCTTCAACAGAATCGTCCACCTTCAGTCGCTTAGAAGCCGGCTCTTGGGGCTGCTCATTGTTGACGGCATCGCCGTTGACTTCCTCCTGTGTCCGCTTCACTGTCTCATGGGTCTCCATGATTGCTGATTTGCTTTTTGTTTCGACAAGGCAGCTCTCCCCAACAAACAAACAAACAAACTGAAGACCCCGGACGTCTATTTTTCGACCGGCGGAGCAGATGGGCGTTTCGGGAGGTGTGATGGCGGATTGTCCAATCTGAAGCCGAGATGCTATTTTTTCTGTTGAAATTCTGCCCTTCCACTTTTGGGAGGAACGCTTTGCCTTGTTGAGGTTGAGATTTCCCCACAGCGGGGTCAAGTTACAGTGCAGCGAAGCACCACTGCAAGCTTCAGCTTCCCTGGGGTTCCATTCACACTAAGGCGGGGCAATGATTCTTTTTGCAACGTTCGGATTGGACTGCGAGTTTGATCCTCGAAACCTTACTTGGTACCGTATCATTGACGGATAGTATGCATCTGAATTCATGTCCAAGCACTTCATCTGTTCCCAGGAACAGCATCACAGTTGACATCGGACGAACATACCGCGGCGCAACCCGTCATCCCTTCCAAGCGGTTTGGTTGAAGCGCGGGATCGAGTCCGGGGGGAAATAACTACACGTGTAGATGCTCCGCTTTGCATGGCCTGGTTTGTGAGCCGATTGGCTTGCCCCTTGACAACTGGCAACGGCGAACCCACCTGTGCAACAAATCCCGATGACAGGGTGTGTCGAATTTCAGTGATGTCTCTTGATGATTGTTTACTTACAGACAACCGTTTCGTGGAGATCGACTTGAGCTCGGGCGGCCCAGTTCACTGTATGTAATTGTGTGTTTCTTGCAAACTACCGCCATCGGCAACAATCCAGATGACCCTCCACGGAAACTGATATCCAACCGTCAACCATCCATGGATTCTTGGACCAGTGGACACCCATGGACCAGACGAGAGGCACCGCTGTTGGTTTCGGGTGGGTGGGGGTGTGTGTTGAGAGAGATTTGACTTGATGGCGGTCTCTCGTATCCGGCTTCTACGCAAAGTGATTCATTGATCTCGGTTTGGTTGTCGAGCTGAGGAAGCTGCCATATCCAAACAGATTTCTCAAAGACGGACGAGCCGGAAACAATGATGTGGGGGTTACATAAATATGCCCGGAATCAATCAGACCAGTGCATAAACCGCTAAATCACAGCGGTGCGGTTGATTATGCTTCCACAGTAATTATAGGCAGGGGGGTCTCGGTACGGTTGGACGAGAAAACGACGGCGCCATCCCAGGGCTGACTCCCTGTGACATTGTTGCTCTCAGCAGTGCTCCTTCAATTCTGGGTTCATCCATACATCCCCCCGTCTCGGCCTCCCACTGAATCCCGTCTGCATTTCCCAAACATCAAAAATCCAGCCCGACACCTCATCCTCGTCTGTCAAAACACGCACGCACACGACTTCTTGTACATTGCTTGCCGCTACACCACACCATCCCCATCCTTTCGCCCGCCAAACCCCCCCTAAGTCGCCACGCTCCCACGTTACAGAATTCCCCGCCTTCGTCGCCTGCCCAGCTGCAGCGCGAGAGATTGCCGAATCCATCCATTTCGAATTGGCACGCAACCTAGACTCGCAGCAACAGCAACCACGTCCGCCCACGCCCAGTACCGACAGCTGGGCCCCGCTCCCAAGGTGTCGATGCTTGGGCAATGATCATTCGACCCCACAATGGCTGACCCGGCCAGAGCAGGAACAGGAGCAGCATCGAGAGGAGACAGGCCGGCGCCACAGTCGCCCCAGAGAATAAAGGTTATGCGCTCTCAGAAAATAGCCCCAATGACGTCGCCATCCGATGTGCGACCACCACACTCGGAGCTCTACGACGCTGGCCCAGCAGTCCAGGGCCGCGCTACGCCGATACCCCGCTCACATACCCCCGGACACCTCTCGTCCAAGAGCCAGGACCGTAGACAACCTGCCGATCTGACCCTCCGGCAGCGCTCAATATCTTCGGCCGCTAGTTCATCGACGACGATAGCAGCCTCTCACGCCTCTGCCTCACCTGTCGCGACTTCTTCCTTTTCCATTGCCCCGAGCCAGACCCCAACATCTACTTCAAGTCGCCCGAATGCCATCTACGAGAATGGAGATCCTCTTGCAACTACCTACCTCACATTGGGGAGGGACCGCCACAACTCGTCCGCTGGCAGTGGCAAAGAATCCACCGCTAGCGGCGGTGGCAATAACAACAACGCCAGTACATCGTCACAGACGCGACGAGCACCAGCACTGCGCTCCACATCAGCAATAGCTGGCCGACCGGCAGCCGGTGCTACAGCCGGAGCCGGAGCCGCTTCCGCCGGAGCTGTAGCTCGAGTAGGCACGGGTCGTGGAGCGCCGGCCAAGGGAGCTGCAGTGCACACTCCCTTCCCACCTCTGGCAGACCCAAAAACCGCTCCCGACGTGCCCGCCGCGCCATCATCAGGCATGTATTGGAGTCGCGCGCCAGTATCTGGAGCGCCGCACACGGCACTGCGAGCGCATACTACTACATTGGTGGGGTCGAATGTCTACGTCTTCGGAGGTTGCGATTCACGAGCCTGCTTCAACGAGCTATACGTCCTCGACGCAGACGCCTTTTACTGGTCAACACCGCACGTGGTCGGGGAGGTGCCCGTGCCGCTGCGCGCCATGACCTGCACGACGGTCGGGAAAAAGCTAGTCATTTTCGGCGGCGGTGACGGCCCTGCATACTACAATGACGTCTACGTGCTGGATACGGTCAACTTCCGCTGGACAAAGCCCCGGATACTGGGCGACAAGGCGCCGTCAAAGCGTAGGGCGCACACGGCGTGCCTGTACAAGAACGGCATTTATGTATTTGGCGGCGGGGATGGAGTGCGCGCGCTCAACGACATTTGGAGGCTTGATGTCAGCGACATCAACAAGATGTCGTGGAAATTAATATCGGGGCCTACTAATTCGACTTCAACGGATGGGAGGTCACCGGGGGGGAGAGATGTTCGTCCAAAGGCGAGGGGATACCATACGGCGAACATGGTGGGGAGCAAGTTGATCATTTATGGCGGATCGGATGGGGGCGAGTGCTTCAATGATGTGTGGGTTTACGATGTCGAGACGCACATATGGAAGGCCGTCAACATCCCGGTTACGTATCGGCGGCTGTCGCACACGGCCACGATTGTGGGGTCGTATTTGTTTGTTATTGGCGGACACGATGGGAACGAGTACTCGAACGATGTGCTCTTGTTGAATCTCGTGACGATGTCGTGGGATAGACGAAAAGTATACGGGCTCCCGCCCAGCGGGAGGGGATACCACGGAACCATCTTGCACGACAGCCGGCTCTTGACGATCGGCGGGTTCGACGGGACGGAGGTGTTTGGTGATGTGTGGATTTTGGAGCTAGCAGTGCATGCGTATTATTCGCAGATTAGCCATTTCACGATTGAGGTTTAAGGGGGGGGGGGGTTGTGCTGTTATTTCAGGGCAAACTTGAAAGCGCCTTGGTATAACCATCTCGGGACCTAGAACGAACGCATCACACACAGATTTTTTTGATTTTTTTTAGAAAGGAGGAAAAAACAAACCCCCATCCATCTTTGCAATTATTTTTGAGGCAAGACAGCTTGGAATGCCCTGGCGAGATATACCTGGGGGGGGGGGGGACATGGAAATGGCGTCGTTAGGTCTTTTGCTATGAAAAAAAAGAAAGGGAGTGCGCGCGTTCAACGGAAGGGCGGGCGCTGGTTAAAGGTATATATGGTTGTTACGTTGGGCAGGAAGGCAGGCCAAAAGCCAAAAAGAAGGGGGTTGCCTAGGATTGCCACGATGATTAATTTTCTTTTCTAGACTTTGCGTCTTGTTCTTTTTTATCACTTCTCATCTTCAAAATGTATTTATGTCGGGTTTTATGTAAAAGAGGCAAGTAGGATAAGAGAGAGAGAGAGAAGAAAAAGATTGACGTGCTCGACCCCCTGTGGCATACACACATGGAAGATACGAGCGTCCCAAGCATTTTGAAACTTGATCACATGAAATTACTTGTCAATAAAGAAACAAAAGCATTCGCCCTCATTTAGATTTCAAGGCTTATCCCCAGAAACAGTAACCATACAAGTACAATTTTTTGGATATAACCCCTGGACACCGAAAGAGAAACAACAAAACAAAAAGCAACCTGGACGCCGTAACAAACTCTAGTGAACCTTTTTCAGTGTCCCACCTATGCCGCCCGTGTTCCACAGAATATGCCCCTTAAGCCAGTCCGAGAACCCGAGAAGCATAAAGATTCATAATACAAAGAAAGAGGAGAGGAGCGTGTTCGTCTGTAAGATTTATGTGCAAAAAAGGAGATGGTGTGGATATGCTACATCGCCGATATCGGAGCAGCACATTCACAAACCACCTGAACCTTTTTGAGGTCGTGATGTAATGAGTTTAGGAAGCAGGGGCCTTGTTGGCCTCCTTGTCGAGCTGCTCGCGCTGTTTCTTCTGCTCAGCGAGACGCTTCTCCTCGGCGACCACCATTTCTGTTGTTTCGCTTTATTAGCATACACAAAATCCAAGAAAGTTTTGGGGAGAGGAATATCGAGATATCTTACCCTTCCAGAGATCCTGTCCCTCGTACTCCTCCTTGTGAATCCTCTTCTCGATTAACCTCTTGTGCTCGGGATCCGTCTCATCAAGCACCATAACAGTCTCCCACCTGCCCTTACCAGCCTTGGCATCGGCGGTCTCAAAAGCAGCAGTAGCAATCAGCACGGCGAGCGTCAAGCCCTGAGCGTAGACACGGGCCTGCACCAGCTTCTGCGACGTGGTGAGGTACTTGCTCCTGCCAACGAGTGCAAGAGCCACGCCCATGGAGGCAAGCCAGGAAGCGACGACGATGCTGTAGCGGTTCTTGCGGCCCCACTCCATGAACTTCTCGCGCTCGGTTTGTGCCTGCCGGCGTGCGAGCTCGTGGGCGCGCCCCTGGGCGTCGAGGTAATTGTGCATCGGGTCGTGCGAGCGCTGGTAATCGATGCTGTGGCGCTCGGCCCAGACGATGGCGCCGAAAGTCGCCGTCGACGAGACGATGAAGGAGCGGAAGGGGAGGGTGAGTTGTCTGAAGCCGGCGTACCTCTTGGAGGCGTAGATGACGCCGCCGAGGCCGAGAGCCAGGCCGACGCTGCCTCCGATGACGCCGCCCTTGAGTACAACGCCATAGTGTTCCCGCTCTTCTTCCTTGCTGATAATCTTCATCTTGTCGACGACGGCGGGGTGGCTGCTTTGATGAAGTGCGTGTTGAAGTGGTGAAACGGTGGCCGTCGAGAGGGCAAAATGAACTCGATGAATTCGCTGACTGTTTGGGGTTTGAAATTGGGCGGCTTCGAGGTATAAAAACCAAAATGTTTATAAAAGGACCCCAGGTCGAGAGTCAAGACTGGCTTGGCGGTTCTGTTGTTCGGATCCGGAACGGGGCGCGATATAATCGTATGATAGAACTTTTCTGAGACGGTACAGCCGAATCGAATGATGAAAATTATGGGCCGCAGTGGGATGGGTGTGGATATGGGTAATCCAGGCCGGAGGGGTGATTTCTATGACGCAAGAGATTGCAGTGTAAGAAATAGCGGCGGGCGGTGGCGATGAGGATGGGAAAGTGAAAAGAGGGATTTCAGGTTATATATCAATTCACTTTTTTTTTCTTTTCTTTTTTTGCGCGCTCACGTCACGCAGGGATTGTTCAACAATCAGTGGTTAAGGATCGCATTGCATCGGATAGGTTTTACGGAAATACAAATTTCTGGTGATGTCAGTGAAGCTTTGAAAGCGAATACCGAGTCTCCCCCGTGTGGTGTGGCTTTGCGGGTGTTGCCTTTTCAGAGCGCACAAGCCAGGACCCTAGGTTTGAGTCTTTGAGGGGTTTTGGCCCTTCCAAGTGCTGACTGAGCCTAGCAATGCCGGACAAAGCCCGACTCTTTCGAACTTGTCTCTCAAAAAAGCCATAGATTGGTCTCGATGCATTGGTTGCGAACCCGGGCACTTCCGAACGTCAGCAATAGGTATTCCGTATCTGCACACATGTCACGCCAGCAACAGCATGGAAAGGCCAGTAGCAATCTTGGGAACCCGGAAGGATTGTTCTCAAACGAAACAACTCTCCCGTCTTGACCCGATCGGAGAAAGCCGGCGTGTTCTTGGGTTTGACAATAACAGAGGAAAAGGGAAGTTCTGTAAAGGCCTGGACGGGCTGTCTGTTTTGGAGTGCGATTTTTGAGGGCCTTAGAAACATTGCACTAGGTGCTCTGGCCTTGGCTGCCGTGACAAATGGAATCGAAACAGACAACCACTCTCAGCACCTTCCGGGCGCGCGGACCGACACTGACTCGGATCCCGCCCTTTGCGCCCTGTCTTGCTGAGGTCGGTACGAATCCCTTGCACCGCGAGTTTTGAGGTTGAAAAGCTGTGTGGACCATCTCAATCAGAAGTGGCTTGTCCTGTTGATGCAGTTCCCGTATGCTAGGGTTTGGACCATATTTGCCCAACAGCACACTAGACGAATTTATCCGGACCGTTCATGCCGTCCACTGAGGGAAACTCTGTTGGAATACTTGTGCAGGTCGGGCAGCGCTCAGACGCACGGGACATGGGTGGTTTACCAAAGGAGCGGCCGGCAATGATGATGGTGGTGATGGGGAAGTTGCGACGGTTGGGACGGGTATGTTTGCACAGTGCGGGCCTCTCCCGCGTGTTCTCCAGGTCTCGAACTGCTCTTGGAACCTTATCTCAAGGTGGCTATCTCGAATTCAGCCTACTCCAAATACCGGCGTGCCTTGGGTGTTATCGTCATGATATGCCAGTCGTTGGGATGCAAAGAAGGCAGGGAAGGTAGGATAAGCCGATGAGGCGCCACTTTCAAGATACACTACAGATGTTTATCTGCCCACTTGGTTGACCTGCATGATGTGCAGTCCGAGATGCTCACACTGACGACATGATAAATTGGAGATCGCAACCTCCAGTTCGTTCGCTCTCCTGTAGATCTCCTTGTCTTCATCACGGCTTTCTCCGACATCAACAGTCGTGATGTCAAAGCACATGGTTGGAAAGTCATTGTTGATATTCATGTACAAAAAGGGTACATCTTGGTAAGGATGAACAAGACAAGAGAGAGGATCGCGTGGGACACAAGGATGTCGTTCCCACCCAGGCTTGTTAGTGTATTTGAGCATCATCCACTAAACCTTCCGGTTTCCTACTGTTCAAGACCGGGTTTAGTCTGATGCTGTACCTAGAGTTTGGAATCAAGGTGCTGTCACCAGTTCTCGTGCATTATTACTGAAAAGCTGAAACAGCGGGTGGCTGTCTTGTCAGTTCCAAGGTTGCTTGACGAGTCCGTTTGAGAACCAGGCGTTCTCTAAGCACGTAGACTTTCGGCAATCCATGGGGATGCAGGGCATTTCACCGTCCATAAACGAGTTACTCAACGCCCACCGATGAGGGCTTTGGAGGGTTTCGTATGCACGGAGGAGTTCGACCTCAGTTTGACTTCTGACTCAGTGGCGGCTGTCTTTGGCTGGGATGTGGCGGATGTCCTTGGCCAAACAGCAGCCTTCATACCTGCAATTCAAACGGGGTGGCGACCGGAGCATCCTGGAGCCATTTGAGGGCCGGAAACGACCCAAGACTCTTGAACTCACCGCAGGCGGGCCGACTCCCACAAGCGTGTGATTGTGCCGCAACGTGGTCGTAAAGCGCTGAGCCGCCAGAATACTTTGTGTATCTGGTGTAAAGTAAGCCGGATGCCGGCATTTGAGGGACGTCATGGGTCTCACTCTCTCACACATCCATCATCAACTGTGACCACAGAGGAAGGTTAATAACCTGAGAGGAGGTGCCTGAGAGATTGCTCCACAAACCGCGGCTTCTTCGTTCCACTTTGAGCTTCCTCGCTAGGAATGGCCCGTCGAACACGAAGCACTGGGAATGCCTCGTGAGTGCTCATCCATCCTCACCGAGCACGGGATAACCCAGCCATGATGCCAGAGACATGGCTGAGACATGGCTGAGATGCGAGGACTCGGCCTCACCGTTTTTTGGCGGGTGAAGCCAGCCCAACCGTGCCTCTACACGGCGCCAGCCAAATGTGTTTCCGTGTTTCCAGAGCCCCGAAATTCACATGGGAAACGTGAAAAATTGCCGTGGTCTATGTACCGTGTTGCACGAAGCGAGGGAACCCTTCCAAGATGTCTTGGGCCGCTGACTGTCAAACTGCAAACAGGAACATGTCAAGATATAGTGAGAGCCCAGAACCAGGAAACACCCAGCCTCATTCGCTGGAAACAAGTGTCAGAACCATCTTCCCTAATTGGACACACCACAAGACATGCAGAAAGTGCAGATTCACATCGGACGAACAAAGCGCCAATCCACACAGTGTGAGCCATATGTCGCATCCTACCGTGATCCACACGAGACGCATGAAAGTGGAGGACATGGAAGCCAAGCAACTCCAAACCTCTGGTACCGGCCAGTATTCCGTAAATTTTATGGATTTCTATTCCGTTTGAAGCCCACTTTCATGTCGACATCCGCCGGCTAGAGAGATGAAGTAGCAACTATCCCACGCACTTGGCAGCTTGGACGGACGGTAGATGCGGGTTTTTGGGGGTAATTTATACTGAATGTGGGAAGGATTTGCTTGAGTGGCAGCTAGCCAGTCGTCATGGTTTTCAGGTAGTTACATGCCTGTATACAAGTAGAGTTCGAGTTCGGGTGCTGAGAAAGCAGAAGGCAGGGAAGAAGGAGGCACATTCAGTCATATTTCCTGTGTACCTGCCGTGTGCCGGTCTCAAGCTGAACTCTGTTTCTCACCGCATCTGTTCCTGGCTGGAAGGCACCAGTCGCCCGTTTTACAACTCCCATTAGTGATCTCTCTTTCACCCAGAACCTGGGCCTTCCATCCAGAATCCCCCGTCGGAGGTTGTTCAGAAACACAGAGATCCCGTCGCCTTGCGACTCCCTCCCAGGTTGATCTGCACGCCATTGCCAAGACCTCGACTTCGAGCCCACCTACGGCCCGAGTGTCATCGAGTAATTACCATTGTCTCTCAACCTTGGTCAACAATCGAGGAACCTCGCCTCATTGTATTACATCCCCCGACTAATATCATCACATCTTTTGGATGGGCCTTGTGCATCCTCACTGCCACAACTGCTTCACAAGTCCACGGCATGTCAAGGCCTTAGTCATTGCTCGGCCCGCGGTCCACCACCACTTATACATCTGGTTCTTGGCGGCGCCATCATCCCCCTGCTCTGAACCCCTCGAGCCTTTCAAGCGGAACCGACGCCGTTATACGCAGTAACGCCCTGGCCCAGTCAAATCCACAAGTGTCAAACAGAGGGTTGACGCGAGCAACCCTTAGCCGGAACCTGGAACCTTAGGGCTCTTTGCCATAATATACCACCACTAATTCACGTTGCCAGGCTAGAAGTGGCAGGTCGTAGGTTCGCCGTGATCCAAAAGTTTCACATTTGGCCGCGATTCTCCCACTTTTATTTTGTTGTTGATATCTCTACTTTTCCCGCATTTCTTTCGATTCGGAGTCTTGTTCTGAAATATTTACTTACACAGTGCACACTGCCGTTCCTACGTGAGACACTGAACCAACTGGACCTGGACACAGAGGGACCCTCCCGCATCCGAGGCTAGGCAGCGCTACCCACATTGGTCGATTGTCTCTCCCAATTTTGCCATGCAGCGCTCCATGAATTGGTTTACCAACTCGAAAGCGAGCCCCGAGCCAGCGGGGTCTCCTGGGGCTGTTGGGTCTGCTGGAAATAATAATTCTACCTTCAACCGCGCATCGCCTCCAGCATCGACTGCTGCCAGTGATTCGCCTTCCTCTCTCAACCACTCGTCGTCACGCTCGCCGTCGTTAACACCCCAGCCGGCTACTCCGCGGTCACCCGCCTCTGGTTTTTTGGTAAACGCCGCATCAAAACCGATCGAGGTTGCTCTTTCAGCCCAAATCACTCATTCCGAAACGCTCGCCACCCGCCATCCCGACCGCACCCTTGATTTCGATTTTTTGGGCGTTTACGACAACGCCGACGACAACGCCGCCATCGACACCGCAGGCACAACACCCCATTCTGCATCTGCCCTCGACGTCGGCGTCGATATCGAAATGACAGCCGGGCCGAACTTCGACTCGGCCATGAGCCGCAGTCGCCATGACTCCTTCGTCGGTGCGGGCGCGAAGCCCATTTCCATGGCCAACCCAAATCGTGACCATGACAATCGTCACCGGCGCGAAAGTCTGGCGGGCAGCATGGCGAATGGCATGAGCTGGGGAGGCATCTCAATGGGTAGCTTTATTAGAGAAGAGTAAGTTTTCGGTCGCAACGCTTTTGTCCGTAGATTTCCACAGCGTTCTTGCTGGTCTCACCTACCTGCGCTGAAAATGCGGATCCCCGTGCTGTCTCAGCTCTCAGTGTCCTCTCGCGATGACTCCACTTGCACGTCGGACGGTGCTTCTTGGGAAACCATGGCTGACGGGGAATTTCGTGCTACAGCTTGATGATGATGGGCACTTCGCCCTATCTGAACCACCAGTCACCCTCATACCACTCATCGTCCTACATTCCCAAGCTCGAAGCGAACTTCATGCGAGACTTCACCTGCTGCGACAGGACATGGCCGACGCTTCATGACCTGCTCCAGCACTATGAAGAGAACCACCACATGATGGGACAGGGGGCACAGAGGGATGCCTTTGGCGCAAACCCCGGGGCCCCGCGCCCACCGGCTAGTCGTGCCACTTCTGTTGCCCCATCCGCAGGGAGACCACAGCAGGCGACACAACCCATGCATGCGTTCCAGCAGCCTCATCAAATGGGTGCGCGGGTCGGTGGGATGGGACAGCTGATGATGTCCTCATCACAACTTCCCGTCACACCTGCCGCTCAGAAAACCAACCACATGTCCCACATCAATGACGACATGGATGCAGTTGGCGACATGGAGTTGGATGAGACAGTCGGGATGATGGAGATGGACGACAGCCAGCGCACTATCCAACAAACTCGCCAGTTATTTGGTCAGCAACAAAGGCCACAGTTGCATCTGAATAGCTCCGGCCTTCCTCACCAGGCACTTCGCACATCGCAGCCCCCAACACCAGCCGCTGCTAGCTTCGGATTTCAGAATAACCCAACTGTTTCTTCCGTCAACACGCCCACATTGACGACCCACCAACAGGGGCTGCCACAGAGGGGTCAACAGTTTGCTCAAGACAATGATGAGCAGGGTGATCAAAATACGGGTGCTGTGCCTGCCAACAAGATGAACATGCTCAACATGAACCTCATGGGTATGGGCTTACCATTTGGCAACTTGGGCGGCACAATTGATGACCCCGCCAAGCGCCTCTACAGCCCTGGTGGTACTCAGACGCCAATTTCTAGTCAGCAGCGTGCTATTGACCAGCAGTTTCAAATTCAACAGCAGGTCCAGCAACACATCCAGAATATGGGTCTGGATTTCAGCTCTCTTCCGCCAGGGACCGACCCCCAGACCGTCATGCAGCAGTTCACTGCTCTGATGATGCCCCCTGCCGAAGAGCACAAGCCATTCAGATGCCCTGTCATCGGCTGTGAAAAGGCATACAAGAACCAGAACGGCCTCAAGTAAGCACCTTTTTAACTGTCACCCCACTCGTGGGAATTTAGTTCGCTAATTCCTGCTCCAGGTACCACAAGACCCATGGTCACTCGACGCAACAATTGCACGAAAATGGCGATGGTACCTTCTCTATTGTAAATCCGGAGACTAGCACCCCTTACCCTGGGACACTAGGCATGGAGAAGGAAAAGCCCTTCAAGTGCGAGTTCTGCGGAAAGCGGTACAAGAACCTGAACGGTCTGAAATATGTAAGTATTCGAGGCGATAATGCAACAAAACATTCGCTAACGTGTGCCGATGACATAGCACAAGCAACATTCCCCATTGTGCGACCCCGAATTGAGAGCCCAGCAGCATAACCTGCTCTCAAGCATGATGT
Organism: Cladorrhinum sp. PSN332; assembly: GCA_033297175.1. Taxonomy (NCBI): domain Eukaryota; kingdom Fungi; phylum Ascomycota; class Sordariomycetes; order Sordariales; family Podosporaceae; genus Cladorrhinum; species Cladorrhinum sp. PSN332. The sequence continues at coordinate 225,411 of MU858816.1, read as the reverse complement.
CAAATCCGGCAAGTTTCATGGCCCTTTCGCAGAACTTGCCCAACATCAACGAAGACACGCCAATGTAAAGAACCCTGCGCCCAGCAATGACAGTCCCGTTGTCGACGATGAGTCTCTACCGTTGTTAGGTATTGCTTCGTGGATCGACAACTCTGTATGGTGCATTTGCGGAGCACCTGGGCGAGCCCCTCATTTCTTCTTGGCTCGGATATTTGCATTTATTTCAGTATATGGCCCGGCGTTTCCTTGGTGGGCTTTGGGGTAGTTTTTTGCATCTTCAGAAGCAAGCGGGAGGCCTCAGTGAGAGCGTTCCCAAGCACGGTATACCCCATCATAGAGTAGGACATCAGATTGATATACCCTCCGATACCCCTCCTTTTTCGACCAGGAGGACCCCGTGGAGTTTAGGATCTCGATTCTCGGGGGTCTCGAGACGCCTCTTTGGATTTCTTTCAACCTTTCATCCTTTCGATCATCGACTATCATCACGTCCGTTCTTTGATTTCAGCTGCGGTTTCAAATCAGATTTATCTTTCCTTATCATCGACGAGAATGACTATAGACAATCAAGATTTAGAGAAGCGACACGGAGGATGATATCATTGGAGATGACAGGCAGAGAAGGAAGTTTTGGTGGAGGGAAGGGGAGACAGTAAGGGCAATTTGAAACAACAACAACAACAACAACAACAACAACACCCCCCCCCCCCACACACACACACACACACACACACCGCTAAACAGACTACTAATCACTAATCGAAGTTACGAGGCTGGAGGAGGAGATAAAAAATGGTGAGCCAATTCTGCGGTGCAGATCGGCTGGTTGCGTTGGAGGTTTGAGTGTTGCGTTGCGTTGCTGTAGCTGGGACGAAACAAAATGTAGGAGAAGGGAGACTTATAGATGTGGGAAAGAGGAGGATGGTTGCGGCGTTTTTTGTTGTCAGCTTATTTCGCTCGGTGGTTTTTTTTTTTTCCTTGTTGGCTTTTGGCTTGGGTGTCGTTATCTATGTGCTTGTGTTTTCCAAAAAAAAAAATGGATGGGCGCGAATCAGGCAGGCAAAAACGGGGGTATGATGATTCTGACGGGTGGTTATCTCACGGAAAAAAGCTAAAAAGAGCTCAAAAGTTTGGGAGGAAGGGGGTGGAGGGAAGCGGTCAACTATTTCCTTTTTCCTGATTTGTCCATCGTTTCTCTTTCTCTTTCTTTGGCTGGAGATCCCCGTTTTGCGCATATGATATCGGTTGGGAAAAGTTGTTTTTCTTCACTGTTGTTTCCGTCATGCTGTTTTTACCCCTGCACCTTTTCTTACTCTACTTGTGGTATCTCTCTGCTCTGCTCTGATCTATACATGCCCGTTCTTTTCTTCTGGGCTCTTTTCACCTTTTTAAAAGCTGTCTTCGGATATTTTGGATATTACTGGACTACCTGGGTAAATTTGGGGAAAATCGAAGCTAAAATTCCATGAATTTGCTCGAGAATTTGCGATTCCATCTCATGTGCTTGCTCTCAGTGACCCCTCTGCTGAATTTTTGATAATAGCGTTCCAACTCCGAGATTTTTGTCAAGGAGCAAAGATTGAAATGATGACCAGTAACTGACCAGAACACACTTTCCCCTCAAAAGTAGACACACCTCTCCATTCATTATTTTCATCTAATGGTCTGAATCTACCGAAAGCGCCCCCCCCCCCTACACACACGCGCACACACAGTCTTTCTGCGTGTACTACTTATTACTAGTTGTATACTTTCTTCAATTATACCCGGCCCCCCCTTTAAATTCCCAACAGTTACACAGACAGAACAAAAGAAGAAGAAAAGACGCCCTCGCCATGCCGCCACGCATCGCCCTTAAGCCAGCCCAGAAGAAAAACAATACGCTTTATAATTGAGAAAAAAAAATATAAAAAGAGCAAGCCAGCCAGTTTTCTCCAGTGCCAATGACCCTCCCTCCCTGTTTGCCATAAAAAAAGCCAATTACAGAAAGCAAGAACAAGACGATACACCCCAGCAAATGTAGCGTATCCTACTTCCCGACACACCGAGAAACAAAAGCCAACACTCAATCACTCAGTCCATACAACGACGACCCCATCCTCAAAGACAGCGATGCCGTAAGACTTGCACTCCCAGTTCCTCTTCTCGCTCCCCTCCTCTGTCTATCCCCAGCCGTAGCCCTCGTCATGATAACTCTTCTTCTTCGTGATCCTCCCCCACGACGCCTCTGTGGTCGGACGCCAACCTATGACATCTCCATCCCATCGTCATCATCCACCTCATCACTCTCAATCATCTGCGCCTGATCGCTGCTCACGCTCTCCTTCCTTCTCGACGTCCCCGACCCGCCATCCCCAAACCGCCCATCTATCCCGCCAACCATCATGTCAAACTCATCACCGCCAACCACCCTTCCTTCCATATCAATCTCCTGCGACAGCTCAACCAGAGCCGTGCGGGGCAGCCTCTGGAAGCCCACAGTCCTCACAATTCGTCCCCAATGCGTCATGCAGAAATTCGCCGCACGCTTCCGTAGCCATTCCTCATTTGCGAGTCCCGCACAGTACCAAATAATACAGGCATGATCGACATCAAGCTCCTTGCTCAACCTGTTCACACACAAAAGCCTCAGATGAGGAATGTTGTAAATATTCGACATGACGAGCAACCCAGCAACGTCCGAGAGGTCAGCGGTAGCGTTGTCATTATCGTCGTCCGAAGGGTCGATTCGATCCGTATAAAGATAGTACAAAAACGCTTTCACCACGCTATACGGCTCCGGTATATGCATCTTCTTGGTATGAAACTCAGCCATCTGACTGTTCCACAACCTCGCAAAGTGTGGCCAGCGCGCCTGAAGGATCAACCGATGAACGTGAATGGGAGGCGAAGTGGGCGCATCTGGGGCGAGCCACGTCTGATCGCTTTCCCCCGATTCCGTAACATGTACGAGAGCCGAGCCCATAACCTCGTCCTCGTCAAAATCTCGCGAGAGCGCCGTGACGATGAAATCAGTTCCGCTGCCTGTTTCTGGTGGTTGATTGAAAAGTTTAGCCAGGTCTGCTCCCAGTCCCTTGGATGGAGTTTCGATGCGACGCATTCGTGAGGACGGCCGGGTTATGTCTGTTCGAGGTTCTGGAACCATATTGTTGCCTAAGAAGCCGTATCGTCGCAAATCGATTTCCATAATATCAGAAAGGTATTCCTCGAGACCGTTGGCCCCGAGGTCGATGGCGGCTGGGTCGGTGGGACAGCCCAGCAGCCAGGCTTTTGTTCCGTCTTCATTCATGGTGCAATAATGCCATCGGTAGCCGGGCTTGAAGATCTCACGGCCTTCCGCGAGCTTCTGCCAGCGTAAAGAGCCCAAGTCTAATGCTGAGAGGGAGCATTCCTTATTGGTGATAGTTGCTGCTGGGGTCACAAAATCCAAGAGGGTTCCAGAAGAGTAGACATGGAAGTGAATACCCTGCATCTGGGACGGCACATTGGTCCCTGTACCACTGATGAATTTCAGGGCCGAGACTGCTCCTGGCGCGGGAGGTGCATATGTTTTCAGGTGGAATGACGGGGGGTTGACCTGCGCTGTTCTCGAGTTTGCGGCATAGCCTGAAGAGCCAACGACAGGGGACTGGACCGAAGGGTATGACGGTCGAGGTGATGCCACATTCCTTGACAATCCGGAGCGATCGAGAGAGCCCATGTGTGGGGGCGATTCGAACGCAGGATTTCCTTTCAGATCCAGCCACCAGAGGTCGCTCACCTTGTCCATGTCTTCGCTTAACCCACCAAATACCCACACTCTGTCACCATATATGTAAGCTGAGTGGTCGAATCTCCCGACAAATCGCCATGATCTGGACCAGGTAAAGGTCTTCAGATCCAGATAGCATATGTCATCGAGCACATAGTTGTCGTGACCAGTAATTCCGCCAACAATGAATAGTTTGTCCTCGTGTAATACGGCAGCATGCCGGGCTCTCCCTTTAGGAATTGGTCCCGTCACTTGTGGTTGGGTCCAGTGGGCTGTTTTCAGATCAAAGATGATGAGGTCGGAGAGGTAAGTACGGTGCTCGTTCTCGCCGCCGAAGACTAGTAATTTATCCCCCTTGTACAGAGTCGCCGTGTGGCCTTCAAAGGGTGGTCAGCCGAGACACAACAGAGGGTTAGGAGATACTTGGGGGTGCTTACCCATCCGAACACCGGGGATGTCCCCGTAGTTATCGACAAGGTTCCACTGGTGGCTGACAAGGTCCAGACGCAATACGTGGTTGTATACTTCATCTGTATACTGGTCAAAGCCACCAAAGGCGTAAATCTGGTTGTTTCCACAGTATGTCACGGAGGCATTGACGAGGCAGGCTGGTCTTTGGCCGAGGGTCCGGGTTATTTTGGGGCGGTATCCGTCACTGGGAACGCGGTTCTTGAGTGGTGAATTTGGCATGATGTAGGTATTGTTCGAGGATGATGCGGCCGAGGCAGGGGCCAGGGCCGTCGAGAAGGACGAAAGGCCGGCGGTACTCGACGGCGGGATGCTATCTCCAGTCGTGGTTTGCACGGATCCCCCGAAGATGGATGCGATAGGACCGGCCGGAGTTGAGAGGCCTTGCTGCTGCTGTTGCGCCATGGCTGCAAAGTGTCGAGACTATCCGAACTTCGAAGAGCGCTAACTGGAGCACCTGTTACGCAGTAAACTGCCCCCGATAAATCAATTCCGTCAGTGCAAGAGTGAAAAGAGTGAAAGTGAAATGCGCGTGGTCATGATCGAACCAGACTCTCGAGATGTCGGCGGTGAAGTGGTGGATTTCCCTGTCTGCAGGTCGGTATTGTCGTCGAGAGACTTGCGCCGAATGAGGTGCTGCCAGTGGACAAGGGAGCGACCAAAGGAACCTGTTGCCCCCCTGTGAAAGGGCCTTGGGCTCAAGTCTTGGCGTCTTTATCTGGTTCGAAGAAACCAGGGGCCGCGACCCTCTCGCGCACTGTGGGCGGCCGCGGGGTCAAGGCGTGCGCCCAACGACAGTGGGGGCAGATAGTGGGGGCAGATATGCGCAGCCTTGTCCACCAGCTGCCCGAAAAAGAAGGTGTGGGGTCGGTGCAGGGTCGGTGCAGGGAGAGACGACAGCTGGCGCTCGTTGTCGTGACAACACATGTAAACATTTAAGATGGACTCCTTCCCACCTTCGAATTCTCTCTTTCCCTCCCTCATACCCATCAAACATCCAAACCACAAAAACACACATTCCAATTGATTCACAGCATTTTGTCAACTGCATCACAAAGCATTGCAACTATTGCAACTATTGCGACATCATCCAATTCATCAACCAATTTTTGGTCACCACCTACCTAGAAACCATCAGTCCTACCGAGGAGCCACTGGCTTGGGTCTCTCGTGGGCGACTCCAATTTATTCAAACATCAAAAAACAAACCAGTCACATCAGTCAGCATGGCTACCGCAACAGTAACAACGCCCCTCAAGTCCCACACTGGGCTCTTCTCCTCCCGCACCGCTGGTGGTCGCATGCCCTTGACGCCCTCCCCCCGTCAGCGCGCCATCCCCATCAACCTCAACTCCTCTCCATTCACACCCGAGAAGTCCAGCGGCGAAGACAAGCGGGCCGCCTCCAAGTCAGTCTACGGTGGCAACCTCAATGCTCGCCTGGCCAAGGCATCCAGCAAGCCCCAACATCGCGAGTCACCCAAGTCCAACATTGCCGCTGGCATTCACACTCCCCGCAAGGCTCTTGAGCTTGGTGTCTCTGACTTTACTCTTACCGGCACTGGCGCCTATACCAAGAAGTCGTCCCCCACAGCCGACAAGACGAAGAAGGTCCCCAAGGTCAAGTCAAAGTCATCCAAGACCACCATCAACTACACCGGCGATCGCTTCATTCCCAACCGCGGTGCCAGTTCTGCCATTGCCAACGCCGGTTCGAGCAAGCTCGATATCAAGGAGAAGCGAAACTCGAGAACCGGCCATAGTGAGGCCTCCTCGGTGCTTTCCTCCGCTACTGACGATGCGCTTGCTGCCCTGGAGCACCTCAACATTGACGAGGAGGATCAGGCTTCCTACTCTCGTCCTTCACCAAACACTGTGGCTTACCAAGACTCCCTTGCTAATGCCTGCGGCGTCAATCTCAAGACTCGCATTCTCGAGTTCAAGCCAGCTGCTCCCGAGTCGTCCAAGCCCATTGATCTTCGCCAGCAGTACAACCGCCCCCTGAAGCCCACCGGCGCTAGCTCCGCCCAGTTCAGACGCCGTATTGCAACCGCACCAGAGCGTGTCCTCGACGCTCCCGGCCTCATTGATGACTACTACCTCAACCTTCTCGACTGGAGCTCAGGCAACCAGGTCGCGATTGGTCTCGAGCGCAACGTTTACGTTTGGTCCGCCGATGAGGGTTCCGTTAGCTGTCTTCTAGAGGCCACCCCGGACACCTACATTAGCAGCGTCAAGTGGTCCGGTGATGGTGCCTATGTCGGTGTCGGTCTTGGAACTGGCGAGGTTCAGATTTGGGATGTCGCTGAGGGTGTCAAGATCCGCAGCATGCTCGGCCACGAGACACGTGTCGGCGTCATGGGGTGGAACAAGCATCTCCTCTCCACTGGTGCGAGAAGCGGGTTGGTCTTCAACCACGATGTCCGTATTGCGGAGCACAAGGTTGCTGAGCTTGTCTCCCACACCTCCGAGGTCTGTGGTCTCGAGTGGCGCTCTGATGGCGCTCAGCTTGCCACCGGCGGCAATGACAACCTCGTGTCCATCTGGGATGCTCGCTCACTCGCTGTCCCCAAGTTCACCAAAACCAATCACAAGGCTGCCGTCAAGGCGCTTGCTTGGTGCCCATGGAACATGAACCTCCTCGCTACTGGAGGCGGCTCATATGATCGTCACATCCACTTTTGGAACACCACCTCGGGTGCTCGCGTCAACAGCATCGACACTGGCTCTCAGGTCACCAGCCTCCGCTGGAGCCCTCACTACCGTGAGATCGTCAGCTCAAGCGGTTTCCCCGACAACTCGCTCAGCATCTGGAGCTACCCGACTCTTGTCCGCAATGTCGAGATCCCTGCTCACGAGAGCAGAGTTCTTCACAGCTGTCTCAGCCCCGATGGCCAGATGCTGGCTACCGCCGCTGCCGACGAGAGCTTGAAGTTCTGGAAGATCTTTGAGAAAAAGGCGGGCTCTGGCTCTAGTTCTGCTGGCTCCAGCAGCTCGGCCAAGGCAGAGATGACCAAGCAGATGACTATCCGCTAGGCCAACATCAATAGCAACAACAACACATGCATGAATATTCATGGCCAGTCGACTACTTCAACAAGAAAAAGAGTCACCTGTTCAACCAACGGTAGGTATAAACAACGGTTCCTATTTGCATCGGATGGGATTCCTGCTATTTTGGTCGTTTCAGCGCGGTGTTCGGGGGACAAACGGGTTCACATTTACAGCAAAACGGAAACTCTCACCCGGCAGCGCGATAATTTATCATCATGAGGCGTCTAATTTAACATTGTGGGAATAGATAAGAGAAAACAACACGAATCGGCTTGGTCATGAGGTTTACGACGACATTGGGGAGACATATACATATTGTTGGCTTACAAGATACCCTGTTTTCCTACACCCGTCATCATTTCTCAGGAACGATGATGGAGGTATTGTTTTTATAGTTTTTTTGTTGTACGGGATAAATAATTCGTGGGATTATACATGACGGACACAAGGAAGGAGGAGTCGGTGGAGTTTTGTTGTCGTTTGCTCTTTTTTATTTTATTTTTTTTACAAAAAATAAATTTTTAAAAAAATTAAAGAGTCCAATCAAAACCACACACTGGTAGATATTCTCTTTTTTGTGACACCTCGGGGCATGAACCGATTCATTGACAACTCGAACTAAATTTCGTTTTCGTCCACTGAAGCTGATAAGAGTGTCCATGTGACTTTGTCAAATTTGTTGATCAAATTTGTTGCAGAGGGGAAAAAAAAGAAAAAAAAAAAAGGGAACAAGAATTTGGAAAACAATCACCCCCCCAAAAAATCAAAATTTATTCATAACAAAGACGAAAATTCAATGCAAGCAGCATTGAGGAATCTCGACTCGTTTGTTACCATCGTGGGGTTTTATTTTCAGCGGTCTCCAGGCCGTTCGTGAACCAACAGCTCCGTGCCTTTGGCGGGTTTCGGTCACTGTGGGCTGGCAACTTGGCGGCTGTTGTCGGCTGACTAAGCAGCCCCAGTGGACTTCAAAGCACGCCTGGTGGCTTCGTTCAACTTGCCCAATACATCACTCACAGGCGAAACACCGTATCCCCGAAACCACGGCGCACCACTGGAAGACAGCGCGCCCTGCCATCTAGAGAAATACAAGAGTCGCGAGATCAAGGAGTAATTACGAATTGCAGCCGGAGGTTGTTTTTTTCTTTTGGGGGGGTGGCACTGCACACATTATTCTAGGATCCGCCACTTTCGGCTGGTCTGCCAACTTCTCTCCCAGGTCGCAGGATTCCCATTTTCCACACCAAGACATCCACTCCGCCAATTCACCTGCGCATCCCGAGTCGAGAACGGCGAACGTAGAAACAAGAAAGAAAAGAGGTACCGCCAGAGATTCTCGGTTGCCAGAACCAGGAACCCTCCCCTACTCTTCCTCTTTCCCACTGCTGCCTCGCGACCGCCTCGCCTCGGTCTATCATCCATCGTTACCATGTCCAACAACGCTGTTGGCGCCGTCTACGAGACCATCATTAACGAGGTCATCAATTCCGTGCGCGTCGACTTCGAGGAGAACGGTGTCGACGATGGGGTGTTGGAGGACCTGAAGAAGGTGAGGACTTTCTGACATGTTCCATCTTCTTCCCTTTACCTGTCAATTACTCCCATCATTTTGCCATCAATGCGCACTGCGCGGTGCGTCCTTGCATCAATCTTCATCTTTGCAGACAAGCTTCATCACTGCGATAGTCAACCACCTCAATTATACAGGTGTTGATTGTTGCTGCGGTGGTTGAACGGCGCGACAAAGTTGTCGGTCTTGTATTTCGGGCGTTGCGCTGCTGCTGACTGCCTGGGCCTCTGCGGACGCAAGAGGGGTGGAGAGGCAGCCTCGGAGTGGGCGAGCAAGTGCTTTTGGGTCTCTTTTTAAGTGCCCGCCCCGCTGATGAGGGACTTTCCCTAGCACCCACCCGCCTCTTCCGATTGGGCCGTCCGACTCTGGGTCACGTGCACCCTTGACAAGCACCCCTCGGGCCTTTGTCTCGTATCTTTTTCTCCGCCTCGTTCGTGCCTTTATGTGTTTATGCCCGTTGCTAACAGCACGTAAATAGAAATGGCAAATCAAGCTTTCCCAGATGAACGTTGCCCAGTTTCCATGGGACCCCAGACCTGAACCAGCTCCCGCTCAGCCAACACCCGCCCAAGCTGCTGCTCAGGCTGCCCAAGCTGCACCAGCCCCTGTTGCCAACCATACCACGTCTACGTTTAGCCCTCAGGCGTCTGCTCAGCCTCTCCAAGGTCTTAATGCCAACGGCATGGCCATCAAGAATGAGCCCAACCAAACCAGAGCTGATCCTGTCATCAAGCAGGAACCTGGTCTAGGCAACTCGGCTCCTCAGCAGATGCATCAGGGATTTTCTAATCCCCCACGCGGCGGGACCGCCGCGGAGCGTGCTGCTCAGGCAATTCATAGTAAATTTGGTGATCGTGCTGCTGCTTCCATCGACGCCATCCAGATGACTCAGCAGCAACAGCAGCAACAGCAGCAGCAGCAACCTCAAGTCCAGGCCCAGCAATTCCAGCAACAGCGCCCAGTTCAGCAACAGATGCCACAGCAGCAATACCAGCAGCATCCTCACGTTCAACAGCAGGTGCAACGGCCAGGGCAGCTACCTCCGCAGGCCACCGCGCAACAATACCGTCAGGCTGTTGTCAATAACATCCAGCAGCGTCTGCAGCAGCTGCCACATGGGCAAAACCCCAATGGCCTACCAACTGCTCAGATTGACGGAGCGGTTGATGATGCTTATGAAGGAGTCTTGATGCAGCGTGGTCCTGACGGTCAGCCCGTGGAGATGGGTCGTGTTGAGATCGATGACTTGATCCATGCTCAGATGGCTGCGAGGGCCAAACAGATGGAAGGTGGCGGCTTGATGCTTCCCCTCAAGGAGGCGACCAAGCATCGCGGCGTTTCAAATAAGAAGAAGAACGCCAACGCCGCCGGTGCTGCGCAGTTCGACGGTGGTGATGACGACTTGAAGGATGAGGAGCTGGATGAAGATGCCATCAACTCTGACCTTGATGATCCGGATGATGAGAAGGACGATGATGATGATGACGACGACGCCATGGGGCATATGATGCTCTGCATGTATGACAAGGTGCAGCGTGTCAAGAACAAGTGGTTAGGGCTCCTTTCATTCCCCATCTTTTTGTCTTTCGCTAGACCTTATCCTGACAGAATACTGACTCTCGTTACAGGAAGTGCACTCTCAAGGACGGCGTTCTCACCGTCAACGGAAGAGAGTACGTGTTCCACAAGGCCACTGGAGAGTACGAGTGGTGAAGTGCTCTACTACACTTCTCTTCCACACACCCTGTCTGCGCGTCCATCTACGTCGATCGGCCTCTGGCGAAGCTTTGCATCGTAATGGATATATATCAAGTTGGCACGCAATTTGCGAGGAGACAAGATCATTTTGAACTTCTATACCGCCCTCCGCAAACATTGCCTCAAGAAAACACAAAACCACGATGGGATACATGAAGACCAGGAAATGAATTAGATCTCTTCTTCTTTTCTCTTTTTCGATTTTCTTTTCTTTCTTTTCCCCGTTTTCTTCCCTTACATACGAGAGGGATCACGGTGAAATATCCGGACTTTTTTTTTTTTTTTTTTTTTCCTCAGCGGCGTTGTCTATGGTCTGGTTTTTTTTTTCACTCGGCTCCGATGTCTTGTTGTCAACCATTCCCGACAACACGAGAGACAGAGAGAGAGAGAGAGAGAAGGATGCCGAGGTTTGTTTTCCTTTGCGCAACAAAACAAAACCAGATTCAGATCTCCCACCCCAAAGCAGAATGGCAAAAGGACGAATGATGGTATATGGAGTGCGGAGTGAAACAGGGAGATCTGGATTTCTGACATTACTGGAGGAAAGCAGTTTTTATGTCTTTCTTTCTCTGCCATACCTTGTCTTTTTTTTTTTTTTTTCCTCCACCCTAAGTGAAGTTTGTTAGGGTAGCCACCATTTTTGTATGAATGAAAAATAAACACTTTCCACTTTTTTCTGCACACACACACTCTCTCTCTCTCTCTCTCTCTGTGTGTGTGTTTTTCAATTTATTTTCCAATGGACTACTATATTTGACAGATGAGCTCAGAAAATCTAGGTTGAATTTTCACAGATGGGAAAGAATGGAAGGAGCTGAGACGGAGGAGGGATGGATACTCACTGGTTGAGGGGTATGGAGTTATGCAGATATGAAGAAACAACAAAATAAAATAAAAACAGCAATTTTTTTTAAATATGTATTCAACCAGGGGAATTAATTTTTTTTTATTCGGTCATGACGCTTTGTTTTGTTGCAATGATATAAGAAAGCAACCAAAATAGTTCACACAGACCCGGGTCGGGAATCTCGAACAACCGAGAAAGATGACTGAGAACAGCATTAAGCAAGTAAGTAAGCAGGCAAGCAAACCAAGCATCTGTTCTATCAAAAAAAAGACCCGTACATTAAACTGCGATAAAACCACATAGGGCTACCTGATTCAATTTGAAGTGAAAAAAAAGAAAAGAACAAAAAGAGTAAACAAACGAAAATAAAAGTGAAAAAGACAAAGACCAAAAAAAGTGAAATATATGGGACCAGACCAGCCAGGGTATATCCTCCTTTTCTTCCTCCTATTCCCGGGATAAATGCAGAACAAAACAAAACAAAACACCAATATCACCCTTTCCCCCCGCCGCGACTCTGAGCCTTATCCGACAAAAGAAATCTAAAAAAGAAGTAATTCCCGATCTTTCATCCCATCTTTTTCTGTGTGTGCACTTTCCATTCGTCATATCCTTCAATATCAAAAGACATCCAAATTCATACTTTTTTTCCTTTTTCAAAATCCATCTCTCAAGCATATTTTCTCTCGTAAGTATCCATAACCTCCTCAAGCAATACGAGAAGAAGGCGTAGGAAAGGCCTGATAAACAGTAACAAACTCCGTGGCCTCAGGCACGGTGATGGTCACATAAACAAACTTGGCAGGAGGAACCTGTGCGGGCCCAGCAGTAGCACAACTTCCATTCCCAGCAGCAGCAGAAGAAGAAGAAGTAGCAGCAGGCGGTGGTGCGTTTGAAGCAGTCCGGGTAGCAGGAACCCTGATCCGAGTAGTGGGAGTCCGAGTAGTGGGAATCCGAGTCCTGGTCCTAGTAGTCCTGCTTTTCCTGCTACTACTGGTGGGAGCAGCAGAAGCCGTCGGCGGCGGCTGCTGTACATCCGCGTCCTTTGGAGCCTCAAAGTACTTCTCCTGCACGTTGAGAATCTCACCTCCCAAAGGAAGCTTGGGCTTCTGCTTCAGTCCGATGAGACTCTTGAGCGGGATGTTGTTCGGATCGGCACGAGCGGCCTTGACGTCGAATCCGGCTTGGGGGACCTGAACAAGGAAGGGGTTCATCATTTGGCGCTGGATGCCTCTTGTCGCAGCGTCCTGGTTGAAAGCGAAGCGGAGGTTGTTTGCTGTGAGGGATCGAGACTTCTTGCATGTAGGGCCCTTGACTGATCCGAGGGCGTCAGAGCAAGGATCGACAACCTCGTAGTCCAAGACGCCGGTGTAAGACTCGGGGATGGTGACATATGGCTCGGAGGAGTCGGTCTGGTTGGCGTAATAAGAGGCCGGGGGAACAGCAACACCCTGCACATTCATGTCCGGCCAGTCCCAAACCCAGATAATAGTATAAGTCTTGCCCACCTTGGCATCAAGCGGGATCTGAACGTCAGACTGGCACATCAACGCCTCGCCTTTGCTGATGAACTTCTTGCGGTACGACAGGATTCCCTCTTCGTCCCTAGGCTTTCCGTCAGGACCCATCGGCTCAGCCTCATGGCACTGACCGTCATCATAATTTCTCGTGGCGAGCAGCTTGCCCTTTCCATTGCCGCCCTTCCCATCGGCCGTCCACTTGAAATGTATATCAACAAAGTTGACATTGGCAAGATCGGTCTCGGTCGTTCCGTACAGGTAAATAGTGCCGCGGTTGATAGGCTTGAAGGGGTTTGCCCCGTCGGGCTTGGTGACATGGCCGTTCTCGGCGTACTGAATAGCCACAAAGTCACCTGGGGCAACTTTGAGTTTTGGGAACTGTTCCGAGTAGCTGGTGTCTGTCAACTTGCGCTGGCTCTCCTTGACCAACTTGGTATCAGGGAAGAAGATCTTTGGCCCACCGTTTGGTGGGACGAGGTAGTCCTCTTGTGGACCGGCTCCTCTCTCAAAGTGAGCTCTGTCGAAGCCTGGAGGCCCGATCATGGTTCCGTTCGGCGCGAGACGGATGGTTCTCTCCGGCCATGAGTGAGCTGACGCTGTCCCTGAGAGGGCGAGAATGCCTGCAGCCAGAAGGCCTTGGCTAGAATACAGCTTCATAGCTGGGTAATGAAGAAGTAGAACGTGTAGTAGGTGTTGTCTTGTTGCGGTAGCTGTTGTAATGGGAAAAGAAACTCTCGTGTGTCCGGCACGTTAAGGTTTTCTGTTGTGGGTTTTATCGGCCTTGTATGGGGAAAGATAAACAAAAGTTGTGTATGTGTCGTCTTTTTTTTTTTCAAAGTTTTTGTTGATAAGGTGTGATATGTTGAAGGGGCTGCTCAGCAAGCCGTAACCGTGGAGAGGGGGCGCTCGCGTGTGAAATGAAGTTTAGATGTGATGATATGAACGTCCAGCGTGCGAACAAGGAAACCGTTGAAAAAGGAAAAAAAGAAGAGGTGGTATAAAAATACTATCTTCCCATTGTCACGAGCTTTGTCAAGGACAATGTCTTTCTGTGACAATACCCTCTCCCTCACCACACTTCTACACCCTCTCTATCAGTGGCGTGGGTCGTGGCTTTGGTGATGGTGGGGAAGAAAAAGGCAGGATGTATGGAAGATGGCGGGACGAGTCCTTAAGGTGGTTATGGGAGAACGGACCACCGTTTTGTCGGAAGATAAAAACGACGAACAAAGGAAACAAAGAGAAACATGTGGACTTTGGGAATGGGATGGCACATGATGGACGGGCGGATGAAGGTGTAGGTCAAGTCATGTACGACCCATCCCATCGGAACCAGGGCTTCCATCATCTCGTCTTTCACCATAATTCGCGCCCGTCTACTCTGCCCTAGACCATGGTGAAGCAAGAGGTCGGAATTGAAAGAGAGAACCTTGGCGAGATGAAATGACTGGGGGGAGGAACCGGGAGGTCCAGACTCCTCGCCTGGTTCATTCGATGGGCAAGTACGGCCATGTTGCAATAGCAAACCCCCAGCAGGGCGCTTGCCTCTTGTCGGATGTTTAGATGTTTCTTCCAAAAGGCAGGACCGTTGAACGTGTGGTTCTGGGTTGTTTGGAGGCTCCTACCTTCCCAGTGTCCTGCAAGTAATTGGTATCCCATCAAGTACCCCTACCGCACCTTTTTGGTTGGCGAGTGACCTTCCCCCGGATCTGCAGCTACGGGAACAGGGGGGGCATAGCGGGATGCGATGCGCCTCATCCAGTCGTGCCGTCCATTCGCGGCAAACCTCAGATTGGCGACGTCGAATAAAGTGGGTCATAGCGGTTGCACTTCCACGAGCCGAGCTGCGAGCGATTGGATGGGAAAGCCACACCTGCCATCAAGATGGAATAAACGGAAACAAGCTAGCCCATTTCACCAACCCTTGTATAATCAATCAGACAACAAAGGTACCACAGCGCTTGTTAAACCCTCGTCCGTTTGTAACCAAAATTACCGCGCCTAATTCAATTATCTTGCCGCCGCGTTTACAAGCTTGTAGTCGTAATCTCATTTCTTTTTTTTCTTTCCCTTCCACAAAGCGAGATTTGATGTTTCTAAAACCATCTTTCCTGTCTGCGCTTGGCATTTCGCGATCTCTTGCGTCTTCCTGCCCCACTGACCACCAGATCTTCATCATCAAGCTTTTCAGGGGACATCAAAACAGAAGCATTGATCATTTGAACAGGCCAAACAGGGTTGAGCGTCTGTCTCATCCCTCACCCCCTGCCTGTCATGCATGACATTTGGTCGCATTCAGCCGGTGTGATGTCCCGTGTATTGGAGATCCTTTTCTTTACAAACTACACGGACCATATTTAGTCCTTTCCCAACTTCCACCTTCATCAAAAAGATATCCCACCAGATCTTGCGACACGTGAAGTTTCATCTCTCCAACGACGTCTTGTCTCTTCCCGTCAACATTGTCGTCCATCCGTGCCGGAAAGGCTAAAACGGCGCCCCAAATCACAATCCGAACGGTTCAAGACGGTGCGGTCGTTTTAGTCATGGCTTGTTGTGTCTGACAAGTCAAGAGCCATGTGCATATCGAATGGCTACCATCACATGCTTTGAACGCCAAACTGCTTTCAAAACAACAAAAAAAAAAAAAAAAAAAGAGGATATTATCCTGTTTAACGGCTCCAAAAAGCCAGGTATCTTATCTCACATATATCATCATACATTATCCGTAATCAACCCTTCCACAAAGATTATGGTCCCCCCCCCCTTTTTTTTTTTGCCCAATAAAAAGGGAAAAAAATGCCTCTCCCAAAAACACACGGAGAAGGATCACAAGCCCCCTTCCAGACACGACAGATAATTATGCGTTATATATCCAACAAAAAAAATATTATGAACCAACTACCCGTCCGTCCCTCATCAGATTTATTTCTGCTCAAGAAGCCCGATTAACCTTGTGCCTCCTACTATTATAGGCTCCATACTCGTCACCGTCCTCACCTTCATCATCAAAACTATCAGACCTGCTCCTCTTCAAGTTATTCCTTTTAGCTGCTATTATGTTTTCGCTCCCACCATTCTCGACATGTTGATGATAATGATGATGATAATGATGACGGTGATGACCATGATGTAAATTACCACCACCCTCAACAGCAGCAGCAACAGCAGCAGCAGCAACAGCATCCGCCCACTCCTGGCTTGGTTCTTGATCCTCATCATCATGAGCCGTCGTCCCATTATTACCAATGACATGCACCCACTCCTGACTAATCGCTGCTGCGGTGGCGTCATCTGACAACAAGGAAGAAGGCAAGGCAGAAGTGATGGGCGTGTGCGTTGAAGTAGCCGGCGTCCACAAGTCCGAATCGTCCCCTCCGGAAGTACCTGCTGCACCGTTATTGCTGGTGATGATCCACGACTGAGGTGGCGGCGGTGGTGGTGGAGGAGGATGAGGATAAGGATGAGGAGCGACGACGTGTGAATGATGGTGATGATGGTGTTGTTGTTGTTGTTTCTCGCTCGCGGCCAGAGAGCCAAGACTGTGATTTCTTTCCAACCTGCCACCCCAAGCACCCCCGTTCTGCGCAGTCGAATAAGTGGGCGTGGTAGACGACCACGACACATCCGCCGAATTCGAAGCAGCCCAATGATGATGAGCAGCAGCAGCAGTTTGATCGTACGGACTCGTGCCGCCGCCTCCGCTGATGACATCAAATGAGGAAGCGGCTGATGTGAGGAACGGGTCAGTGACGGCCGCGAGGCTGCTGAGTGTGTGTTGTTGGGAGTCGTCCATTCCTGTTGAGGTGATGGCTGAGATGTTGTACGTTGACAAGCCTAGATGATCGCCTGGCTGGGTCGAAGATCCGTCGAAATTGTGCGCGAAAGAAGTGTTGAGTGTCGCGCTGGGAGGGGGAGTGGCTAGACCGCCGTGGCTGCTGAAGCTTCCCAGGGGATCATAGGCCGAGACGTGAGACTGCGAGCTTTGTTGGTGGCTCTGAGCGAGCAGGTGAGCGCTGTAAGCTGCCTGAGCAGCGGCTGCAGAGCTTGAGAGTGACCCGAGACCGTCGGGCGTTGCGTCCCACGATGTGGAAAAGGTCTCGCTCATGCTTGCGTTCATGTGTTGTTGGTATGTAGGGCTCGGAGACATGACAAGATCGCGCGAGACGGAACGGGTGTCGTTAGATCCCAGAGTGCCTGGCCCGTCGACGGTGTACTCGTCTGCTGAGCCTCGTCGTCCGCTTACAATTGCTTGCTGTTGGTGATAATCGCCAAGCGGGTCGAGAATGGTAAGGAAGCGCCATTTTGTCATTCCCGATTGTGCCGTGACGAGCTTGGGCTGGCCGTTAGTCTGGTCTATGCTGTGAATGGTTTGGAACGTCCAAAATATGACTGCTCGTCGAGCCCATCGCCCCCTGGAGTTGCTGTCGCCTTGATCGTATGGAATCTGTTCGTGTGCGGCTTCGGGCGAGCATGACCAAATCTCCTGCATCATTGCAATCTTTGGTACCAAGTCCATTTGAGTTGGGGGTTGCCTGGTCCGACGGCCCGACTTGGATACCTCCTCGTCGTCACCATCAGCTCTCTTTTGCTCCCGTTCTCTGTCATGTATCTTGCTGTCAGCGACGAAGGGGTGGGCTGGATACTCGGCGCAGTTGGTGAGCGTTTCCGCCCAAACGTCAGCAGGGAACGGTACTGTGACCCAGTCTCGACGGCAGCGCTGGGACATGCAGTGACGGGGGCCTTCACATCCCGGACGGTGTTGGTACTGGATGGCGATCTCGGCAGTTGTCTCATACAGTCCCTCTGAGTTCGAGTCCCTTTGCGAATAAATCAGCTCCTTCGGCCTCACCAGTCTTGTGTATACTTTCCAGCGATGGTTGAGCAGGACAGGTTGTTCAATGTTCATCTCAACCCACGAATTAAGCTCAGAGTTACTAGGGAACCCTCTCTTGTCCTTGACCTCAAGCGTGACGTTCATGTGAAGGATGGTGCAACGTGAATCGCTTGTCGTGTTGCAGATTGACTTGAGCCTGCGATGCAGCTCGGGGAAAGACACCTCCCACTTTTTGCTGAGATATGCGACGCTGTTGGCTTCGGTTTGTTGCATCTCCTTGGTGAACTCGTGGAGTAGTGCTCCCTTGAAGATCTGCTGTTCCTCCTTTGCCCACGACTCCCTCTCGAGGTTGCGGGCGAGATGGGGATACTCGTTCTCATCGAGTCTGTCGCTCGTTGTCGTCACAAGGCCTGATCCATCCTCGCGCACCGCAACATCCTGATTCGACACAAAGATCCAGCACCGCTTCGGTCTGACGGTCACCTGGTCGTTCAATGCAAGGATCTTTGCGTAGTGCTCGTAGTTGGGGCGCTCCTCGGGGAGGCGCCCCTCCGAAAGGGCAATCAAAATAGGGTTGTTCTTGAGCGATATCGTCTCGACGTTGTCGTTGTCGTTGTCCTTGTCGTCACTGCGTGCGCCGAAGAGGAAGTGGACTGCAGGGGATGAGGCAAGGGGGCGTTCGTTAGCTCGGGTCCTCTGCAAACAACACTTTCTGCAACCACTTTGACGCCACATGGCAAAAAAGGAAGAGGGAGGGAAGAAAGCAAAAAAAAAAAAAAAAAAAAAGAAAAGAAAAGAAAAAAAAAGATGGGGAGCTAGGGAACTGCCGCTTGAGACTCACAGCATCGGTTGGTTTCAATGAACTTCTTCAGCACCTGAATGTGGCTTGATACCTGTTTCCTCTCCCTAAACATTTGCGGATCAGGCTCAACTCCTGGTGGCAGGCTTTGGCGGTAAGCAATCCACAGATACTCCCCAATGAGCATGTTGCGGCCGTACTGCGTCTGCTTCATTGTGTATTTCTTGCGTTTCATTTGAGGGATGAGAATAAGAGCTAGCAGTCCCCGACAACTATCAGCAACCAACTCAAGTGTATTGGCTAGTTTCCAAGCATGAACTCACCATCAACAAAGGCCTCTTCCAAAACATCGGGCCATTTCTGTTCTGATTTGTCCGCCTGCTTCTTCCTGTAGTTCTGAAAGGCTTGGGTCAGGAGTGGCATGAGGGGGTTGTCCCCGTATGGCCTCGTCCTGCCATGGCTGTGAACGCTATGATGTCGCTGTGGTGGTATAGAGTAGGCCGACGAACCATACTCAGATACAAGTGACTGTGTCGGCACGATGGGTGGTGTTGGTATGGATGGTGACATTGGTGTGAGGCCGTTTACTGCTCCTATTTGTCGCATCCGCTCGGCATACCAGGCCATCTGTGAGTTCTGAGCATTGCCTGTTGATTCTCTGAGTGGTTGTCTCGATGTTGAAACCCCATGATGACTCTCAAGCCCGTAATCTCTCGTTGAAGAATAGCATTGTGAGGGAAGGACCGGAAGTCTGACTGGAAGTTCCATTTCGTGGCCTATGGGGTGTCACTCCTGGGGTTTGCCGGGAATGAGGATCTGGCGAGTGTACTGCTCAGGAACGCCGACAAGAGAAAAAGAGGAATCTTGAGAGGAATGACCTTTCGTCAGGATGCGAGCCAAAGATATAAAATGTGCTGATGTTAGATGGCCACAGGCACGAAGGGAAAGCACACTTAAGATTAAAAAGGGGATGATATTGCTGTGGAGGAAGGCAGGATCAACTCCTCTGTCCATCCCGTTACTGTAATATTGCAAACCACCGCATTGCTCAGGGCGGCACCACGTCAGGGTCAAGCAGGAAGACAGGTCGATTGGGCTACCCGTCCCAGCATGCAGCATCCCAAAGGGCACACGCCAACTGGCACGCAAGGGAATCCAGCCGACCAGACGGGACCCGCGTACATACACTTGCATAGGGTGTTTCTCGGGTTTCCAGAGACAACAAGCGACTCCTCAGGCATGAGAACAAGATTGACCCTACACGGCACTGACTGATCAGGCGCAAGGAAGGAAGGTGTGGAAGTTGTCTGCACACCTGCAGACAACGTTGAAAAGTGGGGTTCTTCAAGAGAAGTCAACAGGGGGGCAAACGCCTCCTTGCACAGGGCGACAGGGGTGGACGACCGTTGAGACATTCCTCATCCCCTCAACTTGACTGGAAAAACTGTGAACAGGAAATTGATCTTGGAAAATAATTGATTATTCATTAATCTGTCATGCCTCGTCTTCATCATTATCGCCAATGTTGACCTTGGCTCTCCCTGCCGTGAGTTTCTGGATGGCAACTTTGTTGACTTGTCCGCGAACCTTCTTCTCCATCGCCTTGATCTGTTCTTCAGGATCGACCTCCTCTGCTTCAGCGAAATCGAGCACAAGCCGGCGCCCAAGGAGATGGGTATCTTTGAGTGCCGTGATAGCATTGAGCGCCTCCTTGGCCGTTGAGAACTCGGCAAAGGCAAAACCGCGCGAGGTGTGGTTGAACTTCTTGGGGATGCGAAGTGAGACCAATTTGCCGTATGTGCTAAAAAGAGTGCGAACATCATTCTTAGATGCCTCAAAAGGAAGGTTCTTGATGACGATCTTGGTCCGCTGTGCAGCAGCCTTCTTGGCCAGATCCTCACGCCTCCTCTCTTCTGCAGCATCCAGGCCCTTGTGCGACGTCTTGACGACCAGCTTGTGTCCATCAAGTACACGGCCATCCATGACCTGTTGGGCCGCTTGAGCTTGCTCCTTAGTCTTAAAGGCAACGAAACCAAAGCCCATGCTGAGCACCTGACCAGGCCGCTTGGCGTCGGTCCTGGTCTTAACCTGTGCACTCGCAAACCCATCCAAGGGCTGGAAGGCAGTCGCTAATCCCTCCGTTGTGGTGGAGAAGTTGAGGTTGCGGACGAATAGAGAGGCCGTCTCAGGCTGATCATCTTCGTCACCGCGTTCCAACAGGTCAGCAACGGACGGCTTCAATACCCCGGCAGGCCGATCGCCTGAGGGGGCTGCCACACTGTCCTTGAATAGCCCCTTCGGGCCTTTCTCGAGGAACAGAACGGAGTCCTTGAATCTCGAGTAAGCCTTCCGGGTGAAGGCTGCCCTGCAGTGCGCTGGTTGAGCAAACTGGACAATGGCGATGGTGCCACTTGGTGGCATAACCACCCGAAGAACCGAACCATGCTCCTCGAAAAGAGTCCTCAATTCTTCAATGGTGGCGTTCTTGATGTTCTTGACCAGAATCGACGTATCACCACGCTGCTGCGATTTGAAAGCATCAATGTTCACACCGTGAGTGGCAAAGTAAGCCTTGGCTTCCTGGATAACAGTGGTCTCAGCTACTGCCTGTTTCACGGCGGCAGACGCGTCTGTTGGATCCAGAAGCTCGCGTTTAGACACACCCAGGCGTTCAGCTACGGTGGTGTTGACAGCATCTTGGCTCATGAAAAGGGAATTCCAGTTGAAGGAAGTGGACGCGGCTTCGGCCTTTTTCTTGAGGAGCTGCTGCTTCTTGAGGGGCAGCTTGGAGATTGCAAATTCGTCAAGCGTGTTCTCCCTCTTCACAGCAGCGGGGAGGATGTGTACAATGCGGCCTTGGAAGGTTGTACCATCTGTCTGGAATGCGGCAAGTGCCGATTCCGGCTGCTCATACCTGACCATGGCAAAACCCTTGCTTTGGCCCCGTTTGTCCAGCGGGACGTTGACCTGTATTGCTGTTAGCGAGAGTCGAGTAACAAGCAAAGCGAAACAAGATGACAGCAATCGGGCCTTTTGTTCAGAATCTCGAAGCATCTACTAAAATACCGAGCCCAAGTTCTCGTCATATGCTTTTGCATAAGATGTCCCTATCAGGGGTTCATCATGAAAGGCGGAAAGTGGAAGGGAAAAGGAGCAATGAAGGAGCATCGGCTTACCTCATCCAGTGTGCCAAACTTGCTGAAGTGTTCTCGCACATTATCCTCAGTGACAGTGTAGCTGAGATTCCGCAAGAAAAGCCTCGACGTCTTTTCGATCATCTTGACAGCATCTTCAGGGCCCCCAACCTTGGCAGGAGTCTCATCCAAATCCATCTTTTCGGCAACATCCACAGCAACGGCAACCGCGGCTTGCGGCTGCTGATGTGGGTCTGATGCAGGTACACTTGCAGGTACAGGAACAGGGGCTGAAGGGCGACCAGAAAATGCCGGGTCATCGGGGTCCACGAGATCAAGAAGACGATTCGTCCTTGAACGGAGCCAGTCGTCATCTGTAGCATCTACTGGTGCCTGCAGCGCCTCAGACGCAGACTCCTCTGGCAGCTGAAGCACAGGGAGGTCAATGGCTGCAGCGGGAGCGGTGATGGCTGCGGCTTGGACCTGAGCTGGAGGGGGTACTGGTGCTGCTTGTTGCGTGGACTGTTTCGAGGGCCGAGCAGGGATGTCCTCATACTCGTCATCACTCTCTCCAGCCTCGATCATCACAGCAGGGACGGCAGTGGTGGTCATTTCTGACTGCATCACACTGAGTCCATCGAGATCCTTGGCCCTCTTGGGCACGTGGCCCATTGCCTCAAGATACTCCTGGAGCTTAGGGTCAGACTCATCTGCAGGATCCCGCTTCCTCTTCTTCGAGCTTGCATCATCCTCTGATGGTTCTGCCTCAGCAGCACGAGGCTTGGTAGGGTTGGTGATTTGGGTGTTCTTGGCAGCATCACGACCCGGGGCATTCTGGGCAGCTGACTTTGGGTTGAACTCTGCAATCTTTACTTGCAAAGTGATTAGTTGTGCCCGCTAGGGAGGCTATTGATGATGTGATGAAAACGTACCGGTGTGGCAAAGTCTACAGCAATCTTGGACATCCGAATAAAGGACTTGTTGAAGTACTTGACAGCCTTCTCGGCATCCTCGGGTGACTTGTAACCAACGAAGCCGATGCGGCGATGGGGGATGAGCTTGACATCGGTGACATCTCGCCCCTGTGCAGAAAAGTGTTTGCGGAATTCGGCCTCGGAGATTGACGGTGGCAGATTCTTGACGAAAACTCTTGACGACTTCATGGTTGCTATTGCTGTTGCTGCTGCTGCTTCCTGTCTGCCTCGGGCAGGATCTGTGACGGACTGTTACCGTGTGATCATTTGGGCAGAATGGATAGTTCTGTGGAGGGACCGTTTTGACTTTTTTTTTCAATTGAGAAATCTGGAGGAAAGCTTTGGAAACTGTTTCCAGAAATTTTTATGCCCCCACCCCAGCTTTCCTCGTTATCTTATCGCCATGTCTCCGCAGAAACACGACCTGGTGCCGGACCCCACTCTGGGCGGTGTGATGAGTGATCAAGAGCCAAGTCCCAGTACATTGCAGCCCCAGCATTTGCAGTGCTTCTCGAAGGTACCAGCTACAATGAATGCAAGACCAGGTGTGTGACGGCCTTGTCTTTCTCCAATCCATGTGCCCGCGACCGCCTCTTCGAAATGGCAGAGAGCTGTCGGCGCCAATGGCATCCAAGTTTGCAGGTTTCAGGTGCTTTTTAGTGAAGAGCCGCCCTGACCTCACCCAAAATAAACCAAACAATCCCAACAACACCATCTCTTCATCACTTAATTACCCTGACATAATCGTAATAACAAAGGTACAACACACCTCCCTCAATTTCCATCTCATTACGGAGCCTCGAAACATCGTCATCATCATCATCATCATCATCATGTGTCGGTTTGGTTGAACCCATTGTTTTGCGCGTCTGGCCTGGCTGCCCCCATTGTGTCACGTTTGGGCAATGCGACGGATGGTGGACAAAGACAGACAAGGCAGAAATTCAGAATGCTGTCATCTGTCGGCTGTTGCCCATCGGCAGCTAGTGTCCCTATCCACCGACGCGCGCCCTCACATGCGCACTCTGACGGGAGCTGCTGCCAGGGTTTTGGAATCCCCCACCTTGAACTCGAATCCAACATCAACAAGACACCTTCAAAGATCGCACTGTCACAAAAGCGCGTGCTAATAAGGGGCCGGAGCTAGGTTGCAGTTTACCCACCTTTGTCAACTGAACAACAAAGACCCTACCGAGCCATTTCCGACCAACAGAACAATGTCAGGAGACGAAGTTAAGCCTCCCGGCGGTAGCGCTTCCCCTATCCCCAGGGAGAGGCTTGAGGGTGAGTTTGCTCGTACATAGTTTACCCCTCAATCATATCCTCCCTCGATTGCTGACAAGATGTGTTTTCGAAAAGCCCAAATCAAGAGTGCCGACATGGTATGACAGACCACCAATAACCCCCGTACCGATCCCTTCCGATACGCCGTAACGAGAGGCTAACTTGAGTTACCGCACCCGAAAGACCGAGGACATGCAGCAGGAGGCTATTGAAGTGGGTATGTTTGACCAGAAGGAGATTAAACATCACGACCGCCTCTATACGAGGCTGATGGAGAAAACTATGTGACTGACACATTTTCGGGATAGCTCAGGAGGCCATGGCAAAGTTCACTGTCGAGAAGGTTCGTTTGGAACGGAATGTGTAAACACCGGCAACAAGATAGTGAGGCTGACCTTTTTTTTTTTTTTTTTTTTGGGAATTTAGGACATTGCTCAGCACATCAAGAGAACGGTATGGCTCTCATCATCGAACGAACCCGGAATGACAATCTCGGGAGTAATCTCAGCTAACACGGCCGCGAATCAACAGTTTGACGAGAGGAAGGGTCCCACCTGGCACGCCATTGTCGGCCGCAACTTTGGTAGCTTCGTAACTCACGGTAAGAGAGTATCCATGATGTATTGCCCACTATATCTTCGTACTGACAACAACAACAACAACCAGAGACGAAGCACTTCATCTACTTCTATCTCGGTCACTGCGCAATCCTCCTGTTCAAGACCCAGTAGGGAAGCGGCCTCCTCCATTTTCTCTCTAAGTTGTGATGAGGATGCGGATGACGGGAAAGGAACACACACAACTCGCCGTCTCCAATCATACACACAGCTCATGCATTTTTGTCAGTTTAGCGTAAAAGGGACATGATATGAAGCGAAATCTGAAAACAGAGGGAAAAGCCGGATGACGGGAGGGGGCATTCGTTAACAAGAGAACAACACACCGCCAGATGAAGGGCATCTCAAAGACACATTGACCATACCAGAAATAGGAGGTCCAGTCACCAATTTGTTTGTGCATGTTCTGTATGCATTTTTAAATTGTTAAAACTTAATCTGTTTTTTTTTGATAAGGTAGTGAGTGGGCAGGTGGTCTCATAAATCTCGAGGTCCTTTGTGTTGACGCATTCATTGATTCAACCCCGTATACATGCCAACGGTAAGCAAATGGTTCAAGACTTCTGTTTCCTCCGTGGCCCGATGTGTACCGGAAAGAAAAAAAAAATTTGTTCAAGACTAAATCCATTACAAGAAACTCCGAAAACTAATCTATAAGATATCATACAATTCTTTGACCAGAGCAACTTGCTTCTTCTCTTCATTGCACATACACCACGGCCTTCACATTACCTTCTCCCCTTTCCTCTCCTGACCATACACCAAGCACAAAAAAAACAAAAAAAACCTCCGCGCTTCTCCATCCTCCTTCCTCCACGGGCAAAAAGCCAAGGCTATCAAAAGACGTCAATCCAGTCAGTCCTCTTCCCTTTACTCGAGCACTTTGATACCAAGAACCAAGCTGAGCCAAGTTGCGCCTCTCAAAAGCCGAACATCCGCCATCACATCTACCCCATTTTTCCCAACCGATGCAATATTGCGTACCAAAGAAAACCAGATTCTCACGCCCACATGGAGGCCATAACAACTACAACTCAAACAACACCTCCACCTCTCCCCAAACAGGCAGCTCATCTTCACTAGCCGGTGCCTTGACACTTGAACTTGCAATACCTATTCTCAATCCCTCAACTCTGCTGACATCCCACACTTTGGCATCAGGCCCAAGGACCCTCTTGACTAGATTTGTCCTCAAAAAAATCTCGACGTCCTCCAGGTCTAAACTCACCAAACCCCCAGCCGTGATCTCATTCATTAACGCCGTCGTTAGGGGGACGGTGCCCGAGACATCCAACCCACCCATCTGCATTCCTCCCATTCCAGCTTTATCTGCCGCAAAGACCCCCATAGTCCCCACATGATTCGGTGCAGAAGCCCACGACTGCGGGCCACCGTCATTGGGAGGCGGCCCAAAGAAGAAATGAATTGTAAACGGCCCATCAAGCGCCTGTTTCCTTACCCTGATATTGGCTATCCACTCACGGTATATGTCGCCGTTGAACACTACAGCTGCTACGTTTCTCTTGCCAGTCGGCTTTGTTCGACCGTTGCCCTTGATCCCCTTGGAACGGAGCTCATTCAGAAAGAGGTTAGCCGGACTAGACGTCCCATACAGACGATTGATTGCCTTCCTGACATAACGGGCCTGTGCTCGAATACTAATGTTTGGCCCAGTCGGCAGTTCGGCATAGGTGTAACCAAACTGAGTGAAGTCACGAACACCATCTGACGTCCAAAAATTGCCGTTGTTATTTATGAAGAAAGGCGTAAGCGGTGTACTAGAATCCTGCATCTGCCCTCGGGAGGTTGTATAAGAGTTCAGGATGGCTGGCGCTGGTGTAACCCAGGCCTCTGGAAAGATCGATTGCCACATGGCAAATATGCGGTCCACCATGCAGTGATGGAGAAAGAAAATGGGGTCAAACGCCGAGTAGGGGATAAACGACATGTGTCCACCTTGAATATTTGGCTGCCCCAGGCCGCCGCCGCCGGCGAGGTTGTGAATTGTGTCATGAAGTGACTCGATTGAGTCATATGATGCGTTGTTGACTAAGGGAATCCAAGCATTGTTGCTGAACCTGCTGTAGTTACCATAGTTCGAGAACAAAATGTAGAGCCTCTGACTTAGTGATTTTTGATTCTGATCCAGATTCAATGCTACCAGAGCGTGGTTAGACTCGGCATCAGGACCAGTGGTTGTCGGGCTTCTGAGAGTGGTCCCCCACCAGTTCCAGGGGCTTTGTTTGAAGGCGGTGAGATTCAAGGGTCTGAATGTGTAACTGTATAAGGGATTCGCGATGCGTTGAACTCCGTTTGGGCCATTGACATCGATAAATGGGCTCCCTCCAACACTGGTAGGAAGCACGCTTCCTCCCGAGGGCGCGGGGCTGGCCCAGTCCCAATAAGGAATTCGAAAGCGACGGGCGGCTTCTTGGTATTGCCGTCTCTCGTTCTCAGGCCACCATCCTGCAATCATCTGGGCTAGACTGTACAATACTTGCTACTCACAACGTTAGCAACATAGATCAAGGGGCACAAGGATTGGGACATACCTCGTACAAGGCCATATAGGGCCGATGCCAGGTTGGGAACAGGACTGAAGAGTGTGTACAATAGCCAGTGTCCTCACTACCGGGTGTTGGTTCCACACCTCCCCATGTCTGGTGCGGCATCCCGTGAATTCCTGGAATGAAGCTGTCAGATGGTCTGGAGCCGCGTGAGGGAAGAAGACTAAGGCGGCATGAGAAAAGGGGTAGCACAGACCTGTAATGCCATACCATGATGTGGGCTCCAACTGGTCAGTGAACTGCATCATGCTGAGGGCCAGGACGTAGAGGTTCCAAAGCTCTTGATCCTGTTCGAGCTGACGGATCTCCTGGCGCACCTGGATGTCAGACTTGCCATCGCCTCTCAACACGATCCGCGGCGTTTGCGCGACCTGACGTTTGACTCGGCTGTGAACGTCGAACCCATAGTTGTAGGCTGTGTGCTGGCCGAGGACTAGGCGATGTGTGATGCACACGGTAAAGACGACGATGGATAGACCAAGTCGTTTCATCCTATCTCTTGCCTTCCACGCTCTCTACTGTCGTCGAACGTCAGACCAGATCTGGTCACCCACCAGGATCCCGTTCTGGCTGGGCACCGATTGAGCACAGCTAGTTGAAATGTAACAGCGGTCCCGGGGAAGCGTACCCCTCGATTTTCTCGAAAAATGAACGACGGCGATGACAACAATGTAGGCGAGAGAAGACGTCGAGCCTGATTTGGCACTGCCGTCAGATTGCAAATGAGCGTGGCAGGTCTGGATAAGCAAGCAATGAAAACGAGTGTCAACGGCAGCCTCACGGATACCGTAAGTCGTGCTAATACAAGAAGAGAATGGCGAGTTCTTGCTGCTGTGCTAGCATCAGAAAAATAATGACCCCCCCAATCAAATAAGCCAGGCTTGCAGAGTTTTGTTTGATAACGGGAGAGGAAGGAACGGTCAACGGGATGCCGGGGTCCTGGAGCGAGTTCCGTCCCGTGGGCCCAGGATACTGATATCGCACCTTCTGTGTGTCGGTGATAGTTTCCCGGCGCTGACCGAGTAGTATCATGGCAGGCACGGCAATGCCGGCAAATCAGAACTGGCAGAAATTAAACATGGGAAGCGGGTGCTTGCATGTCAGAGACTGTTTGTGTGATGCTCGGTTTCGCGCAGCGGTGTATCATCTCCCTTGTGTTGCCCAGATCTCGAGGAAGCGTCACATGTAGCGACCAGGCTCTCTAAAAGACTTTGAAGCAAATAGCGAGGGCGGGTTGTGGATGACGGTATATGTTGCACCTTGATGCCATGACATATCCATATATACTGCCCCATTGTTATCTCGACACGATATCGCTGCAGATTGAAGACCCAAAGATTCAATCTTAATAAGCATCTAAACATTTTGACTACCTGTTTACCCTGTAAACACCCAAATGACAGCCCCATCGCCATATGCTCTCCCAAAAACACAACTTCCCTTTTATGCTGCTGCCACACCGCTCGGAAGGAGCCTTGGTGCTGTTGGCCGTAGAGGACTCCTCCGCATCTTGTCCTTGGTGTCCACCTTGTACTTCAGTTTTACACCCATGGCTGCAAGTTCAACATCGAGAAACTTGAGCGCACCGGGCACCACAATCATGGTGGTGTTCTCGCCGCCGATCCACTGGTTGCCTTGGCCGTCTTCCCAGATCTCGCCATCCAGCTTCATGAGATCCAAATCCTCCATCTGATCCAGGCGCTGTGCGCAGTTGCGGCAGCGGACAGTGCCAACCTGCTTGCGCTTCCCGATGAACGGCGAAACCGTAGGCTGCACCGCAAGGAAGGACCCGCAATCTCTGCAGATCCAGGACTTGGAATAATCGGAACAGTTGAGGAGACGGTCCTGCAGCAGGAATGCTGTTCCGTGTGCCAACAGGGCGTCACGCTCCATTTCTCCCACACGGATACCACCACCCTTCTTGCGGCCCTTGATGGGCTGGCCGGTAGTGGGGACGACAGGTCCAGTGGTACGCACTTGGTACTTGTCGTTCACCATGTGTCTCAGTCTCTGGTAATAAACGACACCAATGTAAATGTCGCAGGAGAATTCTTCGCC
Organism: Cladorrhinum sp. PSN332; assembly: GCA_033297175.1. NCBI lineage: Eukaryota > Fungi > Ascomycota > Sordariomycetes > Sordariales > Podosporaceae > Cladorrhinum > Cladorrhinum sp. PSN332. The sequence goes on along the minus strand of MU858816.1, from coordinate 196,174 downwards.
GGTGATACCGGAGTACATGGGCTCGTTTCCGTGATAATTGTAGCCAGCTTTCATCAGCTGATGGCCAAAATGATCGGCCGCCAGGTTCTGTTCGTTGAATTTGAACGGCGTCGAATCTTGAGCCAAACCGTGCAGAGCTCCTGCCTTGCCAGCCAAAGACTCGACGAACATACCGATTGTCATACGTGACGGGAAAGCGTGAGGGTTAATGATCACATCGGGTTGAATACCCGTCTCAGAGAAGGGCATGTCCACTGCAGGCCACTTTTGTGAGCAAACACCCTTCTGACCGTGACGCGATGAGAACTTGTCACCGATGACCGGGGATCGGGGAACGCGAAGCTTGATTGAGACGGTCTGGAGTGGCTCGTTGCCCGTATCGCTGCCAATTACGCGAACTTCTTCGATAAAGGCGTCTTCGGACTCCTTGTACCTCTCCCAGTGCGTAATGCCATCTCTGTTTACAAGCTTGCCCGTGTAGTCGGCCGAGACAGTGTGCCATGCACAAATAATATCACCCTCCCGAACAAGCCGCCCGACGTATGGAAGACCATCGGCATCGAGCATCTCCCGGTCTGAAGCCCGAATTGGGCTACCGGGGGCGAACCCGAACATTTTGCTGATGGTCTTGGAAGTGCGTGTTCTCGAGTCGTCCTTGAGGCTGATCTTCTTGGTCTTGTAGATGGTACCATGACCGAAGCCTCTTTCGTGAGCAGATTTGTTGATAATCATGGCGTCGTCCATGTCATAACCAGTGTATGAAATAACAGCAACGACGGCGTTCATTCCGTTGGGGAAGTTGTCGAAACCATATGTGTTGTGTGCAGGCGCCCGAACGATAGGTGTTTGGCCGGTTTGTATACGGTACATCTTGTTGTCCGTGCGGTACCGAATTGCTGTTCCTGGTGTGCCCATAGTTTGCTTACCCATCTGACACTGGTACATGTTACGAGGAGACTGGTTGAAGTCGGAGAAGGGAGTCATGTTGGCCAGGATGGAGAGAATGTTGGTTGGGTCGAATTCAACATGGGTCGAATCTCCAGGAACAATTTCGTGCTCTACGCATGCAATGGACATATATGGCTGCTCGTAGGGGCCGACCATGTCCTCCTTACCCAGTGGCAAGTATTTGACAGGCCGAACCATCCGGGCTGTCGAAGAGTTCATGTAGATACCTGGGTAAGAGCCACAGTTGGAAGTAGGCACATACCCAATTTCAAGAGAAAGCGGGATACCATGGCCTCCCTCCACTTTCAAGTGCCGCAGGGTATCCGCCACAGCCTTGGAGCTTTGAGGGGTGCACCAACCCATAATCTTTCCATCCAGCATCACCACAACACTCTCGCTGGTGGCGGCAGAAGAGAAGTTGTTGACTCCAAGCTCCGAAAGAATACCTGGAACTGCAGAAACGTCCTCTGCTTCTGTCGTGATCTTGCACTTGTGCGCAAAGTGATTCAGCAAACCGCAAGGAGAACCATCAGGAGTGTGGACCGGGCATAGAAAGCCCCAAGACTCGGGCAACAGCTTACGGACTGTGGTGGTCTTCAGCTGGGCGAAGAAACTACCACGATGGACCATGCGGAAGTGACTGATGAAACGCAAGAAGTTGAGCTTTTCTGCCACAACTGTGAAGCCTGAAACCTGCTGCAGATCAAGACCTGAGGGACTCTGCAAGTTACCTGTTGACAGGAAGTACTCTAGAGCGTTGCCAATATTCTCGTTTGTCTTGCGGAAGATGGCGAGTGGGAAATCCTTGGCGAAAGTTGGAGAGGTAAATGACACGGTTGGGTTCCTCCTGAGATAGTCCCGCAAAACGGCTCTCACGCCGACTGATAGCAGGTCCTCGAGGCGCTCCTTCAGGATCTGTCCATAGAGAAAACCGCCCAGCAAGATTTCCTGGTTCTGGACGGCATCAGGATTGTCAACGGCACAGTCTCCGGCGACAAGAGCGTAGAGCTTCCGACACATGAAGAGCAACATCTTGAACTTGTCGGCGTCCTGATCCTCAGTGACATCATTGCAACCAAGGTGGACGAGTACAATCTTGCGAAGGAACTCTGTGCCGACCTCGTAGTCGGACAAGGTGTCCGGTACACCAAGCACAACCCGGAATTTTTGTCCCAGGTAGGCACGAGTCTGGTTTCTGGTATACAAGTTGTAAGTCTTGTAGGTGCGGAGCAGTAACTCAACGCGGTCCGTCAAGAATGTGTTCTCGACGCCCTTGGAGCTGGCGGGTCCGACCAAGCCCTCGAAGATTTCTCGATCGTTTGTTTCCACCAACGCCTTCAAAATCATCATAACTGGGATGAGATACTCGTTTTTCCTCCACGAGAACCTGAAGGTGACATTGCCGTCGTTTAGGTAGTGGAGCACGTTGGTTTGTGATGTCTCATCTGGTCGTACGGATCGAACAATGATACCATGCGGGGTATATGAGGGACCTCGATTGGTGAAACTGGGGCGGGTAATCGCGAGTGGGAAGTTTCTCTTGTTCATCAAGAGTAGACGGATAATCTTCTCGATACCGTTGACGACAAAGTAACCGCCCAATTCCTCAGACTCCTCTTTCCTCTCCACAAGAAGCGCAGGGGAGTTGTTCTCGAGATGGCACTTGTTGGACTAGGAAAGAGACATGTTGTGTCAGCGATTACCCGAGTGCCTGCGCCGGTAACAAAAAGGCGGTATTGGCATACCTTGACCATAATAGGCACCTGTCCAAGCTCACGGACGAACTCATGAGGCTCGCCGTTGTTTATACGGTACTCGAGAGTGGCTGTGAGCTTGCCTCTGTATGAAACGTGCCGTTCTCTGCATTCGGCAGGGAAGATCTCACGCCTCTTGGCGAACTTGTTTGATGGCGGAACCTGGGACTTGGAAAGGGTGACGCTCTTATACCTGATCGTCAACTTGTTCTTGCCCGCAGGGGCTGCGCGCTCATCGCCGTCCAAAAAGGTCTTGGTTCCAATTTCTGCGAGGGCATGGTCGAGGAGGCTGGGCTTGTCGTCGTTTCGGAAGAGGGCGTTGAAGGACTCGATGTGGGGGTTGACGGCTTCCTGAAGAGCGGGATACGCCGACCGATCGGTTGGAGGGTTGCGGAAGAGTTTTTCGCGACGGAGAGTATTGAACTCGTGGTCCCATGCCGTCTTGGTGCGCTCGGGCGCCATTTTGACGTTTGTCTTTTCGCGATGCGCTTGCTCTTATTAATTATTTTCTTTATGTTGCAACGGAATTGTCGAGGGTTTGGCGGTCAGCCCTCGATAAAGTGTGATTTAAGCCCGCCTATTCATTCATAATCCAACAACGATTCAGTGGTTGGAGGTGGTGTTGTGACGGGATGTGCCCCTTAGCGGTAATTCGTCTGGAGTGAGGATGGATAATTCGCACCTCTCTGCGCTGGGCTTGGTGGTGAAGCACTGCTCTGAACGAACTTTTTTTTCTGCCCACCTGCTTATCGCTTATCAGCCATTGGGCCGATGCATCCAAATCCTGGTTGCAGCTGCACACAAAAGTGGGGAAACATGGATGGGGAGCTTGAGCTCCGATTTGAATCCATCTCTCTTGAAACAACATCCCAAGTGAATCAAATTAAACCCTACCCTGTGTGAGATGATGGAAGCTGTGGTGATCTCCCTTACGACAAATCGTTTTGCTTCTTAGAAATTTCAAGCATCTAGGTCGTATTTCACACTCTGATTGTGTTTTTGAAGACAGTTCAGTAGAGATTTAGAGGCTTGATCTCGAGGTGCGAGTTCTAACAGGAAGTATGCACACGGGTTGCTCCCGACATGTCAATCCTCCTCTCACACTTCCAGGTTCTCTATGGCCTAGGTCTTTGCCGTGGCGACTCTCTGTGGGCGCCACTTGCATTGATACATCTGTGGTTTCTTGGAAAGCTCGGTGCCAACGCTGTATGTTTTGCGAGAGACTGAACAGCCGTTGGGGCTGGTTATCCAAAGCTATGTACCTCTCGGTCGCCGCTGGCCGACTAAGGCGGCCGTTTGGGCCATAGTTTTAATCATGCTCAACTGGCAACCAGTCAAACCAATGCAAGATTCAACCATTTGAATCATTCAGCCTCAGAAGGCGGCCCCAGGAACTGGCAACCAACCACATCGAATTGACGTGATAGAAGAGTTCGCAGGACCGAAGGGTGAGGATTCAACGGCCTCTTCTTCTTTCCCAGGTTCATTCAGTGTCGATGTAGTGTAAATGTGCATTTTCGTGTGCCGTTTCAATATGCTGCCGCCATTGGCTTTCTAGGCGTGGGGAAACCCTGAATGTTCCCCAAATGATCGCCCAATCACTGTGGACTTCCAGGTTTGGCGCGCGACCCCGCTGCTGGTCGCCTTTGCCCTGTCCCCATGTGCCTCTGCATGTTTTTGCTTCCCCACGATGGAGCTTCTTCCATGTCACTTGATGACATCCTAAAATCGACCACCAGCATTTTGTGCCCTTTCTTAAATAAGTATCCAGCCGGACAGCACCCTTTACCGGCACACGGTAACTACAGTCCTCTGTGTTGAAGGTGCACCTGGGAGCGGAAGTGACAGCAACCTAGCACACGCCTATCCGAGTTGCACACCTACCATACCCTAGCTTCGGGAAGGCGTCCGAGTGCCCACCTGCAGCAACGACGCCCCATCACCAGAGAGCCCATCACATTGATCTCGTCTCGTCTCGTCCCGCCCATCCCAACTCCATCTCAACCTCTGAACGTCTGTTGTTCATTTGAGACGCCCCGGGTCCGCTCCTTCACGACTCCAGCCTGGAAGGTTTACGACACTCATCTCACATCGTTTCCAAACTCCAGGGTGTCTTACTTTTATTATGCGCAATACAACCCTCCGCGAGATATCTATGTTGCTTTGACGGCTATTCTATTTACATCCTCCTCCACCCATACCTTGTCACAAGGCCCCCTGTTTTGTTCCATCCTGAGGGTTGCCCTCGACGGCATCTTGCTTTACCCTACCTACCTTAATACTTCGTCACTATAACGCACCCCCGCGCAAACCGCATACCACAATTGCATCCGCAACTGCAACCGCAACCACCGAATCCTAACCGCAGCCGCCGCTTGGCCGCAAAGGCTCAGCGCTGACTGCAACCTGGTCGATCTGAGCCGCTGCTTTCACCCACAATCACTAACGATCGTCTCCTCTTGCCGACCTTCTGCCCCTCCAGACACCCCAGGCGGCGCAAACGAATTAAACCCTGGTCCTAGCCGCTGTCTTGTTCGACATCATCATCATAATCTTTTCAGTCTTCACACGCGCACCGAAGGCACGGACCACAGCTTGATTTGCACAACGGTTACCTCGATTTTGGTGTTCCCATCACTCACTCACCCGCGCTGCCCCGCGCCTGGCCTCCTCTATCACGGATCACAGGAGGAAATTCATTCTTGTTTCTATCAGAACTGCGTAATTACAGAACCCTACGGACTTCAGGTCATACGAGACATTTTTCCCCTAATTTTGCGCCGCCCCGGGAGTCTGAGCGCAGAATATTTAAACTGCCCGCCTGAGACCTTTTCTCCCATCATCATCATCATCATCATCATCATCATCATCATCACCATCATCATATCCATTATCACCGCCGTTTTATCATCGCTTCCCGCCTATCTGCGCTCCCGCAGTCTCTCACCTTGCTACACTGGCGGTTGAGATTTTACCCCATTGTCTCGATATCTCACATATAAACAATAAGCAATCATGGCGGGGCTATTCAGACGAGTGTACGACTGGTTGCTGCGGACGTTCTGGTACGTGTTATGCACCATGCATTCCCGCGCCTCCAAGGTGCTGCGGGGATCTGCCGGCTTGCAGCTCATCGGCGACGCCCGACGCAACATATCTTCCCTTGCCCAAGCTAATATATACCAGGGCGACCGAGATGGATGTGACCATGATCGGTTTGCAGAACGCAGGAAAAACGTCCCTCCTTCGGGTGCTGTCGGTGAGTGATAAACCAATATCTTAACGCAAGTATCATGGTGAATTCCATGCTGATCGAGTTCAACGGACAGGGCGGAGAGTTCGCAATCGAGTAAGTGTTGGATGTGACCACACCCGTTCACATCATTCGTCATACTACTCTATTTTTCTCCCGGCTGACCCTCTCCTTGCAGCTCGATACCGACCGTGGGCTTCAATATGAAGCGGTTGCAACGGGGGCATGTGACGCTCAAATGCTGGGATTTGGGTGGGCAACCCCGCTTTCGTCCAATGTGGGAGAGATATTGCCGCAACGTCAACGCTATTGTCTTTATCGTTGACATAGCCGATGTCAGCCTGCTTCCCGTGGCCCGCGAGGAGTTGCACTCATTAATGAGCCAACCAACCCTGGAAGGGATCCCACTTCTTGTTCTAGGGAACAAGTCTGACCTCCCAAACAAGCTCACAGTCGACGAGTTGATTGACGCAATGGACCTCAAGAATGTTGCACATCGCGAGGTGTCATGTTATGGCATCTCGGCAAAGGAGGAAACGAATCTCGAGGCTGTAATTCAGTGGTTGATGAAGTTTGCCAACAGGTAAGCTGAGTTTCGCTGCCGAGCTGTCGTATTTCCTTGATGCAAGGATACCTGGTTGTGTTTCGAGATTTTTGGCCCATGATCGCCTCGGCTCAGTTGTCGACCTCTCTTTTTTCCCTTTTTTTTGACTCCGTAAACAAACCCAACCAACCTCTCATGTGTGTGGGAACACACCCGAACTTCGGCCGGCAACGCTCGATCCTCATATTTCCTTCTCGTGTAACGGTGCTGCGGATTCGGAGTCTCTGTGGAACGACGGTGTTCTTCTCTCAGTTGAGACCCTGTGAACTGACGCTTTTGACCACATCCGGCACCAACTTCAGCCAAAAATAGTTTCTCCTCTCTTCTTGAAAGCGCAACACACGAACACGCATATCCCGGCGCTTAAAGGGCTGGGCTCTCAGACAGGAGCCGCAAGGCTAGTTTTCAGCAAACACAAATACATAACAAGGCAGGCGCTTGCCACTTGGAAGCGGAAAGGGAAACGGAAGGGAAGGGATATCAATAAGGGCGTTTTTAATTGCTGTAGTGCTTTTCTTTGCTTTTTTCGTCCCTCGGAAAATGAAGGAGAAGGAGAGATGTATCGGCGCAATGCCAAATTTGGTGTAACTGGGCTTTGGGACATATCTGCTGTCGTTTTGTATCGTTTTTTTTTTTTTTGGGGGGGGGGGGGGGGGGAAAAAAACGAAAAAAAAAACCAAAAACCTTGTTTAAAATTTTTATAAAACAAAAAAATTAACATAAAAAAAATTAGGTTTTTTTATATTTTTAACGTAGAAA